>NW_022638217.1:620746-685886 GCF_010993605.1 Petromyzon marinus
GTGGTGAGAATGATGATGATGGTGGTGAGAATGATGATGATGGTGGTGAGAATGATGATGATGGTGGTGGTGAGAATGATGATGATGGTGGTGGTGAGAATGATGATGATGGTGGTGGTGAGAATGATGATGATGGTGGTGGTGAGAATGATGATGATGGTGGTGGTGAGAATGATGATGATGGTGGTGGTGAGAATGATGATGATGGTGGTGGTGAGAATGATGATGATGGTGGTGGTGAGAATGATGATGATGGTGGTGGTGAGAATGATGATGATGGTGGTGGTGAGAATGATGATGATGGTGGTGGTGGTGGTCAGAATGATGATGGTGGTGGTGAGAATGATGATGGTGGTGGTGAGAATGATGATGATGGTGAGAATGAGGATGATGATGATGATGGTGAGAATGAGGATGATGATGATGGTGAGAATGAGGATGATGATAGTGGTGGTGGTGATGGTGATGATGATAGTGGTAGTGATGCCGGTGGTGGTGGTGTTGATGATGGTGATGATGATGATGGCGATGATGGTGAGAATGATGATGATGGTGATGATGATGATGGTGGTGATGATGGTGGTGATGGTGATGGTGATGAGGTGGTGGTGATGGTGGTACGTGATGGTGATGATGATGGTGATGATGATGATGGTGGTGGTGATGATGGTGGCGGTGCCAGCGATGGTGATGCCGGTGATTTTCACCACAGTGCGAGCCTCGGGGCTGTGAGCCACCAGCGTGATGGTGGTGATGGCGTTGATGGCAAGGCCCGTGATGGTGATGGTGTTGGGAGCCATCCACAGTGGCACCAACTCCACCAACCAGGTCCAGAAGATTTGCAGCGGTGGTTCCAGTAGGGAGGATCCCTCTACAGAGTACCTACAACAACAACATCACCATCAACATCATCACCATCAACATCTACAGAGTACCTACAACAACAACAACATCACCATCACCACCATCAACATCTACAGAGTACCTACAACAACAACAACATCACCATCACCACCATCAACATCTACAGAGTACCTACAACAACAACACCATCATCACCATCAACATCTACAGAGTACGTACAACAACAACATCACCATCATCAACATCTACAGGGTACCTACAACATCATCACCATCATCACCATCACCATCATCAACATCTACAGAGTACCTACAACAACAACAACATCACCATCACCACCATCAACATCTACAGAGTACCTACAACAACAACAACACCATCATCACCATCAACATCTACAGAGTACCTACAACAACAACAACACCATCATCACCATCAACATCTACAGAGTACCTACAACAACAACATCACCATCACCACCATCACCATCTACAGAGTACCTACAACAACAACATCACCATCACCAAAATCTACAGAGTACCTACAACAACAACAACATCATCACCATCATCATCTACAGAGTACCAACAACAACAACATCACCATCACCACCATCTACAGAGTACCAACAACAACATCACCACCATCAACATCTACAGAGTACCTACAACAACAACATCACCATCACCACCATCAACATCTACAGAGTACCTACAACATCATCACCAACATCACCATCATCACCATCAACATCTACAGAGTACCTACAACAACAACAACAACACCATCATCACCATCAACATCTACAGAGTACCTACAACAACAACAACATCATCACCATCAACATCTACAGAGTACCGACAACAACATCACCATCACCACCATCACCATCTACAGAGTACCTACAACAACAACATCACCATCACCAAAATCTACAGAGTACCTACAACAACAACAACATCATCACCATCATCATCTACAGAGTACCTACAACAACAACATCACCATCACCAAAATCTACAGAGTACCTACAACAACAACAACATCATCACCATCATCATCTACAGAGTACCAACAACAACAACATCACCATCACCACCATCTACAGAGTACCAACAACAACATCACCACCATCAACATCTACAGAGTACCTACAACAACAACAACATCACCATCACCACCATCAACATCTACAGAGTACCTACAACATCATCACCAACATCACCATCATCACCATCAACATCTACAGAGTACCTACAACAACAACAACACCATCATCACCATCAACATCTACAGAGTACCTACAACAACATCATCACCATCAACATCTACAGAGTACCGACAACAACATCACCATCACCACCATCACCATCTACAGAGTACCTACAACAACAACATCACCATCACCACCATCTACAGAGTACCAACAACAACATCACCACCATCAACATCTACAGAGTACCTACAACAACAACAACATCACCATCACCACCATCAACATCTACAGAGTACCTACAACATCACAACCATCACCACCATCTACAGAGTACCTACAACAACAACACCATCATCAACATCTACAGAGTACCTACAACAACAACATCATCACCATCATCACCATCACCAAAATCTACAGAGTACCTACAACAACACCACCATCATCACCATCAACATCTACAGAGTACCTACAACAACACCATCACCATCATCACCTACAGAGTACCTACAACAACACCATCATCACCATCAACATCTACAGAGTACCTACAACAACAACATCATCACCATCAACATCTACAGAGTACCTACAACAACAACATCACCATCACCAAAATCTACAGAGTACCTACAACAACAACATCATCACCATCAACATCTACAGAGTACCTACAACAACAACATCACCATCACCAAAATCTACAGAGTACCTACAACAACATCACCATCATCACCATCAACATCTACAGAGTACCTACAACAACAACATCACCATCACCAAAATCTACAGAGTACCTACAACAACAACATCATCACCATCAACATCTACAGAGTACCTACAACAACAACATCATCACCATCACCAAAATCTACAGAGTACCTACAACAACAACATCATCACCATCAACATCAACATCTACAGAGTACCTACAACAACAACATCATCACCATCATCATCTACAGAGCACCAACAACAACATCATCACCATCATCATCTACAGAGTACCTACAACAACATCACCATCACCACCATCAACATCTACAGAGTACCAACAACAACATCACCATCATCACCATCATCATCACCATCAACATCTACAGAGTACCTACAACACCATCACCATCATCACCATCAACATCTACAGAGTACCTACAACAACAACATCACCATCACCATCATCACCATCATCAACATCTACAGAGTACCTACAACAACAACATCACCATCACCAAAATCTACAGAGTACCTACAACAACAACACCATCATCACCATCAACATCATCACCATCAACATCTACAGAGTACCTACAACATCATCACCAACATCAACATCTACAGAGTACCTACAACAACAACATCAACATCATCACCATCAACATCTACAGAGTACTGACAACAACAACACCATCACCATCATCACCATCAACAGAGTACCTACAACACCACCACGATCACCAACATCTACAGAGTACCTACAACAACAACATCACCATCATCACCATCAACATCTACAGAGTACCTACAACATTACCATCACCATCATCAACATCTACAAAGTACCTACAACAACAACATCATCACCATCATCACCATCAACATCTCCAGAGTACCTACAACAACACCACCATCATCACCATCAACATCTACAGAGTACTGACAACAACATCACCATCACCACCATCAACATCTACAGAGTACCTACAACAACACCACCATCACCACCATCAACATCTACAGGGTACCTACAACAACAACAACATCACCATCACCATCTACAGAGTACCTACAACAACACCACCATCACCACCATCAACATCTACAGAGTACCTACAACAACAACATCATCATCAACATCTACAGAGTACCTACAACAACACCACCATCACCACCATCAACATCTACACAGTACCTACAACAACAACATCATCATCAACATCTACAGAGTACCTACAACAACACCATCATCACCATCATCATCTACAGAGTACCTACAACAACATCGCCATCACGACCATCACCATCTACAGAGTACCTACAACATCACCAACACCATCACCATCATCACCATCATCAACATCTACAGAGTACCTACAACAACAACAACATCACCACCATCAACATCTACAGAGTACCGACAACAACATCACCATCACCACCATCACCACCATCACTATCACCACCATCATCACCAACACCACCATCAACATCTACAGAGTACCTACAACAACACCACCATCACCATCATCACCATCAACATCTACAGAGTACCTACAACAACACCATCATCACCATCATCATCACCATCAACATCTACAGAGTACCTACAACAACATCACCATCATCAACAGAATCCTCATCAACATCAACATTATCAATGTGACCATCATCATCGTCGCTATGGGACACCGTCGCTATGGGTGAGTGTCGCTATGGGTGAGTGTCGCTACGGGTGAGTGTCGCTACGGGTGAGTGTCGCTATGGGTGAGTGTCGCTACTGGTGAGTGTCGCTATGGGTGAGCATCACTACAGGTGAGTGTCGCTACAGGTGAGTGTCGCTATGGGTGAGTGTCGCTATGGGTGAGTGTCGCTATGGGTGAGTGTCGCTATGGGTGAGTGTTGCTATGGGTGAGTGTCGCTATGGGTGAGTGTTGCTATGGGTGAGTGTCGCTACTGGTGAGTGTCGCTATGGGTGAGCATCACTACAGGTGAGTGTCGCTATGGGTGAGTGTCGCTACAGGTGAGTGTCGCTATGGGTGAGTGTCGCTATGGGTGAGTGTCGCTATGGGTGAGTGTCGCTATGGGTGAGTGTCGCTATGGGTGAGTGTCACTATGGGTGAGTGTCGCTATGGGTGAGTGTTGCTATGGGTGAGTGTCGCTATGGGTGTCGCTATGGGTGAGTGTCACTATGGGTGAGTGTCGCTATGGGTGAGTGTCACTATGGGTGAGTGTCGCTATGGGTGAGTGTCGCTATGGGTGAGTGTCGCTATGGGTGAGTGTCGCTACGGGTGAGTGTCGCTACGGGTGATTGTTGCTACGGGTGAGTGTCGCTATGGGTGAGTGTCGCTATGGGTGAGTGTCACTATGGGTGAGTGTCGCTATGGGTGAGTGTTGCTATGGGTGAGTGTCGCTATGGGTGTCGCTATGGGTGAGTGTCACTATGGGTGAGTGTCGCTATGGGTGAGTGTCACTATGGGTGAGTGTCGCTATGGGTGAGTGTCGCTATGGGTGAGTGTCGCTATGGGTGAGTGTCGCTACGGGTGAGTGTCGCTACGGGTGATTGTTGCTACGGGTGAGTGTTGCTATGGGTGAGTGTCGCTATGGGTGAGTGTCGCTATGGGTGAGTGTCGCTATGGGTGAGTGTCGCTACTGGTGAGTGTCGCTATGGGTGAGTGTCGCTATGGGTGAGTGTCACTATGGGTGAGTGTCGCTATGGGTGAGTGTCGCTATGGGTGAGTGTCGCTATGGGTGAGTGTCGCTATGGGTGAGTGTCACTATGGGTGAGTGTCGCTATGGGTGAGTGTCGCTATGGGTGAGTGTCGCTACGAGTGAGTGTTGCTACGGGTGATTGTCGCTATGGGTGAGTGTCGCTATGGGTGAGTGTCGCTATGGGTGAGTGTCACTATGGGTGAGTGTCGCTGCAGGTGAGTGTCGCTATGGGTGAGTGTCGCTATGGGTGAGTGTCGCTATGGGTGAGTGTCGCTACGGGTGAGTGTCGCTATGGGTGAGTGTCGCTACTGGTGAGTGTCGCTATGGGTGAGCATCACTACAGGTGAGTGTCGCTACAGGTGAGTGTCGCTATGGGTGAGTGTCGCTATGGGTGATTGTCGCTATGGGTGAGTGTTGCTATGGGTGAGTGTCGCTATGGGTGAGTGTCGCTATGGGTGAGTGTTGCTATGGGTGAGTGTCGCTACTGGTGAGTGTCGCTATGGGTGAGCATCACTACAGGTGAGTGTCGCTATGGGTGAGTGTCGCTACAGGTGAGTGTCGCTATGGGTGAGTGTCGCTATGGGTGAGTGTCGCTATGGGTGAGTGTCGCTATGGGTGAGTGTCGCTATGGGTGAGTGTCACTATGGGTGAGTGTCGCTATGGGTGAGTGTCGCTACGAGTGAGTGTTGCTACGGGTGATTGTCGCTATGGGTGAGTGTCGCTATGGGTGAGTGTCGCTATGGGTGAGTGTCACTATGGGTGAGTGTCGCTGCAGGTGAGTGTCGCTATGGGTGAGTGTCGCTATGGGTGAGTGTCGCTATGGGTGAGTGTCGCTACGGGTGAGTGTCGCTATGGGTGAGTGTCGCTACTGGTGAGTGTCGCTATGGGTGAGCATCACTACAGGTGAGTGTCGCTACAGGTGAGTGTCGCTATGGGTGAGTGTCGCTATGGGTGAGTGTCGCTATGGGTGAGTGTTGCTATGGGTGAGTGTCACTATGGGTGAGTGTCGCTATGGGTGAGTGTTGCTATGGGTGAGTGTCGCTACTGGTGAGTGTCGCTATGGGTGAGCATCACTACAGGTGAGTGTCGCTATGGGTGAGTGTCGCTACAGGTGAGTGTCGCTATGGGTGAGTGTCGCTATGGGTGAGTGTCGCTATGGGTGAGTGTCGCTATGGGTGAGTGTCGCTATGGGTGAGTGTCGCTATGGGTGAGTGTCGCTATGGGTGAGTGTTGCTATGGGTGAGTGTCGCTATGGGTGTCGCTATGGGTGAGTGTCACTATGGGTGAGTGTCGCTATGGGTGAGTGTCACTATGGGTGAGTGTCGCTATGGGTGAGTGTCGCTATGGGTGAGTGTCGCTATGGGTGAGTGTCGCTACGGGTGAGTGTCGCTACGGGTGAGTGTCGCTACGGGTGAGTGTCGCTATGGGTGAGTGTCGCTATGGGTGAGTGTCACTATGGGTGAGTGTCGCTATGGGTGAGTGTTGCTATGGGTGAGTGTCGCTATGGGTGTCGCTATGGGTGAGTGTCACTATGGGTGAGTGTCGCTATGGGTGAGTGTCACTATGGGTGAGTGTCGCTATGGGTGAGTGTCGCTATGGGTGAGTGTCGCTATGGGTGAGTGTCGCTACGGGTGAGTGTCGCTACGGGTGATTGTTGCTACGGGTGAGTGTTGCTATGGGTGAGTGTCGCTATGGGTGAGTGTCGCTATGGGTGAGTGTCGCTATGGGTGAGTGTCGCTACTGGTGAGTGTCGCTATGGGTGAGTGTCGCTATGGGTGAGTGTCACTATGGGTGAGTGTCGCTATGGGTGAGTGTCGCTATGGGTGAGTGTCGCTATGGGTGAGTGTCACTATGGGTGAGTGTCGCTATGGGTGAGTGTCGCTATGGGTGAGTGTCGCTACGAGTGAGTGTAGCTACGGGTGATTGTCGCTATGGGTGAGTGTCGCTATGGGTGAGTGTCGCTATGGGTGAGTGTCACTATGGGTGAGTGTCGCTACAGGTGAGTGTCGCTATGGGTGAGTGTCGCTATGGGTGAGTGTCGCTATGGGTGAGTGTCGCTATGGGTGAGTGTCGCTACGGGTGAGTGTCGCTATGGGTGAGTGTCACTATGGGTGAGTGTCACTACGGGTGAGTGTCGCTACTGGTGAGTGTCGCTACGGGTGAGTGTCACTATGGGTGAGTGTCGCTATGGGTGAGTGTCGCTATGGGTGAGTGTCGCTATGGGTGAGTGTGGCTATGGGTGAGTGTCACTATGGGTGAGTGTCGCTATGGGTGAGTGTCGCTATGGGTGAGTGTCGCTATGGGTGAGTGTCGCTATGGGTGAGTGTCCCTATGGGTGAGTGTCGCTATGGGTGAGTATCGCTACGGGTGAGTGTCGCTACTGGTGAGTGTCGCTACGGGTGAGTGTTGCTATGGGTGAGTGTCGCTATGGGTGAGTGTCGCTATGGGTGAGTGTTGCTACAGGTGAGTGTCACTATGGGTGAGTGTCACTATGGGTGAGTGTCGCTATGGGTGAGTGTCGCTATGGGTGAGTGTCGCTACGGGTGAGTGTCGCTATGGGTGAGTGTCGCTATGGGTGAGTGTCGCTACGAGTGATTGTTGCTACGGGTGATTGTTGCTACGGGTGAGTGTCGCTACGGGTGAGTGTCGCTATGGGTGAGTGTTGCTATGGGTGAGTGTCGCTACGGGTGAGTGTCGCTATGGGTGAGTGTCGCTATGGGTGAGTGTCGCTATGGGTGAGTGTCGCTATGGGTGAGTGTCGCTATGGGCGAGTGTCGCTACGGGTGAGTGTCACTATGGGTGATTGTCGCTACGGGTGAGTGTCGCTACGGGTGAGTGTCGCTACGGGTGATTGTCGCTACGGGTGAGTGTCGCTATGGGTGAGTGTCGCTATGGGTGAGTGTCGCTATGGGTGAGTGTCACTATGGGTGAGTGTCGCTACGGGTGATTGTTGCTACGGGTGAGTGTCGCTATGGGTGATTGTTGCTACGGGTGAGTGTCACTACGGGTGAGTGTCGCTATGGGTGAGTGTCGCTACGGGTGAGTGTCGCTATGGGTGAGTGTCGCTATGGGTGAGTGTTGCTATGGGTGAGTGTCGCTATGGGTGAGTGTCGCTATGGGTGAGTGTCGCTACTGGTGAGTGTCGCTATGGGTGAGTGTCGCTATGGGTGAGCATCACTACAGGTGAGTGTCGCTACTGGTGAGTGTCGCTACGGGTGAGTGTCGCTACGGGTGAGTGTCGCTATGGGTGAGTGTCGCTATGGGTGAGTGTCACTATGGGTGAGTGTCGCTATGGGTGAGTGTCACTATGGGTGAGTGTCGCTATGGGTGAGTGTCGCTACGGGTGAGTGTCGCTATGGGTGAGTGTCGCTATGGGTGAGTGTCGCTATGGGTGAGTGTCGCTATGGGTGAGTGTCGCAATGGGTGAGTGTCGCTATGGGTGAGTGTCGCTATGGGTGAGTGTCGCTATGGGTGAGTGTCGCTACGGGTGAGTGTCACTATGGGTGATTGTTGCTACGGGTGATTGTCGCTACGGGTGATTGTTGCTACGGGTGAGTGTTGCTACGGGGCACCGTCGCTATGGGTGAGTGTCGCTATGGGTGAGTGTCGCTATGGGTGAGTGTCGCTATGGGTGAGTGTCGCTATGGGTGAGTGTCACTATGGGTGAGTGTCGCAATGGGTGAGTGTCGCTATGGGTGAGTGTCGCTACGGGTGAGTGTCACTATGGGTGAGTGTCGCTATGGGTGAGTGTCGCTATGGGTGAGTGTCGCTATGGGTGAGTGTCGCTATGGGTGAGTGTCGCTATGGGTGAGTGTCACTATGGGTGATTGTCGCTACGGGTGAGTGTCGCTACGAGTGATTGTCGCTACGGGTGATTGTTGCTACGGGTGAGTGTTGCTACGGGTGAGTGTCGCTACGGGTGATTGTTGCTACGGGGCACCGTCGCTATGGGGACCGCCGTTGCTATGGGGACCGCCGTTACCGGGGGTTACCTGTGCTCCGAAAGGGCCTTGAGTTGGCGGGAGGAGAGCGGCTTCCTCCAGCGTGATGTCATCGTCTCTTCGCCGACAGCCTCCCCCTCCTCCTCCTTCATGGGGCGGCGCGGGCGGAACGACGCGGACGGAACACGTGGGGGGGGGGGGGGGCGGGGCGGGGGTGGGGGGGAACAGCCTGCGGAGACACGGGGAGAGGGAGACACTCGGAGGGGGAGGGAGACACGGGGGGGGAGACACGGGGAGGGGGACACGGGGAGGGGGACACGGGGGGGAGACACGGGGGGGGGGGGAGGGGAGACACGGGGAGAGGGAGACACGGGGAGGGGGAGGGGAGACACGGGGAGGGGGAGACACGGGGAGGGGGAGGGGAGACACGGGGGGGGGAGACACGGGGAGGGAGACACGGGGGGGGAGA
Source organism: Petromyzon marinus (assembly GCF_010993605.1). Taxonomy (NCBI): domain Eukaryota; kingdom Metazoa; phylum Chordata; class Hyperoartia; order Petromyzontiformes; family Petromyzontidae; genus Petromyzon; species Petromyzon marinus. Next base: position 630,666 of record NW_022638217.1, read on the forward strand.
CACGGGGAGGGAGACACGGGGAGGGAGACACGGGGAGGGAGACACGGGGAGGGAGACACGGGGAGGGAGACACGGGGGGGGGAGACACGGGGAGGGAGACACGGGGAGGGAGACACGGGGAGGGAGACACGGGGAGGGAGACACGGGGGGGGGAGACACGGGGGGGGAGACACGGGGAGGGAGACACGGGGAGGGAGACACGGGGAGGGAGACACGGGGAGGGAGACACGGGGGGGGGAGACACGGGGGGGGAGACACGGGGAGGGAGACACGGGGAGGGAGACACGGGGAGGGAGACACGGGGAGGGAGACACGGGGGGGGGAGACACGGGGGGGGAGACACGGGGAGGGAGACACGGGGAGGGGGACACGGGGGGGGGAGACACGGGGGGGGGGGGGAGGGGAGACACGGGGGGGGGGGGAGACACGAAGGGGGGGGGGAGAAGGGCGGAAACGCTGTTCAACTACAGCACGGTGTGGGTGTGTAGCTGTGTAGGTGTGTAGGTGTGTAGCTGTGTGGCTGTGTAGGTGTGTAGCTGTGTGGGTGTGTAGCAGTGTGGGTGTGTAGGTGTGTAGGTGTGTAGCTGTGTGGCTGTGTGGCTGTGTAGCTGTGTGGGTGTGTAGGTGTGTGGCTGTGTAGGTGTATGGCTGTGTAGGTGAGCTGTGTGGCTGTGTAGGTGTGTAGGTGTGTAGCTGTGTGGGTGTGTAGGTGTGTAGCCGTGTAGGTGTGTAGCTGTGTAGCTGTGTAGGTGTGTAGCTGTGTGGCTGTGTAGGTGTGTAGCTGTTTGGGTGTATAGCTGTGTGGGTGTGTAGGGGGGTGTAGCTGTATGGCTGTGTAGGTGTGTAGGTGTGTAGCTGTGTGTGTGTGTAGCTGTGTAGCTGTGTAGGTGTGTAGCTATGTAGCTGTGTAGGTGTGTAGCTATGTAGCTGTGTGGGTGTGTAGCTATGTAGCTGTGTGGGTGTGTAGCTGTGTGGCTGTGTAGGTGTGTGGGTGTGTAGCTGTGTAGCTGTGTGGCTGTGTAGCTGTGTAGGTGTGTAGCTGTGTGGGTGTGTAGGTGTGTGGCTGTGTGGCTGTGTAGCTGTGTGGGTGTGTAGCTGTGTAGCTGTGTGGCTGTGTAGGTGTGTAGCTGTGTAGCTGTGTGGGTGTGTAGCTGTGTGTGTAGCTGTGTGGGTGTGTAGCTGTGTAGCTGTGTGGGTGTGTAGCTGTGTGGGTGTGTAGCTGTTTGGGTGTGTAGCTGTGTGGGTGTGTGGCTGTGTGGGTGTGTGGCTGTGTGGGTGTGTAGCTGTGTGGGTGTGTAGCTGTGTGGGTGTGTAGCTGTGTAGGTGTGTAGCTGTGTAGCTGTGTAGGTGTGTAGCTGTGTGGGTGTGTAGCTGTGTAGCTGTGTGGGTGTGTAGCTGTGTGTGTAGCTGTGTGGGTGTGTAGCTGTGTGGCTGTGTAGGTGTGTAGCTGTGTGGGTGTGTAGCTGTGTGGGTGTGTAGGTGTGTAGGTGTGTAGCTGTGTAGGTGTGTAGCTGTGTAGCTGTGTAGGTGTGTAGCTGTGTGGGTGTGTAGCTGTGTAGCTGTGTGGGTGTGTAGCTGTGTGTGTAGCTGTGTGGGTGTGTAGCTGTGTGGCTGTGTAGGTGTGTAGCTGTGTGGGTGTGTAGCTGTGTGGGTGTGTAGGTGTGTAGCTGTGTGGGTATGTAGCTGTGTAGGTGTGTAGCTGTGTAGGTGTGTAGCTGTGTGTGTAGCTGTGTGGGTGTGTAGGTGTGTAGCTGTGTGGGTATGTAGCTGTGTAGGTGTGTAGCTGTGTGGCTGTGTAGGTGTGTAGCTGTGTGGGTGTGTGGCTCTGTAGCTGTGTGTGTGTGTGTGTAGCTGTGTAGGTGTGTAGCTGTGTAGCTGTGTGGCTGTGTAGCTGTGTGGGTGTGTAGCTGTGTGGGTGTGTAGCTGTGTGGCTGTGTGGGTGTGTAGCTGTGTAGGTGTGTAGCTGTGTGGGTGTGTGGCTGTGTAGGTGTGTGGGTGTGTAGGTGTGTAGCTGTGTAGCTGTGTGGGTGTGTAGCTGTGTAGCTGTGTGGGTGTGTAGCTGTGTGGGTGTGTAACTGTGTGTGTAGCTGTGTGGGTGTGTAGCTGTGTGGGTGTGTAGGTGTGTAGCTGTGTAGCTGTGTGTGTAGCTGTGTGGATGTGTAGCTGTGTGGGTGTGTAGCTGTGTCGGTGTGTAGCTGTGTGGCTGTGTAGGTGTGTAGCTGTGTGGGTGTGTAGCTGTGTAGCTGTGTAGGTGTGTAGCTGTGTGGGTGTGTAGCTGTGTGTGTAGCTGTGTGGGTGTGTAGCTGTGTGGGTGTGTAGCTGCGTGGGTGTGTAGGTGTGTAGCTGTGTAGGTGTGTAGCTGTGTGTGTAGCTGTGTGGGTGTGTAGGTGTGTAGCTGTGTGGCTGTGTGGGTGTGTAGCTGTGTGGGTGTGTAGCTGTGTGGGTGTGTAGCTGTGTGTGTAGCTGTGTGGGTGTGTAGGTGTGTAGCTGTGTGGCTGTGTGGGTGTGTAGCTGTGTGGGTGTGTAGCTGTGTGGGTGTGTAGCTGTGTGTGTAGCTGTGTGTGTAGCTGTGTGGGTGTGTAGGTGTGTAGCTGTGTGGCTGTGTGGGTGTGTAGCTGTGTAGGTGTGTAGCTGTGTGGGTGTGTAGCTGTGTAGTTTAACTCCGTCCATGCGAGTCTCGCTCGCCCCCTTCCGTGTACAGTGCGTCTCTTTATCTTAACGTACAGTGCGCTCTGCCCCTGTGTACAGTGTGTACAGTGCATGTATGCCCCCTGTGTACAGTGCGTCTGTGCGTACAGTGCGTGTCTCTCTCTCTTCCCGAGTCCTCACCACACCTCACTCCTCACCACACTCCTCACCTCACTCACCACAGTCATCACCTCACTCACCTCACTCACCAAAGTCATCACCTCACCACACTCCTCACCTCACTCCTCACCACACTCCTCACCTCACTCCTCACCTCACTCACCACACTCACCTCACTCACCTCACTCACCACACTCCTCACCACACTCACCTCACTCACCACACTCCTCACCACACTCCTCACCACACTCCTCACCACACTCACCTCACTCACCACCACACTCACCACACTCACCACACTCACCACCACACTCCTCACCTCACTCCTCACCTCACTCACCTCACTCACCACACTCACCACACTCCTCACCTCACTCACCTCACTCACCACACTCACCACACTCCTCACCTCACTCACCTCACTCACCACACTCACCACACTCACCACACTCCTCACCTCACTCACCTCACTCCTCACCTCACTCACCCACCTCACCACATTCACCTCACCACACTCCTCACCACACTCCTCACCTCACTCCTCACCTCACTCCTCACCTCACTCACCACACTCCTCACCTCACTCCTCACCACAGTCCTCACCTCACTCCTCACCTCACTCACCACACTCCTCACCTCACTCTTCACCTCACTCACCTCACTCCTCACCTCACTCCTCACCTCACTCACCTCACTCCTCACCTCACTCCTCACCTCACTCACCACACTCCTCACTCCTCACCTCACTCCTCACCACAGTCCTCACCTCACTCACCACACTCCTCACCACACTCACCTCACTCCTCACCTCACTCCTCACCTCACTCCTCACCTCACTCCTCACCTCACTCCTCACCTCACTCCTCACCTCACTCCTCACCTCACTCCTCACCTCACTCCTCACCTCACTCCTCACCTCACTCACCACAGTCCTCACCACACTCACCACACTCCTCACCTCACTCACCTCACTCACCTCACTCACCACCTCACTCACCACCACACTCACCACCACACTCACCACCTCACTCACCACCTCACTCACCACCTCACTCACCTCACTCACCTCACTCACCACACTCACCACACTCACCACCTCACTCCTCACCTCACTCACCACCTCACTCACCTCACTCACCTGACTCCTCACCTCACTCACCACAGTCCTCACCACACTCACCTCACTCACCTCACTCACGACACTCACCACCACACTCACCACCTCACTCACCACCACACTCACCACCTCACTCACCACCTCACTCACCTCACTCCTCACCTCACCACACTCACCTCACTCACGACACTCACCACCACACTCACCACCTCACTCACCACCACACTCCTCACCTCACTCCTCACCACACTCCTCACCACACTCACCACCTCACTCACCACCACACTCCTCACCTCACTCCTCACCACACTCACCACCTCACTCACCACCACACTCACCACCACACTCACCACCTCACTCACCTCACTCACGACACTCACCACCACACTCACCACCTCACTCACCACCACACTCACCACCTCACTCCTCACCACACTCACCACCTCACTCACCACCACACTCCTCACCTCACTCCTCACCACACTCACCACCTCACTCACCACCACACTCACCACCACACTCACCACCTCACTCACCTCACTCACCACCTCACTCACCACCACACTCACCACCACACTCACCACCTCACTCACCACCTCACTCACCACCTCACTCACCACCACACTCACCACCTCACTCACCACCACACTCACCACCACACTCACCACCTCACTCACCACCTCACTCACCACCTCACTCACCACCACACTCACCACCTCACTCACCTCACTCCTCACCGTGTCGGTCTCTTTCCGCTCTGCCTCTCTCGCCCTGCCGAAACCGAGACCCTTATGCGCATGCGCTAAGTAACCACGCCCCCCCCAACCCCTAGCAGTGACCACGCCCCCTTACTTTGAGGACACGCCCTCCCGCCATTGACTAGCGTTGCTCACTAGCCACGCCCCTCAAATATTGACCACGCCCCCTCCGACGTTTCACTGGCCGCGCCCTTCAAAATAGTCACGCCCTCAGCTATTGACCACCTCTGGTCACCAGCCACGCCCTCCAAAACCTTGACCACGCCCACAATCATTTGACTGACAGGCCCACTTTAGCATTAACCTTGGTTGGGGCTCCTCCTCCGTCCAGTCTACAGGCCACGCCCCCTCCCCCAGTCTCGACCACGTGGTGAGTGGGGGTGGCAGTGAGTAAACAATGCGGTGAGTGACGGTGGTGAGTGGCGGCGAGTGGAGGTGGTGAGTGGAGGTGGTGAGTAGTCTCACCCACTCACTCACCCACCCACTCACCCACCCACTCACCCACTCGCTCACTCACCCACCCATACACTCACCCACACACTCACTCACCCACTCACTCACCCACTCACTCACTCACCCACCCACTCACCCACTCACTCACCCACTCACTCACCCACCCACTCACTCACCCACACACTCAACAACCGCCATTCGCCACTAAGTGGCGGTGACGTCACCACGACGCTTGTGCCAGGCTATGTGCACCCTGAGGCCACGTGAAGTGTCGAACGCCCGCTGGCAGGAGGTCACGGGGCAGACCCAGGTGGCACGGGTCGACTGACTGAGATGATTGGCTGATGCACCATCTGTGCCCCCTACTGTGCCAACCTGCTGTGCTTTAGCCACCCGGCGCTCCGCTCGTTCTGAGCGTCGCTCCTCCGCCCTCTGTTGTTGTTGGAGGGCGACTGCCTCCAACTGCCCAGTAGCATCCTTCACGAGCCTCCTCCACAGAGGCCGATCTTGACACCGCTGGTACCAGTCAACGGCAAGTCCACTCAGCTCCACGTCCTCCTGTACCACATCACTCCATCTCTTCTCTAGCCCGTGTCACTCACCCACACACTCACCCACCCACTCACCCATCACTCCATCTCTTCTCTAGCCCGTGCCGCGCCCGTTTAGCCCCCTCGATCCAGCCAAACAAAAGCTGTTTCGGCATGCGGTGGCTGGGCATGCGGGCTACATGACCCAGCCATCGCAGCCTTGCCTGCCGGAGGAGCTCACCGATGGGACCTTGCCCAGATCTTTCAAGGATTTGTGAGCTCACACAATCCAGCCTGGTTAAACCCAGGATGGATCGTAGGCAGGCAAGTCTAAATGTTTCTAAACCGGCGAAGATGTTCCAATAAGGGGGTCCACGTTTCGCAAGCGTAGAGAAGGGAGGGAATGACCGTGGCCGAGAAGACCTGAAGCTTAATGCGGAGCGACAGACCAGGTAGCTTCCACACAGCGTTACGCAACCGATGAAAAGATATTGCCGCTCGACTGATTCGGAGTGAGACCTCTGCTGTTAAACTGGAGCCGGTCATAAGTACACTGCCCAGGTATGGGAAACTCTCCACTCTCTCCACAACTGCCCCATCACCGATTGGGAGTTGTGGGGGTGGAGTGTCCGATGGTACAAAATACCCAGGCAGGTGCTTAGTTTTGGTGGGGCTGATGGTAAGGCCCCAGCTCTTAGTAGCACGCTCCAGTCTCAGCAGCAGCGTCTCCAACTCCTCCTCTGAATGAGCAGCTCTTACCAAATCATCAGCATACATAACGTGGCTGAGCAATAAGGAGCCATCCCTTGACCGCGCCCGGGCATCGATCAGCCTCTCATTATATCTGTACCAAATGGAGATTCCCCCGGTACAGCTATTGAAGGCTTCACGAACTACGTGGTCAAAATAGATGTTAAATAATGTGGGAGCCAGAGGACATCCCTGTCGCACCCCAAGGTGTACAGGGAATGGCTCTGACTCCCGGCCACGTAGTTTTACCCGGGCCCGCTCACCATCATGAAGGTCCTTAATGATCGTGAGCAGAGGGTCAGGGACTCCAAAAGCACGAAGAACAACCCAGAGCCCAGGCCTACTGATGATATCATAGGCCTTGACCAGGTCAATAAAGCAGAGATGTAGGTCTTTTTGGAATTCCCAACACCTCTGCTGTAGCAGACGGACATAAAATATGGCATCTGTGCAGGACCGCCCTTTCCTGAAACCGCATTGGGACTCCACAAGCCTCTCCTCACCCACACACTCACCCACACACTCACTCACCCACTCACCCACCCACTCACTCACCCACTCACTCGCTTACTCACTCACCCACACACTCACTCACCCACACACTCACCCACACTCTCACTCACCCACACACTCACCCACTCACCCACACACTCACCCAAACACACACCCACACACTCACTCACCCACAGACTCACACACTCACACACTCACCCAAACACTCACCCACCCAAACACTCACGCACTCACCCACACACTCACTCACCCACTCACTCTCTCACCCACCCACTCAACCACACACTCACTCACTCACCCAGTGTGTGGGTGAGTGAGTGGGTGAGTGAGTGGGTGAGTGAGTGAGTGGGTGAGTAAGTGAGTGGGTGAGTGTGTGGTTTAATTAATGAGTGGGTGGGTGAGTGAGTGTGTGAGTGGGTGGGTACAGCTCCTCACTCTACGGCCTACGCACTTGTCCCAGCAGTCTGCGTGAGCTACACGGGGGAGCTTTGTCTCGATCCATGTGAGAGGTCACGCCACCACAAGTGTGGAGTTTGACCTCTTACCCCTTGCTCCGTGATTTCCCAATTTATCCACTGTGGATTTACTCATTAACACACCCACTCACTGATCCACGCACCCACTCATCCACCCACCCACAAACCTACCACTCACTCACCAACCCACTCACCCCCTCATTCACACACTCACCCATCCACCCACTTGCGCACTCAACCACCCACTCACCCACCCACTCACCCACCCACCCACTCACCCATTCACTCACCCACCCATCCACTCACCCACCCCCTCACTCACTCACTCCCTCACTCACCCACTCACGCACCCACTCACCCACCCACCCACTCACCCACCCCTTCACTCACTCACCCACTCACCCACTCACCCATTCACTCACCCACCCATCCACTCACCCACCCCCTCACTCACTCACTCACTCCCTCACTCACCCACTTACTCACCCACTCACCCACCCACCCCCTCATTCACTCACCCACTCACTCACTCACCCACTCACCCACCTACCTATTCACTTACTCACCCACTCACTCACTCACCCACTCATCCACCCACCCACTCACCCACCCACTCACTCACCTACCCACTCACTCACCCACTCACTCACTCACCCACTCACTCACCCACCCACCCACCCACTCACCCACCCCTTCACTCACTCACCCACTCACCCACTCACCCGCTCACCCACCTACCTATTCACTTACTCACCCACTCACTCACCCACCCACTCACCCACTCATTCACTCACCCACTCACTCACTCACCCACTCACCCACCTACCCATTCACTTACTCACCCACTCACTCACCCATTCACTCACTCACCCACTCACTCACCCACCCACTCACCCACTCACCCACCCCGTCACTCACTCACCCACTCACTCACCCACCCACTCACCCACCCACTCACCCACTCACTCACCCACCTACCTAGTCACTCACCCACTCACCCACCCACTCACGCACCCACTCACTCACCCACTCACTCACTCACTCGCCCACCCACTCACCCACCCGCTCACCCACCTACCCATTCACTTACTCACCCACTCACTCACTCACCCACTCACCCACCCCCTCACTCACTCACCCACTCACTCACCCACTCACTCACTCACCCACTCACTCACCCACTCACTCACCCATTCACTCACTCACCCACCCACGATAGGTATGTGGCTCAGCCACATTGTTCACGAAACAAACTCACCCCATGGCCACACGAAACACTCTCCCACCCACTCACTTAACCACTCACCCACAAACTAACGCACCTACCCACTAACCCACTCACCTAGGCACTAAACCACTCACGTATCGATTCACCTACCCACTAACCCAATCACCTAGCCAATAACACTCACCCACCCACCCACTCACCCACCCACTCACCTACCCATCTACCCACCCACGCCTCAACTCACCTACCCACTAACCCACTCACCTAGGCACAAAACCACTCACCCACCCACTCACCCACCCACCCACTCACCTACCCACCTACCCACCCACCCCTCAACTCACCTACTCATGCACGTGCTAAGCTATTGCCAGTACGCTCACCGAGGTTAAGAACCAGGCTACAGTCTACATTATAGACTGTCAGTACACTCACTCAGCTTATAACCAGGCTACAGTCTACATTATAGACTGTCAGTACACTCACTCAGCTTAATAACCAGGCTACAGTCTACATTATAGACTGTAAGTACACTCACCACACTTAATTACCAGGCTACAGTCTACATTATAGACTGTCAGTACACTCGGCTTAATAACCAGGCTACAGTCTACATTATAGACTGCCAGTACACTCACTCAGCTTAATAACCAGGCTACAGTCTACATTATAGACTGTCAGTACACTCAGCTTAATAACCAGGCTACAGTCTACATTATAGACTGTCAGTACACTCACCATACTTAATAACCATTGCTACAGTCTACATTATAGACTGTCAGTACACTCACCATACTTAATAACCAGGCTACAGTCTACATTATAGACTGTCAGTACACTCACCCAGCTTAATAACCATTACTACAGTCTACATTATAGACTGTCAGTACACTCACCATACTTAATAACCACTACTACAGTCTACATTATAGACTGTCAGTACACTCACCATACTTAATAACCATTACTACAGTCTACATTATAGACTGTCAGTACACTCACCATACTTAATAACCATTGCTACAGTCTACATTATAGACTGTCAGTACACTCAGTTTAATAACCAGGCTACAGTCTACATTATAGACTGTCAGTACACTCACCATACTTAATAACCAGGCTACAGTCTACATTATAGACTGTCAGTACACTCACCATACTTAATAACCATTACTACAGTCTACATTATAGACTGTCAGTACACTCACCATACTTAATAACCATTACTACAGTCTACATTATAGACTGTCAGTACACTCACCATACTTAATAACCAGGCTACAGTCTACATTATAGACTGTAAGTACACTCACTCAGCTTAATAACCATTACTACAGTCTACATTATAGACTGTCAGTACACTCAGCTTAATAACCAGGCTACAGTCTACATTATAGACTGTCAGTACACTCACTCAGCTTAATAACCATTACTACAGTCTACATTATAGACTGTCAGTACACTCACCATACTTAATAACCAGGCTACAGTCCACATTATAGACTGTCAGTACACTCACCATACTTAATAACCATTACTACAATCTACATTATAGACTGTCAGTACACTCAGCTTAATAACCATTACTACAGTCTACATTATAGACTGCCAGTACACTCACTCAGCTTAATAACCAGGATCCAGGCGGTACCGGTCCAGCTCCCGACAGAGGAGTGGGCAGCCTCTCCTCCGCAGTGAGCCTTCGAACATTCCACGTGGCCACACGAAGTGGCTTTTCGTTGTTTCTGGAGGAGCCCCGAGGGTTGAGATTCAATCTCCTGGCTCCGCCAAATTTTGGTTTGGCCAGGAGACGCCTCCCACCCCCCCCCCCCCCCCCATGGCACCACTCACTCTACGTGTTTACTGCAAAGACAAATATTCATTTGAGGTTGAGTCGACCTAGGGGAGGCCCAGAGACCGGTTCGGATAATCGTCACCGGCGGTGTTGGCCGTGAGCGGGAGTCGAACTCGGGTCGCCGGGTTCGTAGCGGAGCGTAGCTGCTAACCGCTGCACCACCGCTCCCTACACCGCTGCACACACAGACACACAAAGACAAAGATCCCCCATATAGCCTTAACAGACTGTTGGGGCAAGTGCTGTTAGCGAGCACCTATGAAGGCCGGAACGGTACACGAGGGGGTGGGTGGCCAGCACCACGCCCGACCGCCTTTGTCTCCCTAGTGGCAATGTTTACACACCGCACCAGGTACTCATTTGAGGCTGAGTCGACCTAGGGGAGGCCCAGGACCGGTTCAGATAATCGTCACTGGTGTCGGCCGTGAGCGGGACACAGACACACACACACACTCGTACATACACACACACGTACACGCACACACACGTACACAGACACACGTACACACTCATACACGCACACACACACGTACACACACGTACACACACTCGTACACACAAGTATACACACTCGTACACACACACACAAACACTCGTACACACACACGCACATACACACACACACGTACACACACTCGTACACCTTGAATCGGGTGCAACCACAACAAACAAAAAAATACAAAAACACGAACAAGAAAAACACGTCTTAAAGTGACTACTTTGTGTGACTTTGTGCAAACAGAAAATCCAGGAAAAAAAACATCAAAAATATTCCTGAAACAGCACCGTACACCACCAACGGCTGTGTGCAAAAAATCCCAGTGGTATGCAAGTCAAAATAACAACAACAACCACAAGACAACGAAGATTAAAGCCATCAGTCTAACTCCGTACTACAACAAACAACTACATGGCCAAAACCACAAAAAACGTTTTCGAAATCACCAAAATAAAAGCCATAAATGCAATGTAACAGTAATCATAGGGACTGTGACCGAATTTTTTTTACAATAAACTACATAAATAACATGTAACACCAAATCCTAGAGCCATAGCTGGCTGCATGAGTTACTCCACAACAACAGGAGCATCAGTCGGAGTATCACATTTTTCAATGCATCTTTAAGATCAGCACGCTAAATCAAAGTACAGATAATACTTTGCAGCGTCATCCAGAGCGAAACATTTTATTTTAGGCCAATGAATAGCAGTGGCAGCTAGGGGTGTACAACTCCTCTAGAGCAGTTTTGAGTGAAGATCTCATAGGTAGCGATTCAAGTTGAAGTTTATTGGCAATAGCATTCCAGACCCTGGGGGCATCAATAGCAAAGGCCCTTCCTCCAGTTTCTGTACGGCAATAGGGGAATGTGAAGCTGGTAAATGAGCGAAGACCTGAGGTCAAATTTGTTCTTTGAAACAGAGAGGAGATCCAGCAGCAGGTAGTCTGCGGATTTTCTTTGTAAGTACATCGTTGAATAAATAAGATCATCTGGTGCACAAGCCGTCGAACATTAAGAGATGTTAAGTTTGACCCAATGTAGAGATCACAGTGGTGAGTCCTATATGGGCAGTTCAATGTAAATCTTCAGGCCGAGTGATAGATGGAATCAAGCTTCTTCAGTACAGTACTTGGGGCTGATTTATACACGATGTCACAGGAGTCAAGTAGAGGCAGTATGGTAGCTTTGATCAATTCCAAACGGAACATTGGGGGGTAGCAGTGCTTGTGTCGATACAGAAAACCAATTTTTATTTTTGTCTTTTTACCAATATAATCAATGTGATCTTCAAAATTCAGTTTTGAATCCAGGATGACCCCAAGATACTTACAGATCTTGACTTGCTCTATTTGACAATTATTTAAGGAATGTAATTGGGAAAAAAATAACTTCCTGCTTTAGTCTCAGTGAGAAGCATAGCACCTTGGTTTTGGAGGTATTCAGGGACTAGTTTAAGAGCAACTAGCTGATGTTGTAGTTTGTTGAAATCACCCTGGAGCTTAGCAATCACGTCATCCGGAGAGCGGCCAGCAGTAATCAGTATCGTGTCATCTGCAAAGAGATTTACCCTGGAATGATCCATGTCAATGCCCAAGTCACTGACATAAAGAGAGAACAAGAGGGGGCCGAGGATGGAACCCTGTGGAACCCCTTTTGTTATCTTAACACTGGTTGACCTCCACAACAACAACCGCCATTCGCCACTAAGTGGCGGTGACGTCACCACGACGCTTGTGCCAGGCTATGTGCACCTTGAGGCCACGTGAAGTGTCGAACGCCCGCTGGCAGGAGGTCACGGGGCAGACCCAGCAGGTGCCACGGGTCGACTGACTGAGATGACTGGCTGATGCACCACCTGTGCCCCCTACTGTGCCAACCTGCTGTGATTTAGCCACCCGGCGCTCCGCTCGTTGTTGTGAGCGTCGCTCCTCCGCCCTCCGTTGTTGTTGGAGGGCGACTACCTCCAACTGTAGCGTCCTTCACGAGCCTCCTCCACAGAGGCCGATCTTGACCTCCACACACACGCGTACACACACACACGCGTACACACACACACGCGTACACACACACACGCGTACACACACACACGTACACACACACACGTGTACACACAAAGATCAAACAAAGATCCCCCGTATAGCCTTAACAGGCTGTAGGGGCAAGTGCTGTTAGCGAGCACCTATGAAGGCCGGAACGGTACACGAGGGGGTGGGTGGCCGGCACCACGCCCGACCGCCTTTGTCTCCCCAGTGGCGATGTTTACACACCGCAGCAGCTACTCATTTGAGGCTGAGTCGACCTAGGGGAGGCCCGGGACCGGTTCAGATAATCGTCACTGGTGTTGGCTGTGAGCGGGAATCGAATCTGGGTCGCCAGGTTCATGGCGCAGCGTAGCGCTAACCGATACACTATCGCTCCCCACACACACACACACACGTGTACACAAACACACACGTGTACACACACACACGTGTACACACACACACGTGTACACACACACACTCGTACACGCACAAACGTGTACACACACGTGTACACACACACAACAACCGCCATTCGCCACTAAGTGGCGGTGACGTCACCACCACGCTTGTGCCAGGCTATGTGCACCTTGAGGCCACGTGAAGTGTCGAACGCCCGCTGGCAGGAGGTCACGGGGCAGACCCAGGTGCCACGGGTCGACTGACTGAGATGACTGGCTGATGCACCAACTGTGCCCCCTACTGTGCCAACCCGCTGTGCTTTAGCCACCCGGCGCTCCGCTCGTTGTTGTGAGCGTCGCTCCCCCGCCCTCCGTTGTTGTTGGAGGGCGACTGCCTCCAACTGCCCAGTAGCGTCCTTCACGAGCCTCCTCCACAGTGGCCGATCTTGACACCGCTGGTACCAGTCATCGGCAAGTCCACTCAGCTCCACGTCCTTCTGTACCACATCACTCCATCTCTTCTCTAGCCCGTGTCACTCACCCACTCACCCATCATTCAATCTCTTCTCTAGCCCGTGCCACTCACCCATCACTCCATCTCTTCTCTAGCCCGTGCCACTCACCCACTCACCCATCACTCCATCTCTTCTCTAGCCCGTGTCACTCACTCACCCACACACTCACCCACACACACCCATCACACACACACATCGTGTAAACACATTCCCCTATATCTTTGAACACTTTTGGGGCAAATGCTGATAAGGCAGTAAACACAGTGTTCACACAGTACACACGGCGTTCACACAGTGCAAACACACACACCGTGCACACACACACAGTGTACACACACACACACGGCGTTCACACACACACAGTGGTCTAACAAACACAGTGTTCAGTGTTCTATCAAGCACACGGCGTTACACACACCACTCACACACCACACCACAACAACAACCGCCATTCGCCACTAAGTGGCGGTGACGTCACCACGACGCTTGTGCCAGGCTATGTGCACCTTCAGGCCACGTGAAGTGTCGAACGCCCGCTGGCAGGAGGTCACGGGGCAGACCCAGGTGCCACGGGTCGACTGACTGAGATGACTGGCTGATGCACCACCTGTGCCCCCTACTGTGACAACCTGCTGTGCTTTAGCCATCCGGCGCTCCGCTCGTTGTTGTGAGCGTCGCTCCTCCGCCCTCCGTTGTTGTTGGAGGGCGACTGCCTCCAACTGCCCAGTAGCGTCCTTCACGAGCCTCCTCCACAGAGGCCGATCTTGACACCGCTGGTGCCAGTCATCGGCAAGTCCACTCAGCTCCACGTCCTCCTGTACCACATCACTCCATCTCTTCTCTAGCCCGTGCCGCGCCCGTTTAGCCCCCTCGATCCAGCCAAACAAAAGCTGTTTCGGCATGCGGTGGCTGGGCATGCGGGCTACATGACCCAGCCAACGCAGCCTTGCCTGCCGGAGGAGCTCACCGATGGGAACTTGCCCAGATCTTTCAAAGATTTGTACACACATACACACTCGTTCACACACACACACGTGTACACACACACACGTATACACACAACAACAACCGCCATTCGCCACTAAGTGGCGGTGACGTCACCACAACGCTTGTGCCAAGCCATGTGCATTTTGAGGCCACGTGAAGTGTCGAACGCCCGCGGGCAGGAGGTCACGGGGAAAACCCAAGTGCCACGGGTCGACTGACTAAGATGACTGAGATGACTGGCTGATGCACCACCTGTGTCCCCTACTGTGCCAACCTGCTGTGCTTTAGCCACCCGGCGCTCCGCTCGTTGTTGTGAGCGTCGCTCCTCCGCCCTCCGTTGTTGTTGGATGGCGACTACCTCCAACTGCCCAGTAGCGTCCTTCACGAGCCTCCTCCACAGACGCCGATCTTGACCCCGCTGGTACCAGTCATCGGCAAGTCCACTCAGCTCGATCAAGCCAAACAAAAGCTGTTTCGGCATTCGGTGGCTGGGCATGTGGGCTACATGACCCAGCCAATGCAGCCTTGCCTGCCGGAGGAGCTCACCGATGGGACCTTGCCCAGATCTTTCAAGGATTTGTGAGCTCCTCACACAATCCAGCCTGGTTAAACCCAGGATAGATCGTAGGCAGGCAAGTCTAAATGTTTCTAACCGGCGAAGATGTTCCATTAGGGGGGTCCACGTTTCGCAAGCGTAGAGAAGGGAGGGAATGACCGTGGCCGAGAAGACCTGAAGCTTAGTGCGGAGCGACAGACCAGGTAGCTTCCACACAGCATTACGCAACCGATGAAAAGATATTGCCGCTCGACTGATTCGGAGTGAGACCTCTGCAGTTAAACTGGAGCCTGTCAAAAGCACACTGCCCAGGTATGGGAAACTCTCTCCACAACTACCCCATCACCGATTGGGAGTTGTGGGGGTGGAGTGTCCGATGGTACAAAATACCCAGGCAGGTGCTTAGTTTTGGTGGGGCTGATGGTAAGGCCCCATCTCTTAATGGCACGCTCTAGTCTCAGCAGCAGCGTCTCCAACTCCTTCTCTGAATAAGCAGCTATTACCAAATCATCGGCATACATAACGTGGTTGAGCAATAGGAAGCCATCCCTTAACCGCACCCGGGCATCGATCAGCCTCCCATTATATCTGTACCATATGGAGATGCCCCCGGTAGAGCTATTGAAGGCTTCATGAACTACGTGGTCAAAATAGATGTTAAATAATGTGGGAGCCAGAAGACATCCCTGTCGCACCCCAAGGTGTACAGGGAATGGCTATGACTCCCGGTCACGTAGTATTACCCGGGTCCGCTCACCATCATGAAGGTCCTTAATGATCATGAGCAGAGGGTTAGGTACTCCACAAGCACGAAGAACCCAGAGCCCAGGCCTACTGATGGTATCATAGGCCTTGACCAGGTCAATAAAGCAGAGAGGTAGGTCTTGCTGGAATTCCCTACACGTCTGCTGTAGCAGACGGACAGAAAATATGGCATATGTGCAGGACCGCCCTTTCCTGAAACCGCATTGGGGCTCCGCAAGCCTCTCCTCAGCGTGCCTGGCAAAGTGATGTTGAATAATCCTTGCCAGGACCTTTCCCGGCACACTGAGGAGTGAGATGCCCCTGTAGTTGTTACAGTCTGTGCGGTCCCCCTTCTTAAAGAGGGGGACCACCAGGGCATCCTTCCATTCCTGCGGAACCCGTCCAGTGGTCCAGACTGTTGTTATGATGTCATATAGGGCAGTCTGTGCACAAACGCCACCCTCCCTCAGCATTCCGCTTTGGAGATCATCTCTGCCCGCTGCCTTTCCCGGTCTCAGACTCTGGATCACTTTCAGTACTTCCTCAACAGATGGCACCTCTGCCAGCCACTCACAGGGGGTGACTTCTTCCAACATTTAAGGCACCGCAGCCTCAGCAGGGTCATCCCCACTTTGCCCCACGATGTTTTCCTGGCTGAGGGATTTTTCCTCCCCCAGGACCTCACAGAAAAGCTCAGCAAATCTGCAAACCTGTTCCTGGTGGTCGAAGATTGGATCGCCGTTTTTTCCCCTAATGATGGTAATAGGTGTGGCGCTGCAGGTTACTTTTTTGATGGAGTTAAATAGAGATTTGTGATCGCGGGCCACTGAGGCAGACTCCATCTCCTCAGCAACCCGCGACCACCACCCATCCTTGCAGTGCCTCACGGCTCTCCGAACCTCCGAGTAAAGGCTGCAGTAGGCATCCTCATTTTCTGACGTGGGATTCTGTAGCCTATGACAGTGGGCCTGTCGCTTTTTCTCAACCATCCTGAACATCGTCTCTGTCAGCTAGGGTCTCTGGGGAGGTCTGGACCGCGTACCCAAAGCAGCCATTGCAGCTGCATGAGTCACAGTCCTAAACCTCGCCCATTTACCCTCGACATCAGGAGGAGTGAGGGACGATGCCAACCCCAGCCGCAAGCGATGATGTAATTCTCGCTTGCAACTTTCATCAGATAACTGAGACCAGGCCACTTTAGGTTGGAATGGGGTCCTGGGTATACACCCACCACCGGAGTGGAAGAATGGCAGGCGCATCTTACAGATGACAAGTCGATGGTCAGAGGGCAGATCAGCTCCACGGTAGGTCCTGGTGTCAAGGACATGGGCTCGCATTCGTTGGTCCGTCACTATGTAGTCCAGCAGATGTTCTTGCTTGGACCCGGCATGCATCCATGATGTTGTTTGGATGCGCCGATGCTGGAACAGCGTGTTGGTAATTACAAGCCCATGGGCTGCACAAAAATCTAGCACCCTCCTACCGTTGTTATTGAGCTGATCTGGCCCATGCCCTCCAATCACTCCAGACCAGGTGCCAGCATCATGACCAACTCGGGCATTGAAGTCACCCAACAAGATGACTCTATCCCGAGGGGCCACTTTAGCCAGCACCTGTGACAGGTCATAGAAGGCATCTGACTCATCGGCTTTGCCTGCATCCCTCCATGGATGTTCGTCTTCGGTGGGGGCATAAGTAACCACGACCACCACTCCTCGCCTCCGGTTGATGGGAAGGCGAGCCAAAAGTAGCCTGGGGCTTACAGCTTCCCACACCTCACTGCCACGTTCCCATGCCCCTTTCATTCTTTTGTTCAAAAGAAGAGCCACACCCTGTTGTTTGGCAGTCTGCTGCCCCGAGTAGAGGACTGTCCACCCCTTATGGTGGCAGGAGCCAGAACCGGTCCAACGGACCTCCTGAATGGCAGCCTCTCCTCCGCAGTGAGCATTCGAACATTCAACGTGGCCACACGAAGTGGCTTTTCGTTGTTTCTGGAGGAGCCCCGAGGGTAGAGATTCAATCTCCTGGCTCCGCCAAATGGGGTTTGGCCAGGAGACGTCATAGACGCCTGTCCCCCCGGGGCCTCTGGCACAAGCTTATTAGTTACATTTTTAATTCATTCGTGGTTTAGTGGAAATTTATTGAAGATGGAGGGGTTACCAGCCCATCGCACCCGTCCAGAGCCCCCGTTTAGCCACTGTGGTGGTCACAGACGCCATGAGGGGAGGAGCCAATCGGAATTGGCTCCTCCCCCCACAGCATTGTCCACGACAGAGTTGTGCGTCCGGCACCGCGAGGAGGTAGGGGGTTGTTTTGCCGGACAAACACGTGTACACACACACACACGTGTACACACACACACACACGTGTACACACACACGTGCACACACACACGTGTACACACACACACGTGTACACACACGTGTACACACACACACGTACACACACACACGTGCACACACACACATGTACACACACACGTGTACACACACACGTGTACACACACACACACGTGTACACACACACGTGCACACACACACACGTGTACACACACGTGTACACACACGTGCACACACACACACGTGTACACACACACGTGTACACACACACACGTGTACACACACACGTGTACACACACACACGTGCACACACACACAGATGAGTCTACACGGAAGGAGAGTTGCCAACTCTCTGCGTTTATTGCAACGAGTCACAGCCCAGACTCAGCAACTCAACTACCCAGCAACTCAACTACCCAGCAACTCAACTACTCAGCAACTCAACTACCCAGCAACTCAACTACCCAGTAACTCAACTACCCAGCAACTCAACTACCCAGCAACTCAACTACCCAGCAACTCAACTATCCAGCAACTCAACTACTCAGCAACTCAACTACCCAGCAACTCAACTACCCAGCAACTCAGCTACTCAGCAACTCAGCTACCCAGCAACTCAACTACTCAGCAACTCAGCTACCCAGCAACTCAGCTACCCAGCAACTCAACTACCCAGCAACTCAACTACCCAGCAACTCAACTACCCAGTAACTCAACTACCCAGCAACTCAGCTACCCAGCAACTCAACTACCCAGCGACTCAACTACCCAGCAACTAAACTATCCAGCAACTCAGCTACCCAGTAACTCAATTACCCAGCAACTCAGCTACCCAGCAACTCAACTACCCAGCAACTCAGCTACCCAGCAACTCAGCTACCCAGCAACTCAACTACCCAGCAACTCAACTACCCAGCAACTCAGCTACCCAGCAACTCAACTACCCAGCAACTCAGCTACCCAGCAACTCAACTACCCAGCGACTCAACTACCCAGCAACTAAACTATCCAGCAACTCAGCTACCCAGTAACTCAATTACCCAGCAACTCAGCTACCCAGCAACTCAACTACCCAGCAACTCAGCTACCCAGCAACTCAGCTACCCAGCAACTCAACTACCCAGCAACTCAACTACCCAGCAACTCAGCTACCCAGCAACTCAACTACCCAGTAACTCAACTACCCAGCAACTCAGCTACCCAGCAACTCAACTACCCAGCAACTCAGCTACCCAGCAACTCAGCTACCCAGCAACTCAACAACTCAGCTACGCAGCCAGCCAGTAACTTATTTACGCACAAACTGAACAACCTGGCAACTTAGAAACTCAGCAACACAACTACTCGGCAACTCGGCAACTTGGCAACTCGGCATGCAATTGGTTTTGGCTGTCTCGAGTCTTCAGCCTTACATGGCCTCTTCACTCTGTGGAGGAGGTGGAGGGGGAGGGAAAACACATTGTGAATCTATGGGTGGCAGTGTTGAGTCTATGGGTGAGAGTGTTAAGTCTAAGGGTGGCAGTGTTGAGTCTATGGGTGGCAGTGTTGAGTCTATGAGTCTCAGTGTTGAGTCTATGGGTCGTAGTGTTGAGTCTATGGGTGGCAGTATTGAGTCTATGGGTGGCAGTGTTGAGTCTATGGGTGGCAGTGTTGAGTCTATGGGTGGCAGTGTTGAGTCTACGGGTGGCAGTGTTGAGTCTATGTGTGGCAGTGTTGAGTCTATGGGTGGCAGTGTTGAGTCTATGGGTGGCAGTGTTGAGTCTATGGGTGGCAGTGTTGAGTCTATGGGTGGTAGTGTTGAGTCTATGGGTGGCAGTGTTGAGTCTATGGGTGGCAGTGCTGAGTCTATGGGTGGCAGTGTTGAGTCTATGGGTGGTAGTGTTGAGTCTATGGGTGGGAGTGTTGAGTCTATGGGTGGCAGTCTTGAGTCTATGGGTGGCAGTGCTGAGCCTATGGGTGGCAGTGCTGAGTCTATGGGTGGCAGTGTTGAGTCTATGGGTGGCAGTGTTGAGTCTATGTGTGGCAGTGCTGAGTCTATGGGTGGCAGTGTTGAGTCTATGGGTGGCAGTATTGAGTCTACGGGTGGCAGTGTTGAGTCTATGGGTGGCAGTGTTGAGTATGGGTGGCAATGTTGAGTCTATGGGTGGCAGTGTTGAGTCTATGGGTGGCAGTATTGAGTATATGGGTGGCAGTGTTGAGTCTATGGGTGGCAGTGTTGAGTCTATGGGTGGCAGTGTTGAGTCTACGGGTGGCAGTGTTGAGTCTATGTGTGGCAGTGTTGAGTCTATGGGTGGCAGTGTTGAGTCTATGGGTGGCAGTGTTGAGTCTATGGGTGGCAGTGTTGAGTCTATGGGTGGTAGTGTTGAGTCTATGGGTGGCAGTGTTGAGTCTATGGGTGGCAGTGCTGAGTCTATGGGTGGCAGTGTTGAGTCTATGGGTGGTAGTGTTGAGTCTATGGGTGGGAGTGTTGAGTCTATGGGTGGCAGTGTTGAGTCTATGGGTGGCAGTGCTGAGCCTATGGGTGGCAGTGCTGAGTCTATGGGTGGCAGTGTTGAGTCTATGGGTGGCAGTGTTGAGTCTATGTGTGGCAGTGCTGAGTCTATGGGTTGCAGTGTTGAGTCTATGGGTGGCAGTGTTGAGTCTATGGGTGGCAGTGTTGAGTCTATGGGTGGCAGCGTTGAGTCTATGGGTGGCAGCGTTGAGTCTATGGGTGGCAGCGCTGAGTCTATGGGTGGCAGTGTTGAGTCTATGGGTGGCAGTGTTGAGTCTATGGGTGGCAGTGTTGAGTCTATGGGTGGCAGTGTTGAGTCTATGGGTGGCAGTGTTGAGTCTATGGGTGGCAGTGTTGAGTCTATGGGTGGCAGTGTTGAGTCTATGGGTGGCAGTGTTGAGTCTATGTGTGGCAGTGCTGAGTCTATGGGTGGCAGTGTTGAGTCTATGGGTGGCAGTGTTGAGTCTATGGGTGGCAGTGTTGAGTCTATGAGTCTCAGTGTTGAGTCTATGGGTCGTAGTGTTGAGTCTATGGGTGGCAGTATTGAGTCTATGGGTGGCAGTGTTGAGTCTATGGGTGGCAGTGTTGAGTCTATGGGTGGCAGTGTTGAGTCTATGGGTGGCAATGTTGTGTCTATGGGTGGCAGTGTTGAGTCTATGGGTGGCAGTGTTGAGTCTATGGGTGGCAGTGTTGAGTCTATGGGTGGCAGTGTTGAGTCTATGGGTGGCAGTGTTGAGTCTATGGGTGGCAGTGTTGAGTCTATGGGTGGCAGTGTTGAGTCTATGGGTGGCAGTGTTGAGTCTATGGGTGGCAATGTTGAGTCTATGGGTGGCAATGTTGAGTCTATGGGTGGCAGTGTTGAGTCTATTGGTGGCAGTGTTGAGTCTATGGGTGGCAGTGTTGAGTCTATGTGTGGCAGTGTTGAGTCTATGGGTGGCAGGGTTGAGTCTATGGGTGGCAGTGATGAGTCTATGGGTGGCAGTGCTGAGTCTATGGGTGGCAGTGTTGAGTCTATGGGTGGCAGTGTTGAATCTATGGGTGACAGTGTTGAGTCTATGGGTGGCAGTGTTGAGTCTATGAGTCTAAGTGTTAAGTCTATGGGTCGCAGTGTTGAGTCTATGGGTGGCAGTATTGAGTCTATGGGTGGCAGTGTTGAGTCTATGGGTGGCAGTGCTGAGTCTATGGGTGGCAGTGTTGAGTCTATGGGTGGCAGTGTTGAGTCTATGGGTGGCAGTGTTGAGTCTATGGGTGGCAGTGTTGAGTCTATGGGTGGCAGTGTTGAGTCTATGGGTGGCAGTGTTGAGTCTATGAGTGGCAGTGTTGAGTCTATGGGTGGCAGTGCTGAGTCTATGGGTGGCAGTGTTGAGTCTATGGGTGGCAGTGTTGAGTCTATGGGTGGCAGTGTTGAGTCTATGGGTGGCAGTGTTGAGTCTATGGGTGGCAGTGTTGAGTCTATGGGTGGCAGTGTTGAGTCTGTGTGGCAGTGTTGAGTCTATGGGTGGCAGTGTTGAGTCTATGGGTGGCAGTGTTGAGTCTATGGGTGGCAGTGTTGAGTCTATGGGTGGCAGTGTTGAGTCTATGAGTGGCAGTGTTGAGTCTATGGGTGGCAGTGTTGAGTCTATGGGTGGCAGTGTTGAGTCTATGGGTGGCAGTATTGAGTCTATGGGTGGCAGTGTTGAGTCTATGGGTGGCAGTGCTGAGTCTATGGGTGGCAGTGTTGAGTCTATGGGTGGCAGTGTTGAGTCTATGGGTGGCAGTGTTGAGTCTATGGGTGGCAGTGTTGAGTCTATGAGTGGCAATGTTGAGTCTATGGGTGGCAGAGTTGAGTCTATGGGTGGCAGTGTTGAGACTATGGGTGGCAGTGTTGAGTCTATGGGTGGCAGTGCTGAGTCTATGGGTGGCAGTGTTGAGTCTATGGGTAGTAGTGTTGAGTCTATGGGTGGCAGTGTTGAGTCTATGGGTGGCAGTGTTGAGTCTATGGGTGGCAGTGCTGAGCCTATGGGTGGCAGTGCTGAGTCTATGGGTGGCAGTGTTGAGTCTATGGGTGGTAGTGTTGAGTCTATGGGTGGCAGTGCTGAGTCTATGGGTGGCAGTGTTGAGTCTATGGGTGGCAGTGTTGAGTCTATGGGTGGCAGTGCTGAGTCTATGGGTGGAAGTGTTGAGTCTATGGGTGGCAGTGTTGAGTCTATGGGTGGCAGTGTTGAGTCTATGGGTGGCAGTGTTGAGTCTATGGGTGGCAGTGTTGAGTCTATGGGTGGCAGTGTTGAGTCTATGGGTGGCAGTGTTGAGTCTATGTGTGGCAGTGTTGAGTCTATGGGTGGCAGTGCTGAGCCTATGGGTGGCAGTGTTGAGTCTATGGGTGGTAGTGTTGAGTCTATGGGTGGCAGTGCTGAGTCTATGGGTGGCAGTGTTGAGTCTATGGGTGGCAGTGTTGAGTCTATGGGTGGCAGTGTTGAGTCTATGAGTGGCAGTGTTGAGTCTATGGGTGGCAGTGTTGAGTCTATGGGTGGCAGTGTTGAGTCTATGGGTGGCAGTATTGAGTCTATGGGTGGCAGTGTTGAGTCTATGGGTGGCAGTGCTGAGTCTATGGGTGGCAGTGTTGAGTCTATGGGTGGCAGTGTTGAGTCTATGGGTGGCAGTGTTGAGTCTATGGGTGGCAGTGTTGAGTCTATGAGTGGCAATGTTGAGTCTATGGGTGGCAGAGTTGAGTCTATGGGTGGCAGTGTTGAGACTATGGGTGGCAGTGTTGAGTCTATGGGTGGCAGTGCTGAGTCTATGGGTGGCAGTGTTGAGTCTATGGGTAGTAGTGTTGAGTCTATGGGTGGCAGTGTTGAGTCTATGGGTGGCAGTGTTGAGTCTATGGGTGGCAGTGCTGAGCCTATGGGTGGCAGTGCTGAGTCTATGGGTGGCAGTGTTGAGTCTATGGGTGGTAGTGTTGAGTCTATGGGTGGCAGTGCTGAGTCTATGGGTGGCAGTGTTGAGTCTATGGGTGGCAGTGTTGAGTCTATGGGTGGCAGTGTTGAGTCTATGGGTGGCAGTGTTGAGTCTATGGGTGGCAGTGTTGAGTCTATGGGTGGCAGTGTTGAGTCTATGGGTGGCAGTGTTGAGTCTATGGGTGGCAGTGTTGAGTCTATGGGTGGCAGTGTTGAGTCTATGGGTGGCAGTGTTGAGTCTATGTGTGGCAGTGTTGAGTCTATGGGTGGCAGTGTTGAGTCTATGGGTGGCAGTGTTGAGTCTATGGGTGGCAGTGTTGAGTCTATGGGTGGCAGTGTTGAGTCTATGGGTGGCAGTGCTGAGCCTATGGGTGGCAGTGTTGAGTCTATGGGTGGCAGTGTTGAGTCTATGGGTGGCAGTGCTGAGTCTATGGGTGGCAGTGTTGAGTCTATGGGTGGCAGTGTTGAGTCTATGGGTGGCAGTGCTGAGTCTATGGGTGGCAGTGTTGAGTCTATGGGTGGCAGTGTTGAGTCTATGGGTGGCAGTGTTGAGTCTATGGGTGGCAGTGTTGAGTCTATGGGTGGCAGTGTTGAGTCTATGGGTGGCAGTGTTGAGTCTATGGGTGGCAGTGTTGAGTCTATGGGTGGCAGTGTTGAGTCTATGGGTGGCAGTGTTGAGTCTATGGGTGGCAGTGTTGAGTCTATGGGTGGCAGTGTTGAGTCTATGGGTGGCGTTGTTGAGTCTATGGGTGGCAGTGTTGAGTCTATGGGTGGCAGTGTTGAGTCTATGGTGCAGTGTTGAGTCTATGAGTGGCAGTGTTGAGTCTATGGGTGGCAGTGTTGAGTCTATGGGTGGCAGTGTTGAGTCTATGGGTGGCAGTATTGAGTCTATGGGTGGCAGTGTTGAGTCTATGGGTGGCAGTGCTGAGTCTATGGGTGGCAGTGTTGAGTCTATGGGTGGCAGTGTTGAGTCTATGGGTGGCAGTGTTGAGTCTATGGGTGGCAGTGTTGAGTCTATGAGTGGCAATGTTGAGTCTATGGGTGGCAGAGTTGAGTCTATGGGTGGCAGTGTTGAGACTATGGGTGGCAGTGTTGAGTCTATGGGTGGCAGTGCTGAGTCTATGGGTGGCAGTGTTGAGTCTATGGGTGGTAGTGTTGAGTCTATGGGTGGCAGTGTTGAGTCTATGGGTGGCAGTGTTGAGTCTATGGGTGGCAGTGCTGAGCCTATGGGTGGCAGTGCTGAGTCTATGGGTGGCAGTGTTGAGTCTATGGGTGGTAGTGTTGAGTCTATGGGTGGCAGTGCTGAGTCTATGGGTGGAAGTGTTGAGTCTATGGGTGGCAGTGTTGAGTCTATGGGTGGCAGTGTTGAGTCTATGGGTGGCAGTGTTGAGTCTATGGGTGGCAGTGTTGAGTCTATGGGTGGCAGTGTTGAGTCTATGGGTGGCAGTGTTGAGTCTATGTGTGGCAGTGTTGAGTCTATGGGTGGCAGTGTTGAGTCTATGGGTGGCAGTGCTGAGCCTATGGGTGGCAGTGTTGAGTCTATGGGTGGCAGTGTTGAGTCTATGGGTGGCAGTGTTGAGTCTATGGGTGGCAGTGTTGAGTCTATGGGTGGCAGTGCTGAGCCTATGGGTGGCAGTGTTGAGTCTATGGGTGGCAGTGTTGAGTCTATGGGTGGCAGTGCTGAGTCTATGGGTGGCAGTGTTGAGTCTATGGGTGGCAATGTTGAGTCTATGGGTGGCAGTGTTGAGTCTATGGGTGGCAGTGTTGAGTCTATGGGTGGCAGTGTTGAGTCTATGGGTGGCAGTGTTGAGTCTATGGGTGGCAGTGTTGAGTCTATGGGTGGCAGTGTTGAGTCTATGGGTGGCAGTGTTGAGTCTATGGGTGGCAGTGTTGAGTCTATGGGTGGCAGTGTTGAGTCTATGGGTGGCGTTGTTGAGTCTATGGGTGGCAGTGTTGAGTCTATGGGTGGCAGTGTTGAGTCTATGGGTGGCAGTGTTGAGTCTAAGGGTGGCAGTGTTGAGTCTATGGGTGGCAGTGTTGAGTCTGTGTGGCAGTGTTGAGTCTATGGGTGGCAGTGTTGAGTCTATGGGTGGCAGTGTTGAGTCGATGGGTGGCAGTGTTGAGTCTATGGGTGGCAGTGTTGAGTCTATGAGTGGCAGTGTTGAGTCTATGGGTTGCAGTGTTGAGTCTATGGGTGGCAGTGTTGAGTCTATGGGTGGCAGTATTGAGTCTATGGGTGGCAGTGTTGAGTCTATGGTTGGCAGTGCTGAGTCTATGGGTGGCAGTGTTGAGTCTATGGGTGGCAGTGTTGAGTCTATGGGTGGCAGTGTTGAGTCTATGGGTGGCAGTGTTGAGTCTATGAGTGGCAATGTTGAGTCTATGGGTGGCAGAGTTGAGTCTATGGGTGGCAGTGTTGAGTCTATGGGTGGCAGTGCTGAGTCTATGAGTGGCAATGTTGAGCCTATGGGTGGCAGTGTTGAGTCTATGGGTGGTAGTGTTGAGTCTATGGGTGGCAGTGCTGAGTCTATGGGTGGCAGTGTTGAGTCTATGGGTGGCAGTGTTGAGTCTATGGGTGGCAGTGTTGAGTCTATGGGTGGCAGTGCTGAGCCTATGGGTGGCAGTGTTGAGTCTATGGGTGGTAGTGTTGAGTCTATGGGTGGCAGTGCTGAGTCTATGGGTGGCAGTGTTGAGTCTATGGGTGGCAGTGTTGAGTCTATGGGTGGCAGTGCTGAGTCTATGGGTGGCAGTGTTGAGTCTATGGGTGGCAGTGTTGAGTCTATGGGTGGCAGTGTTGAGTCTATGGGTGGCAGTGTTGAGTCTATGGGTGGCAGTGTTGAGTCTATGAGTGGCAGTGTTGAGTCTATGGGTGGCAGTGTTGAGTCTATGGGTGGCAGTGTTGAGTCTATGGGTGGCAGTGTTGAGTCTATGGGTGGCAGTGTTGAGTCTATGGGTGGCAGTGTTGAGTCTATGTGTGGCAGTGTTGAGTCTATGGGTGGCAGTGTTGAGTCTATGGGTGGCAGTGCTGAGCCTATGGGTGGCAGTGTTGAGTCTATGGGTGGCAGTGTTGAGTCTATGGGTGGCAGTGTTGAGTCTATGGGTGGCAGTGTTGAGTCTATGGGTGGCAGTGCTGAGCCTATGGGTGGCAGTGTTGAGTCTATGGGTGGCAGTGTTGAGTCTATGGGTGGCAGTGCTGAGTCTATGGGTGGCAGTGTTGAGTCTATGTGTGGCAATGTTGAGTCTATGGGTGGCAGTGTTGAGTCTATGGGTGGCAGTGTTGAGTCTATGGGTGGCAGTGTTGAGTCTATGAGTGGCAGTGTTGAGTCTATGGGTGGCAGTGTTGAGTCTATGGGTGGCAGTGTTGAGTCTATGGGTGGCAGTGTTGAGTCTATGGGTGGCAGTGTTGAGTCTATGGGTGGCAGTGTTGAGTCTATGGGTGGCGTTGTTGAGTCTATGGGTGGCAGTGTTGAGTCTATGGGTGGCAGTGTTGAGTCTATGGGTGGCAGTGTTGAGTCTAAGGGTGGCAGTGTTGAGTCTATGGGTGGCAGTGTTGAGTCTGTGTGGCAGTGTTGAGTCTATGGGTGGCAGTGTTGAGTCTATGGGTGGCAGTGTTGAGTCGATGGGTGGCAGTGTTGAGTCTATGGGTGGCAGTGTTGAGTCTATGAGTGGCAGTGTTGAGTCTATGGGTTGCAGTGTTGAGTCTATGGGTGGCAGTGTTGAGTCTATGGGTGGCAGTATTGAGTCTATGGGTGGCAGTGTTGAGTCTATGGTTGGCAGTGCTGAGTCTATGGGTGGCAGTGTTGAGTCTATGGGTGGCAGTGTTGAGTCTATGGGTGGCAGTGTTGAGTCTATGGGTGGCAGTGTTGAGTCTATGAGTGGCAATGTTGAGTCTATGGGTGGCAGAGTTGAGTCTATGGGTGGCAGTGTTGAGACTATGGGTGGCAGTGCTGAGTCTATGAGTGGCAATGTTGAGCCTATGGGTGGCAGTGTTGAGTCTATGGGTGGTAGTGTTGAGTCTATGGGTGGCAGTGCTGAGTCTATGGGTGGCAGTGTTGAGTCTATGGGTGGCAGTGTTGAGTCTATGGGTGGCAGTGTTGAGTCTATGGGTGGCAGTGCTGAGCCTATGGGTGGCAGTGTTGAGTCTATGGGTGGTAGTGTTGAGTCTATGGGTGGCAGTGCTGAGTCTATGGGTGGCAGTGTTGAGTCTATGGGTGGCAGTGTTGAGTCTATGGGTGGCAGTGCTGAGTCTATGGGTGGCAGTGTTGAGTCTATGGGTGGCAGTGTTGAGTCTATGGGTGGCAGTGTTGAGTCTATGGGTGGCAGTGTTGAGTCTATGGGTGGCAGTGTTGAGTCTATGCGTGGCAGTGTTGAGTCTATGGGTGGCAGTGTTGAGTCTATGGGTGGCAGTGTTGAGTCTATGGGTGGCAGTGTTGAGTCTATGGGTGGCAGTGTTGAGTCTATGGGTGGCAGTGTTGAGTCTATGGGTGGCGTTGTTGAGTCTATGGGTGGCAGTGTTGAGTCTATGGGTGGCAGTGTTGAGTCTATGGTGCAGTGTTGAGTCTATGAGTGGCAGTGTTGAGTCTATGGGTGGCAGTGTTGAGTCTATGGGTGGCAGTGTTGAGTCTATGGGTGGCAGTATTGAGTCTATGGGTGGCAGTGTTGAGTCTATGGGTGGCAGTGCTGAGTCTATGGGTGGCAGTGTTGAGTCTATGGGTGGCAGTGTTGAGTCTATGGGTGGCAGTGTTGAATCTATGGGTGGCAGTGTTGAGTCTATGAGTGGCAATGTTGAGTCTATGGGTGGCAGAGTTGAGTCTATGGGTGGCAGTGTTGAGACTATGGGTGGCAGTGTTGAGTCTATGGGTGGCAGTGCTGAGTCTATGGGTGGCAATGTTGAGTCTATGGGTGGTAGTGTTGAGTCTATGGGTGGCAGTGTTGAGTCTATGGGTGGCAGTGTTGAGTCTATGGGTGGCAGTGCTGAGCCTATGGGTGGCAGTGCTGAGTCTATGGGTGGCAGTGTTGAGTCTATGGGTGGTAGTGTTGAGTCTATGGGTGGCAGTGCTGAGTCTATGGGTGGCAGTGTTGAGTCTATGGGTGGCAGTGTTGAGTCTATGGGTGGCAGTGCTGAGTCTATGGGTGGAAGTGTTGAGTCTATGGGTGGCAGTGTTGAGTCTATGGGTGGCAGTGTTGAGTCTATGGGTGGCAGTGTTGAGTCTATGGGTGGCAGTGTTGAGTCTATGGGTGGCAGTGTTGAGTCTATGGGTGGCAGTGTTGAGTCTATGTGTGGCAGTGTTGAGTCTATGGGTGGCAGTGTTGAGTCTATGGGTGGCAGTGTTGAGTCTATGGGTGGCAGTGTTGAGTCTATGGGTGGCAGTGTTGAGTCTATGGGTGGCAGTGCTGAGCCTATGGGTGGCAGTGTTGAGTCTATGGGTGGTAGTGTTGAGTCTATGGGTGGCAGTGCTGAGTCTATGGGTGGCAGTGTTGAGTCTATGGGTGGCAGTGTTGAGTCTATGGGTGGCAGTGCTGAGTCTATGGGTGGCAGTGTTGAGTCTATGGGTGGCAGTGTTGAGTCTATGGGTGGCAGTGTTGAGTCTATGGGTGGCAGTGTTGAGTCTATGGGTGGCAGTGTTGAGTCTATGAGTGGCAGTGTTGAGTCTATGGGTGGCAGTGTTGAGTCTATGGGTGGCAGTGTTGAGTCTATGGGTGGCAGTGTTGAGTCTATGGGTGGCAGTGTTGAGTCTATGGGTGGCAGTGTTGAGTCTATGGGTGGCGTTGTTGAGTCTATGGGTGGCAGTGTTGAGTCTATGGGTGGCAGTGTTGAGTCTATGGTGCAGTGTTGAGTCTATAGGCAATGTTGCGTCTATGGGTAGTGTGGAATCTATGGGTAGTGTTGAGTCTATGGGAAATGTTGAGTCTATGGGCAGTGTTGAGTCTATGGGCAGTGTTGAGGCTATGGGCAATGTTGAGTCTATGGGCAGTGTTGAGTCTATGGGCAGTGTTGAGTCTATGGGCAATGTTTAGTCTATGGGCAGTGTTGAGTCTATGGGCAGTGTTGAGTCTATGGGCAGTGTTGAGTCTATGGGCAGTGTTGAGTCTATGGGCAATGTTGAGTCTATGGGCAGTGTTGAGTTTCTGGGCAGTGTTGAGTCTATGGGCAGTATTGAGTCTATGGGCAGTGCTGAGTCTATGGGCAATGTTGAGTCTATGGGCAGTGTTGAGTCTAAGGGCAATGTTGAGTCTATGGGCAATGTTGAGTCTATGGGCAGTATTGAGTCTATAGGCAGTGCTGAGTCTATGGGCAATGTTGAGTCTATGGGCAGTGTTGAGTCTATGGGCAATGTTGAGTCTATGGGCAGTGTTGAGTCTATGGTGCAGTGATGAGTTTATGGGCAGTGCTGAGCCTATGGGCCGTGTTGAGTCTATGTGTGGCAGTGTTGAGTCTATGGGCAGTGTTGAGTCTATGGGCAATATTGAGTCTATGGGCAATGTTGAGTCTATGGGCAATGTTGAGTCTATGGGCAGTGTTAGTCTATGGGCAGTATTGAGTCTATGGGCAGTGCTGAGTCTATGGGCAATGTTGAGTCTATGGGCAGTGTTGTGTCTATGTGTGGCAGTGTTGAGTCTATGGGCAGTGTTGTGTCTATGTGTGGCAGTGTTGAGTCTATGGGCAGTGTTGAGTCTATGGGTGGCAGTGTTGAGTCTATGGGCAGTGTTGTGTCTATGGGTGGCAGTGTTGAGTCTATGGGTGGCAGTGTTGAGTCTATGGGCAGTGTTGTGTCTATGGGCTATGTTGAGTCTATGGGTGGCAGTGTTGAGTCTATGGGCAATGTTGAGTCTATGGGTCGCAGTGTTGAGTCTATGGGTGGCAGTGTTGAGTCTATGGGTGGCAGTGTTGTGTCTATGGGTAGTGTTGTGTCTATGGGCAATGTTGAGTCTATTGTGGCAGTGTTGTGTCTATGGGTGGCAGTGTTGAGTCTATGGGTAGTGTTGTGTCTATGGTGCAGTGATGAGTCTATGGGTGGTAGTATTGTGTCTATGGGTGGCAGTGTTGAGTCTATTGGTGGCAATGTTGAGTCTATGGGTGGCAGTGTTGAGTCTATGGGCAGTGTTGTGTCTATGGGTGGCAGTGTTGAGTCTATGGGTGGTAGTGTTGTGTCTATGGGTGGCAGTGTTGAGTCTATGGGCAGTGTTGTGTCTATGGTGCAGTGTTGAGTCTATGGGTGGCAGTGTTGAGTCTATGGGTGGCAGTGTTGAGTCTATTGGTGGCAGTGTTGAGTCTATGGGCAGTGTTGTGTCTATGGGTGGCAGTGTTGGGTCTATGGGTGGCAGTGCTGAGTCTATGGTTGGCAGTGTTGAGTCTATGGGTGGCAGTGTTGAGTCTATGGGTGGCAGTGTTGAGTCTATGGGTGGCAGTGCTGAGTCTATGGGTGGCAGTGTTGAGTCTATGGGTGGCAGTGTTGAGTCTATGGGTGGCAGTGTTGAGTCTATTGGTGGCAATGTTGAGTCTATGGGTGGCAGTGTTGAGTCTATGGGTGGCAGTGTTGAGTCTATGGGCAGTGTTGTGTCTATGGGTGGCAGTGTTGAGTCTATGGGCAGTGTTGTGTCTATGGGTGGCAGTGTTGAGTCTATGGGTGGCAGTGTTGGTCTATGGGCAGTGTTGTGTCTATGGGTGGCAGTGTTGAGTCTATGGGTGGCAGTGTTGAGTCTATGGGTGGCAGTGTTGAGTCTATGGGTAGCAGTGTTGAGTCTATGGGTGGCAGTGTTGAGTCTATGGGTGGCAGTGTTGAGTCTATGGGTGGCAGTGTTGAGTCTATGGGTGGCAGTGTTGAGTCTATGGGTGGCAGTGTTGAGTCTATGGGTGGCAGTGTTGAGTCTATGGGTGGCAGTGTGAGTCTATGGGTGGCAGTGTTGAGTCTATGGGTGGCAGTGTTGAGTCTATGTGCTTCCAATAGAGGTCGCGATTGAACTTACTTGGGCCACACGTGGATTCCAAAGTGATGGTCTCAGCTGAGTAATTAAGGCAGCGCTGTGGAAACAGGAGAAACGGAGAGATGTGTCACCCACTCATCCACCCACTCACCCACCCACTCACCCACTCACCCACTCACTCACCCACCCACTCACCCACCCACTCACCCACCCACTCACCCAACCACTCACCAAACCACTCACTCACCCACCCACTCACCCACCCACTCACCCACCCACTCACTCACCCATCCACTCACCCACCCACTCACTCACCCACTCACTCACCCACCCACTCACCCATCCACTCACCCACCCACTCACTCACTCACCCACTCACCCACCCACTCACCCACCCACTCACCCAACCACTCACCCAACGACTCACCCACCCACTCACTCACCCACCCACTCACCCACCCACCCACTCACCCACCCACTCACCCACCCACTCACTCACTCACCCACCCACTCACCCACCCACCCACTCACCCACCCACCCACTCACCCACCCACTCACCCACCCACTCACCCACCCACCCACCCACTCACCCACCCACTCACTCAGCCACCCACTCACCCAACCACTTACCAAACCACTCACTCACCCACCCACTCACCCACCTACTCACCCACCCACTCACCCACCAACTCACCCACCTACTCACCCACCCACCCATTCACCCACTTACCCATCCACTGACCCACTCGCTCACTCACCCACTCGTTCACTCACCCACCCATTCACCCACCTACTCACCCACCTTCTCCCCTATTCACTCGCTCACTCACCCAGTCGCTCACTCACTCACCCACCCAACCACTCACCCACCCACCCACTCACCCACTCACTCACCCACTCATCCACCCACTCACCAACCCACTAGCTCACCGATTCAACTACCCATTCAATCACTCAGTCATTCGCTCAGTGAGTGAGTGGAGGAGTGAGTGAGAGGGTGAGTGAGAGGGTGAGCGAGCGGGCATCGAGTTAGCAAATACCTGAGTGAACGGGCGAGCGGGTGAGCGGGAACGTGAGTGAACGAGCGAGTGAGCGGGTGAGTGGGTACGTGAGTGAACAAGCGGGTAAGTGGGTACGTGAGTGAGTGAGCGGGTGAGTGGGTACGTGAGTGAACGAGCGAATGAGCGGGTGAGTGAGTACGTGAGTGAGTGAGCGGGTAAGTGGGTACGTGAGTGAGTGAGCGGGTGAGTGGGTACGTGAGTGAACGAGCGAGCGAGTGGGTGAGTGGGTACGTGAGTGAACGAGCGAGTGAGCGGGTGAGTGGGTACGTGAGTGAACGAGCAGGCAAGCGGGTGAGTGGATATGTGAGTGAACGAGCGAGTGAGCGGGTGAGTGGGTAAGTGAGTTGACGAGCGAGTGAGCAAGTGGGTGAGTGGGTACGTGAGTGAGTGAACGAGCGGGTGAGTGGGTGAGTGGGTACGTGAGTGAGTGAACGAGCGGGTGAGTGGGTACGTGAGTGAACGAGCGAGCGAGTGGGTGAGTGGGTATGTGAGTGAACGAGTGAGTGAGCGGGTGAGTGGGTACGTGAGTGAGCGAGCGAGCGGGTGAGTGGGTACGTGAGTGAACGAGTGAGTGGGTGAGTGGGTACGTGAGTGAACGAGCGAGTGGGTGAGTGGGTACGTGAGTGAGTGAGCGAGTGGGTGAGCGAGTACGTGAGTGAGCGGGCAAGTGGGTGAGTGGGTACGTAAGTGAACGAGCGAGTGGGTGAGTGGGTACGTGAGTGAACGAGTGAGTGAGCGGGTGAGTGGGTACGTGAGTGAGCGAGCGAGTGGGTGAGTGGGTACGTGAGTGAACGAGTGAGTGAGCGGGTGAGTGGGTACGTGAGTGAGTGAACGAGCGAGTGGGTACGTGAGTGAACGAGTGAGTGAGCGGGTGAGTGGGTCCGTGAGTGAGTGAGCGAGTGGGTGAGTGGGTACGTGAGTGAACGAGCGAGCGAGTGGGTGAGTGGGTACGTGAGTGAGTGAGCGAGTGGGTGAGTGGGTACGTGAGTGAACGAGTGAGTGAGCGGGTGAGTGGGTACGTGAGTGAGTGAACGAGCGAGTGGGTACGTGAGTGAACGAGTGAGTGAGCGGGTGAGTGGGTCCGTGAGTGAACGAGCGAGTGGGTGAGTGAGTGGGTCCGTGAGTGAACGAGCGAGTGAGCGGGTGAGTGGGTACGTGAGTGAGCGAGTAAGCGGGTGAGTGAACGAGGGAGTGGGTGAGTGGGTGAGTGGGTCCGTGAGTGAACGAGCGAGTGAGCGGGTGAGTGGGTACGTGAGTGAGCGAGTAAGCGGGTGAGTGAACGAGGGAGTGGGTGAGTGGGTGAGTGGGTCCGTGAGTGAACGAGTAAGCGGGTGAGTGGGTACGTGAGTGAACGAGCGAGTAAGCGGGTGAGTGAACGAGGGAGTGGGTGAGTGGGTGAGTGGGTCCGTGAGTGAACGAGTAAGCGGGTGAGTGGGTACGTGAGTGAACGAGCGAGTAAGCGGGTGAGTGAACGAGGGAGTGGGTGAGTGGGTGAGTGGGTCCGTGAGTGAACGAGTAAGCGGGTGAGTGGGTACGTGAGTGAACGAGCGAGTAAGCGGGTGAGTGAACGAGGGAGTGGGTGAGTGGGTGAGTGGGTCCGTGAGTGAACGAGTAAGCGGGTGAGTGGGTACGTGAGTGAACGAGCGAGTAAGCGGGTGAGTGAACGAGGGAGTGGGTGAGTGGGTGAGTGGGTCCGTGAGTGAACGAGTAAGCGGGTGAGTGGGTACGTGAGTGAACGAGCGAGTAAGCGGGTGAGTGAACGAGGGAGTGGGTGAGTGGGTGAGTGGGTCCGTGAGTGAACGAGTAAGCGGGTGAGTGGGTACGTGAGTGAACGAGCGAGTAAGCGGGTGAGTGAACGAGGGAGTGGGTGAGTGGGTGAGTGGGTGAGTGGGTCCGTGAGTGAACGAGTAAGCGGGTGAGTGGGTACGTGAGTGAACGAGCGAGTAAGCGGGTGAGTGAATGAGGGAGTGGGTGAGTGGGTGAGTGGGTCCGTGAGTGAACGAGTAAGCGGGTGAGTGGGTACGTGAGTGAACGAGCGAGTAAGCGGGTGAGTGAACGAGGGAGTGGGTGAGTGGGTGAGTGGGTCCGTGAGTGAACGAGTAAGCGGGTGAGTGGGTACGTGAGTGAACGAGCGAGTAAGCGGGTGAGTGAACGAGGGAGTGGGTGAGTGGGTGAGTGGGTCCGTGAGTGAACGAGTAAGCGGGTGAGTGGGTACGTGAGTGAACGAGCGAGTAAGCGGGTGAGTGAACGAGGGAGTGGGTGAGTGGGTGAGTGGGTCCGTGAGTGAACGAGTAAGCGGGTGAGTGGGTACGTGAGTGAACGAGCGAGTAAGCGGGTGAGTGAACGAGGGAGTGGGTGAGTGGGTGAGTGGGTCCGTGAGTGAACGAGTAAGCGGGTGAGTGGGTACGTGAGTGAACGAGCGAGTAAGCGGGTGAGTGAACGAGGGAGTGGGTGAGTGGGTGAGTGGGTCCGTGAGTGAACGAGTAAGCGGGTGAGTGGGTACGTGAGTGAACGAGCGAGTAAGCGGGTGAGTGAACGAGGGAGTGGGTGAGTGGGTGAGTGGGTCCGTGAGTGAACGAGTAAGCGGGTGAGTGGGTACGTGAGTGAACGAGCGAGTAAGCGGGTGAGTGAACGAGGGAGTGGGTGAGTGGGTGAGTGCGTCCGTGAGTGAACGAGTAAGCGGGTGAGTGGGTACGTGAGTGAACGAGCGAGTAAGCGGGTGAGTGAACGAGGGAGTGGGTGAGTGGGTGAGTGGGTCCGTGAGTGAACGAGTAAGCGGGTGAGTGGGTACGTGAGTGAACGAGCGAGTAAGCGGGTGAGTGAACGAGGGAGTGGGTGAGTGGGTGAGTGGGTCCGTGAGTGAACGAGTAAGCGGGTGAGTGGGTACGTGAGTGAACGAGCGAGTAAGCGGGTGAGTGAACGAGGGAGTGGGTGAGTGGGTGAGTGGGTCCGTGAGTGAACGAGTAAGCGGGTGAGTGGGTACGTGAATGAACGAGCGAGTAAGCGGGTGAGTGAACGAGGGAGTGGGTGA
This sequence comes from Petromyzon marinus, assembly GCF_010993605.1. NCBI lineage: Eukaryota > Metazoa > Chordata > Hyperoartia > Petromyzontiformes > Petromyzontidae > Petromyzon > Petromyzon marinus. The sequence continues at coordinate 666,657 of NW_022638217.1, forward strand.
GTGGGTGAGTGGGTACGTGAGTGAGCGAGCGATTGAGCGAGCGGGCGGGCGGGCGGGCGATTGCTCACGGCGCAGGGTTAGCTGGCAGCTGGTGGACGCCTCTCCCAGCCCGTTAGTCGCCCGGCAGGAGTAGCAGCCCGCCAGCGCCGGCCCCGGGCGACGGACCTCCAGCGTGCAGACTCCCTGGGAGTGCAGCGAACGGAAGCCCAACTCCTCGGAGACGCACGACTCCCCACGGAACCACGCAATGTGGGGCTGCGGACCGGGGGGAGACGCGGGGAGACATGGGGGAGTCATGGTGAGACGCGGGGAGACGCGGGGAGACACGTGTAGTATTGACTGTGGTGGAGAGCGTGGTGGTGGTGAGCGTGGTGGTGAGCGTGGTGAGCATGGTGGTAGTGGTGGTGAGCATGGTGGTGGTGGTGAGCGTGGTGGTGGTGGTGAGTGTGGTGGTGGTGGTGGTGGTGGTGAGCGTAGTGGTGAGCGTGGTGGTGGTGATGAGCATGGTGGTGGTGGTGGTGAGTATTGCTCACCTTTGGGTAGGCAGGGGAATCCCTATACGTGGTGGTGGTGGTGGTGGTGAGCGTGGTGGTGGTGGTGATGGTAGTGGTGAGCATGATGGTGGTGGTGAGCGTGGTGGTGGTGTTGGTAGTGGTGAGTGTGGTGGTGAGTATTGCTCACCTTTGGGTGAGCACGCACACTACAGGTGAGTAGACAGGGGAATCCCTGCACGTGGTGGTGGTGGTGGTGAGGATGGTGGTGGTGTTGGTGGTGGTGATGGTGGTGAGGATGGTGGTGGTGGTGGTGGTGGTAGTGGTGAGGATGGTAGTGGTGAGGATGGTGGTGGTGTTGGTGGTGGTGAGGATGGTGGTGGTGAGGATGGTAGTGGTGAGCGTGGTGGTGTTGGTGGTGGTGAGGATGGTGGTGGTGAGGATGGTAGTGGTGAGCGTGGTGGTGTTGGTGGTGGTGAGGATGGTGGTGGTGAGGATGGTGTGGTAGTGGTGAGCATGGTGGTGAGTATTGCTCACCTTTGGGTGAGCACGCACGCTACAGGTGAGTAGACAGGGGAACCCCTGCACGTGGTGGTAGTGGTGGTGAGGATGGTGGTGGTGTTGGTAGTGGTGAGGATGGTAGTGGTGAGGATGGTGGTGGTGTTGGTGGTGGTGAGGATGGTGGTGGTGAGGATGGTGGTGGTGTTGGTGAGTGTAGTGGTGAGTATTGCTCACCTTTGGGTGAGCACGCACACTACAGGTGAGTAGACAGGGGAACCCCTGCACGTGGTGGTGGTGGTGGTGAGGATGGTGGTGGTGTTGGTAGTGGTGAGGATGGTAGTGGTGAGGATGGTGGTGGTGTTGGTGGTGGTGAGGATGGTGGTGGTGAGGATGGTGTGGTAGTGGTGAGCATGGTGGTGAGTATTGCTCACCTTTGGGTGAGCACGCACGCTACAGGTGAGTAGACAGGGGAACCCCTGCACGGCTCTGACGTCACTCAGGGGCTGCGTGAAGCTGGGAGCCTCGCTCGGGTCACGTGGCACGAACGGCGGCGGGCGCCACTCCCAGCCTGCAACCACAACCACCGCAACCATCGTCATAGCAACCATCGTCATAGCAACCATCGTCATAGCAACCATCGTCATCACAACCACCACAACCATCACAACCATCGTCATCACAACCATCGCAACCATCACAACCATCGTCATAGCAACCACCGTCATAGCAACCACCGCAACCACCGCAACCACCATCACAACCACCGCAACCACCGCAACCATCGTCATCGCAACCAACGCAACCATCACAACCATCACAACCATCACAACCATCGTCATCGCAACCATCACAACCATCTCAACCATCGCAACCATCACAACCATCACAACCATCACAACCATCGTCATAGCAACCACCGCAACCATCGCAACCATCACAACCATCACAACCATCACAACCATCGTCATAGCAACCATCGCAACCACCGCAATCATCGCAACCACCGCAACCATCGCAACCATCGTCATAGCAACCATCGCAACCACCGCAACTATCGTCATAGCAACCACCGCAACCATCATCGCAACCACCGCAACCACCGCAACCACCATCGCAACCACCGCAACCATCGTCATAGCAACCATCACAACCACCGCAACCATCGTCATAGCAACCATCGCAACCACCGCAACCATCGTCATAGCAACCATTGCAACCACCGCCACCATCGTCATAGCAACCATCGCAACCACCGCAACCACCGCAACCACCGCAACCATCGTCATAGCAACCATCGCAACCACCGCAACCATCGTCATAGCAACCATTGCAACCACCGCAACCATCGTCATAGCAACCATCACAACCACCGCAACCACCGCAACCACCGCAACCATCACAACCACCGCAACCATCACAACCACCGCAACCATCACAACCATCACAACCACCACAACCACCACAACCATCGTCATCGCAACCACCGCAACCATCGCAATCGCAACCGCCATCGCAACCACCACAACAACCACCACCACAGCCACAACCACCACCACAACCACCACTACAACCACCACAGCAACAACAACCACCACAGCCACCACCACAACCACCACAAAAACAACCACCGCCACCACAACCACCACAACCACCACCACCACAGCCACAACCACCACCACAACCACCACTACAACCACCACAACCACCACTACCACCACAGCCACCACCACAACCACCACAAAAACAACCACCGCCACCACAACCACCACAACCACCACCACCACAGCCACAACCACCACAACCACCACCACAACCACCACAAAAACAACCACCGCCACCACAACCACCACAACCACCACAACCACCACCGCAACAACCACCACCACAACCACCACAGCCACCACCGCAACAACCACCAACACAACCACCACAACCACCACAACAACCACCACCACCACGCAATCCGCTAGGGGGTGACGTTGGTGGTGGTGATGCCCTTTGTAGGAGTACGAGTGAGTGGGTGAGTGAGTGGGTGGGTGAGTGAGTGGGTGGGTGAGTGAGTGGGTGAGTGAGTGGGTGAGTGAGTGGGTGAGTGAGTGAGTGAGTGGGTGAGTGAGTGAGTGGGTGGGTGAGTGAGTGAGTGGGTGAGTGAGTGGGTGGGTGGGTGAGTGGGTGAGTGAGTGAGTGGGTGAGTGAGTGGGTGAGTGAGTGGGTGAGTGAGTGGGTTAGTGAGTGAGTGGATGAGTTAGTGATTGAGTGGGTTGGTGAGTGAGTGAGTGGGTGAGTGACTGAGTGAGTGAGTGAGTGGGTGAGTGAGTGGGTGAGTGAGTGGGTTAGTGAGTGGGTGAGTGGATGAGTGAGTGAGTGAGTGGGTGAGTGAGTGAGTGAGTGGGTGAGTGACTGAGTGAGTGTGTGAGTGAGTGGGTGAGTGAGTGGGTGAGTGAGTGAGTGGGTGAGTGAGTGGGTGGGTGAGTGAGTGGGTGAGTGAGTGAGTGAGTGGGTGGGTGAGTGACTGAGTGAGTGAGTGGGTGAGTGAGTGAGTGGGTGAATGAGTGGGTGGGTGAGTGAGTGGGTGAGTGAGTGGGTGAGTGAGTGGGTGAGTGAGTGAGTGGGTGAGTAAGTGAGTGAGTGAGGGAGTGGGTGAGTAAGTGAGTGAGTGGATGAGTGAGTGAGTGGGTGGGTGAGTGAGTGGGTGAGTGAGTGGGTGAGTGAGTGGGTGAGTGAGTGGGTGAGTGGGTGAGTGAGTGGGTGAGTGAGTGAGTGGGTGAGGGAGTGGGTGAGTAAGTGAGTGAGTGCATGAGTGAGTGAGTGGGTGAGTGAGTGAGTGAGTGGGTGAGTGACTGAGTGAGTGTGTGAGTGAGTGGGTGAGTGAGTGGGTGAGTGAGTGAGTGGGTGAGTGAGTGGGTGGGTGAGTGAGTGAGTGAGTGGGTGAGTGACTGAGTGAGTGAGTGAGTGGGTGAGTGAGTGAGTGGGTGAATGAGTGGGTTAGTGAGTGGGTGAGTGGGTGAGTGAGTGGGTGAGTGAGTGAGTGTTTGAGTGAGTGAATGAGTGAGTGGGTGAGTGAGTAGGTGGGTGAGTGAGTGAGTGAGTGGGTGGGTGAGTGAGTGGGTGAGTGAGTGAGTGAGTGGGTGAGTGAGTGGGTGAGTGAGTGAGTGAGTGGGTGAGTGAGTGAATGAGTCAGCGAGCGAGTGAGTGGGTGAGTGAATGAGTGAGTGAGTGGTGAGTGGGTGAGTGAGTGAATGAGTGAGTGGTGAGTGGGTGAGTGAGTGAGTGAGTGGGTGAGTGAGTGAGTGAGTGGGTGAGTGAGTGAATGAGTCCGCGAGTGAGTGAGTGGGTGAGTGAATGAGTGAGTGAGTGAGTGGGTGAGTGAGTGAGTGAGTGAATGAGCGAGTGAGTGAGTGAGTGAGTGGTGGACTCACCCGGCTTGGGGATGAGGGTGGACTGTGGGGTGACTCCTGCCATGAGGCTCGACCCACAGTCATTGTGAGCGAACACGCGGAAATTGTAGAAGTTGCCCACCACCAGGCCCGAGATGGTGGACGAGCAACGGTGGACGTGGGCCACAGCCTTGAACCACTCCTGCTCCACCACCACCACCACAACAACCATCAACAACAACCACCAACAACAACCACCACCACTACCACCACAACAACCACCATCACCACCACAACCATCAACAACAACCATCACAACATCCACCACAACCACCACCACGACCACAACCGCCTTGAACCACTCCTGCTCCACCACCACCACCACCACCACAACAACCATCAACAACAACCACCACAACAACCACCACAACAACCACCATCACCACCACAACCATCAACAACAACCGCCACAACAACCACCACGACCACAACCGCCTTGAACCACTCCTGCTCCACCACCACCACCACCACAACAACCATCAACAACAACCACCACAACAACCACCACAGGAACCACCACTACCACCACAACAATCAACAACAACCGCCTTGAACCATTCCTGCTCCACCACCACCACAACAACCATCAACAACAACCACCACAACAACCACCACAGGAACCACCACTACCACCACAACAACCACCAGGACCACAACCGCCTTAAACCACTCCTCCACCACAACCACCACAACAACCACCACTACCACCACCACCACCACAAACAACCACCACTACCACCACAACAATCAACAACAACCACAACCGCCTTGAATCACTCCTACACCACAACCACCACCACAACCATCAACAACAACCACCACAACAACCACCACTACCACTACCACCACAACAACCATCAACAACAACCACCACAACAACCACCACTACCACCACAACAACCACGACTACCACCACAACAATCAACAACAACCGCCTTGAACCATTCCTGCTCCACCACAACCACCACAACAACCATCAACAACAACCACCACAACAACCACGACTACCACCACAACAATCAACAACAACCACAACCGCCTTGAATCACTCCTGCACCACAACCACCATAACCACCACAACAACCATCAACAACAACCACCACAACAACCACCACTACCACCACAACAATCAACAACAACCACAACCGCCTTGAACCACTCCTGCACCACAACCACCGCAACAACCACCACTACCACCACCACGACAATGTGTCTCCGTGTCTCCCCGTGTCTCCCCGTGTCTCTCCGTGTCTCCCCGTGTCTCCACGTCTCCCCGTGTCTCTCTGTATCTCCCCGTGTCGATCTGTGTCTCTCCGTGTCTCTCTGTGTCTCTCCGTGTCTCCACGTCTCCCCGTGTCTCTCTGTATCTCCCCGTGTCGATCTGTGTCTCTCCGTGTCTCTCTGTGTCTCTCCGTGTCTCTCCGTGTCTCCACGTCTCCCCGTGTCTCCACATCTCCCTGTGTCTCTCCGTGTCTCTCCGTGTCTCCACGTCTCCCCGTGTCTCCACATCTCCCTGTGTCTCTCCGTGTCTCTCTGTGTCTCTCCGTGTCTCCCCGTGTCTCCATGTCTCTCCACGTCTCCCCGTGTCTCTCTGTATCTCCCCGTGTCTCTCCGTGTCTCTCTGTATCTCCCCGTGTCTCTCTGTATCTCCCCGTGTCTCTCCTTGTCTCCCTGTGTCGCCTCGTGTCTCTCTGTGTCTCCACGTCTCCCCGTGTCTCCACGTCTCCCCGTGTCTCTCTGTATCTCCCCGTGTCTCTGCGTGTCTCCCCGTGTCTCTCTGTGTCTCTCTATGTCTCCCCGTGTCTCTCCGTGTCTCCCCGTGTCTCACTGTATCTCCAGGTGTCTCTCTGTATCTCCCCGTGTTTCCCCGTGTCTCCACGTCTCCCCGTGTCTCCACGTCTCTCCGTGTCTCTCTGTATCTCCCCGTGTCTCTCCGTGTCTCCACGTCTCCTCGTGTCTCCCCGTATCTCTCCATGTCTCCTTGTGTCTGTCTGTGTCTCCATGTCTCTCTATGTCTCTCTGTCTCCCCCTGTCTCACCCCGTGTCTCACCCCGTGTCTCACCCCGTGTCTCTGTGTGTCTCCGTGTCTCACCATGGACTTGGTGTCCTGCTTGTATACGCTGTACCCCGTGTCTCACCCCGTGTCTCCGTGTCTCACCCCGTGTCTCCGTGTGTCTCCGTGTGTCTCTGTGTGTCTCCGTGTCTCCGTGTCTCACCATGGACTTGGTGTCCTGTTTGTCTACGCTGTACCCCGTGATGTCCGCGTTGCCGGTGTCTCTGTGTGTCTCTGTGTGTCTCCGTGTGTCTCTGTGTCTCCGTGTGTCTCCGTGTGTCTCTGTGTGTCTCCGTGTGTCTCACCCCGTGTCTCCGTGTGTCTCTGTGTGTCTCTGTGTGTCTCCGTGTGTCTCCGTGTGTCTCACCCCGTGTCTCTGTGTCTCCGTGTGTCTCTGTGTGTATCCGTGTGTCTCTGTGTGTCTCCGTGTCTCCGTGTGTTTCTATGTGTCTCTGTGTGTCTCTGTGTGTCTCCGTGTGTCTCCGTGTCTCTGTGTGTCTCTGTGTGTCTCCGTGTGTCTCCGTGTGTCTCTGTGTGTCTCCGTGTGTCTCTGTGTGTCTCCGTGTGTCTCCGTGTCTCACCCCGTGTCTCCGTGTGTCTCTGTGTGTCTCCGTGTCTCCGTGTCTCACCATGGACTTGGTGTCCTGTTTGTCTACGCTGTACCCCGTGATGTCCGTGTTGCCGGTGTCTCCGTGTGTCTCCGTGTGTCTCCGTGTGTCTCTGTGTGTCTCCGTGTGTCTCCGTGATCTCCGTGTGTCTCTGTGTGTCTCTGTGTGTATCGTGTGTCTCCGTGTGTCTCTGTGTGTCTCCGTGTGTCTCCGTGTGTCTCACCATGGACTTGGTGTTCTGTTTGTATACGCTGTACACCGTGATGTCCGTGTTGCCGGTGTCTCTGTGTGTCTCCGTGTGTCTCCGTGATCTCCGTGTCTCCGTGTGTCTCCGTGTGTCTCTGTGTGTCTCCGTGTGTCTCCGTGTGTCTCTGTGTGTCTCCGTGTGTCTCCGTGTCTCCCCATAGACTTGGTGTCCTGTTTGTCTACGCTGTACCCCGTGATGTCCGTGTTGCCCGTGTCTCTGTGTGTCTCCGTGTGTCTCAGTGTCTCCGTGTGTCTCCGTGTGTCTCCGTGTGTCTCACCATAGACTTGGTGTCCTGTTTGTCTACGCTGTACCCCGTGATGTCCGTGTTGCCCGTGTCTCTGTGTGTCTCCGTGTGTCTCTGTGTCTCACCATAGACTTGGTGTCCTGTTTGTCTACGCTGTACCCCGTGATGTCCGTGTTGCCCGTGTCTCTGTGTGTCTCCGTGTGTCTCTGTGTCTCACCATAGACTTGGTGTCCTGTTTGTCTACGCTGTACCCCGTGATGTCCGAGTTGCCCGTGTCTCTGTGTGTCTCCGTGTGTCTCTGTGTCTCACCATAGACTTGGTGTCCTGTTTGTCTACGCTGTACCCCGTGATGTCCGTGTTGCCCGTGTCTCTGTGTGTCTCCGTGTGTCTCTGTGTCTCACCATAGACTTGGTGTCCTGTTTGTCTACGCTGTACCCCGTGATGTCCGAGTTGCCCGTGTCTCTGTGTGTCTCCGTGTGTCTCTGTGTCTCACCATAGACTTGGTGTCCTGTTTGTCTACGCTGTACCCCGTGATGTCCGAGTTGCCCGTGTCTCTGTGTGTCTCCGTGTGTCTCTGTGTCTCACCATAGACTTGGTGTCCTGTTTGTCTACGCTGTACCCCGTGATGTCCGAGTTGCCCGTGTCTCTGTGTGTCTCCGCGTGTCTCTGTGTCTCACCATAGACTTGGTGTCCTGTTTGTCTACGCTGTACCCCGTGATGTCCGAGTTGCCCGTGTCTCTGTGTGTCTCCGTGTGTCTCCGGGTGTCTCACCATAGACTTGGTGTCCTGTTTGTCTACGCTGTACCCCGTGATGTCCGAGTTGCCCGTGTCTCTGTGTGTCTCCGTGTGTCTCTGTGTCTCACCATAGACTTGGTGTCCTGTTTGTCTACGCTGTACCCCGTGATGTCCGAGTTGCCCGTGTCTCTGTGTGTCTCCGTGTGTCTCTGTGTCTCACCATAGACTTGGTGTCCTGTTTGTCTACGCTGTACCCCGTGATGTCCGAGTTGCCCGTGTCTCTGTGTGTCTCCGTGTGTCTCCGTGTCTCACCATAGACTTGGTGTCCTGTTTGTCTACGCTGTACCCCGTGATGTCCGTGTTGCCCGTGTCTCTGTGTGTCTCCGTGTGTCTCTGTGTCTCACCATAGACTTGGTGTCCTGTTTGTCTACGCTGTACCCCGTGATGTCCGAGTTGCCCGTGTCTCTGTGTGTCTCCGTGTGTCTCTGTGTCTCACCATAGACTTGGTGTCCTGTTTGTCTACGCTGTACCCCGTGATGTCCGAGTTGCCCGTGTCTCTGTGTGTCTCCGTGTGTCTCCGTGTGTCTCACCATAGACTTGGTGTCCTGTTTGTCTACGCTGTACCCCGTGATGTCCGTGTTGCCCGTGTCTCTGTGTGTCTCCGTGTGTCTCTGTGTGTCTCACCATAGACTTGGTGTCCTGTTTGTCTACGCTGTACCCCGTGATGTCCGTGTTACCCGTGTCTCTGTGTGTCTCCGTGTGTCTCAGTGTCTCCGTGTGTCTCCGTGTGTCTCCGTGTGTCTCACCATAGACTTGGTGTCCTGTTTGTCTACGCTGTACCCCGTGATGTCCGTGTTGCCCGTGTCTCTGTGTGTCTCCGTGTGTCTCTGTGTCTCACCATAGACTTGGTGTCCTGTTTGTCTACGCTGTACCCCGTGATGTCCGTGTTGCCCGTGTCTCTGTGTGTCTCCGTGTGTCTCTGTGTCTCACCATAGACTTGGTGTCCTGTTTGTCTACGCTGTACCCCGTGATGTCCGAGTTGCCCGTGTCTCTGTGTGTCTCCGTGTGTCTCTGTGTCTCACCATAGACTTGGTGTCCTGTTTGTCTACGCTGTACCCCGTGATGTCCGAGTTGCCCGTGTCTCTGTGTGTCTCCGTGTGTCTCTGTGTCTCACCATAGACTTGGTGTCCTGTTTGTCTACGCTGTACCCCGTGATGTCCGAGTTGCCCGTGTCTCTGTGTGTCTCCGTGTGTCTCCGTGTGTCTCACCATAGACTTGGTGTCCTGTTTGTCTACGCTGTACCCCGTGATGTCCGAGTTGCCCGTGTCTCTGTGTGTCTCCGTGTGTCTCTGTGTCTCACCATAGACTTGGTGTCCTGTTTGTCTACGCTGTACCCCGTGATGTCCGAGTTGCCCGTGTCTCTGTGTGTCTCCGTGTGTCTCTGTGTCTCACCATAGACTTGGTGTCCTGTTTGTCTACGCTGTACCCCGTGATGTCCGAGTTGCCCGTGTCTCTGTGTGTCTCCGTGTGTCTCCGTGTGTCTCACCATAGACTTGGTGTCCTGTTTGTCTACGCTGTACCCCGTGATGTCCGAGTTGCCCGTGTCTCTGTGTGTCTCCGTGTGTCTCTGTGTCTCACCATAGACTTGGTGTCCTGTTTGTCTACGCTGTACCCCGTGATGTCCGAGTTGCCCGTGTCTCTGTGTGTCTCCGTGTGTCTCTGTGTCTCACCATAGACTTGGTGTCCTGTTTGTCTACGCTGTACCCCGTGATGTCCGAGTTGCCCGTGTCTCTGGGCTTGTCCCAGCGCAGGGAAACCGAACAGCCCGAGACCTCCAGCACCTCCACACGGACAGGCGGGCCGGGCCGGTCTGGGACACGCGGAGACACGCGGAGACACGTGGAGACACGTGGAGACACGCGGAGACACAGTGGAGACACGCGGCTACACGTGGAGACACGCGGCGACACCCGGTGACACACTAGAGACACACTAGAAACACACTAGAGACACACTAGAGACACACTAGAGACACACTAGAGACACGCTAGAGACACACTAGAGACACACGGAGACAACACTAGAGACACGTGGAGACACACGGAGACAACACTAGAGACACGTGGAGACACACGGAGACACGCGGAGACACACTAGCGACACGCGGAGACACACGGAGACACACGGAGACACGTGGAGACACACTAGAGACACACTAGAGACACGCGGAGACACACTAGAGACACACTAGAGACACACTAGAGACACGCGGAGACACACTAGAGACACACTAGAGACACGTGGAGACACACTAGAGACACGTGGAGACACACTAGAGACACACTAGAGACACACTAGAGACACTCTAGAGACACACTAGAGACACACTAGAGACACGTGGAGACACACTAGAGACACACTAGAGACACACTAGAGACACACTAGAGACACGTGGAGACAAGCGGAGACACACTAGAGACACACTAGAGACACACTAGAGACACACTAGAGACACACTAGAGACACACTAGAGACACACTAGAGACACACTAGAGACACACTAGAGACACACTAGAGACACACTAGAGACACACTAGAGACACACTAGAGACACACTAGAGACACACTAGAGACACACTAGAGACACACTAGAGACACACTAGAGACACACTAGAGACACACGGAGACACACTAGAGACAGGAAGAGACACACTAGAGACACACTAGAGACACACTAGAGACAGGAAGAGACACACTAGAGACACACTAGAGACAGGAAGAGACACACTAGAGACACACTAGAGACACACTAGAGACACACTAGAGACACGTGGAGACACGTGGAGACACACTAGAGACACACTAGAGACACACTAGAGACACGTGGAGACAAGCGGAGACACACTAGAGACACACTAGAGACACACTAGAGACACACTAGAGACACACTAGAGACACACTAGAGACACACTAGAGACACACAGAGACACACTAGAGACACACTAGAGACACACTAGAGACACACTAGAGACACACTAGAGACACACTAGAGACACGCGGAGACACACGGAGACACGCGGAAACACGTGGAGACACACTAGAGACACACTAGAGACACGTGGAGACACACTAGAGACACACTAGAGACACACTAGAGACACGTGGAGACACACTAGAGACACACTAGAGACACACTAGAGACACACTAGAGACACACTAGAGACACACTAGAGACACACTAGAGACACACTAGAGACACATGAAGACACACGGAGACACGTGGAGACACACTAGAGACACACTAGAGACACACTAGAGACACACTAGAGACACGCGGAGACACACGGAGACACGCGGAAACACGTGGAGACACACTAGAGACACACTAGAGACACACTAGAGACACACTAGAGACACACTAGAGACACACTAGAGACACACTAGAGACACACTAGAGACACACTAGAGACACACTAGAGACACACTAGAGACACACTAGAGACACACAGAGACACACTAGAGACACGTGGAGACACACTAGAGACACACTAGAGACACACTAGAGACACACGGAGACACGTGGAGACACACTAGAGACACACTAGAGACACACTAGAGACACACAGAGACACACTAGAGACACACTAGAGACACACTAGAGACACACTAGAGACACACTAGAGACACACAGAGACACACTAGAGACACGTGGAGACACACTAGAGACACACTAGAGACACACTAGAGACACACTAGAGACACACTAGAGACAGGAAGAGACACACTAGAGACACACTAGAGACACACTAGAGACACACTAGAGACACACTAGAGACACACTAGAGACACACTAGAGACACACTAGAGACACGTGGAGACAAGCGGAGACACACTAGAGACACACTAGAGACACACTAGAGACACACTAGAGACACACTAGAGACACACTAGAGACACACTAGAGACACACTAGAGACACACTAGAGACAGGAAGAGACACACGGAGACACACTAGAGACACACTAGAGACACACTAGAGACACACTAGAGACACGTTAGAGACACACGGAGACACACTAGAGACACGTGGAGACACACTAGAGACACACTAGAGACACACTAGAGGCACGTGGAGACACACTAGAGACACACGGAGACACACTAGAGACACGTGGAGACACACTAGAGACACACTAGAGACACACTAGAGGCACGTGGAGACACACTAGAGACACACTAGAGACACACTAGAGACACGTGGAGACACACGGAGACACACTAGAGACACTAGAGACACGTGGAGACACGTGGAGACACACTAGAGACACTAGAGACACGTGGAGACACACGGAGACACACTAGAGACACTAGAGACACGTGGAGACACACAGAGACACACTAGAGACACACTAGAGACACACTAGAGACACACTAGAGACACACAGAGACACGTGGAGACACACTAGAGACACACTAGAGACACACTAGAGACACAGTAGAGACACGCGGAGACACACTAGAGACACACTAGAGACACACTAGAGACACACTAGAGACACGTGGAGACACAGTAGAGACACGTGGAGACACAATAGAGACACACTAGAGATACGTGGAGACACACGGAGACACGTGGAGACACACGGAGACACACGGAGACACACTAGAGACACACGTAGACACGTGGAGACACATTAGAGACACACTAGAGACACACTAGAGACACACTAGAGACACACTAGAGACACGTGGAGACACACTAGAGACACACTAGAGACACACTAGAGACACACAGAGACACACTAGAGACACACTAGAGACACACAGAGACACACTAGAGACACACTAGAGACACACTAGAGACACACTAGAGACACACTAGAGACACACTAGAGACACACTAGAGACACGTGGAGACACAGTAGAGACACGTGGAGACACACTAGAGACACACTAGAGACACGTGGAGACACGTGGAGACACACTAGAGACACACTAGAGACACACTAGAGACACACTAGAGACACACTAGAGACACACGGAGACACACTAGAGACACACTAGAGACACACTAGAGACACACTAGAGACACACTAGAGACACACTAGAGACACGTGGAGACACACTAGAGACACACTAGAGACACACTAGAGACACACTAGAGACACACTAGAGACACACTAGAGACACACAGAGACACGTGGAGACACACTAGAGACACACTAGAGACACACTAGAGACACACTAGAGACACACTAGAGACACACTAGAGACACACTAGAGACACACTAGAGACACACTAGAGACACACTAGAGACACACTAGAGACACACAGAGACACGTGGAGACACACTAGAGACACACTAGAGACACACGGAGACACGTGGAGACACACTAGAGACACACTAGAGACACACTAGAGGACACACTAGAGACCCACTAGAGACACACTAGAGACACACTAGAGACACCCAGAGACACGTGGAGACACACTAGAGACACACTAGAGACACACTAGAGACACACTAGAGACACACTAGAGACACACTAGAGACACACTAGAGACACACTAGAGACACGTGGAGACACGTGGAGACACACTAGAGACAGGAAGAGACACACTAGAGACACACTAGAGACACACTAGAGACACACTAGAGACACGTGGAGACACGTGGAGACACACTAGAGACACACTAGAGACACACTAGAGACACACTAGAGACACGTGGAGACACACGGAGACACGTGGAGACACACTAGAGACACACTAGAGACACGTGGAGACACGTGGAGACACACTAGAGACACACTAGAGACACACTAGAGACACACTAGAGACAGGAAGAGACACACTAGAGACACACTAGAGACACACTAGAGACACGCTAGAGACACTCTAGAGACACACTAGAGACACACTAGAGACACACTAGAGACACACTAGAGACACACTAGAGACACTCTAGAGACACACTAGAGACACACTAGAGACACACTAGAGACACACTAGAGACACACTAGAGACACACTAGAGACACGCTAGAGACACACTAGAGACACACTAGAGACACACTAGAGACACGCTAGAGACACACTAGAGACACACTAGAGACACACTAGAGACACACTAGAGACACACTAGAGACACACTAGAGACACACTAGAGACACACTAGAGACACTCTAGAGACACACTAGAGACACACTAGAGACACACTAGAGACACACTAGAGACACACTAGAGACACACTAGAGACACACTAGAGACACACTAGAGACACACTAGAGACACGCTAGGAGACACACTAGAGACACACTAGAGACACACTAGAGACACACTAGAGACACACTAGAGACACACTAGAGACACACTAGAGACACACTAGAGACACACGTAGGAGACACGCTAGAGACACACTAGAGACACACTAGAGACACACTAGAGACACACTAGAGACACACTAGAGACACACTAGAGACACACTAGAGACACACTAGAGACACACTAGAGACACACTAGAGACACACTAGAGACACACTAGAGACACACTAAGGACACACTAGAGACACACTAGAGACACACTAGAGACACACTAGAGACACCCTAGAGGACGACAACTAGAGACACGCTAGAGACACACTAGAGACACACTAGAGACACAGTAGAGAACACACTAGAGACACACTAGAGACACCCTAGAGACCACACTAGAGACACACTAGAGACACATAGAGACACGACGAGACACACATAGAGACACACATAGAGACACACTAGAGACACACTATAGAGCACACGTGGAGACACACGAGAGACACGTAGAGACACACTAGAGACACACTAGAGACACACTAGAGAACACTAGAGACACACTAGAGACACACTAGAGACACACTAGAGACCACACTAGAGACACGTGGAGACACACTAGAGACACACTAGAGACCCACTAGAGACAGGAAGAGACCCACTAGAGACACACTAGAGACACACTAGAGACACACTAGAGACAGAAGACACACTAGAGACACACTAGAGACACACTAGAGACACACTAGAGACACACTAGAGACATACTCGATGACACACTAGAGACACCACTAGAGACACCACTCAGAGGACACACTTAGAGACACACTAGAGGACAACGTAGAGGACACACTAGGGAGACCACGCTAGAGACCCACACTAGAGGACACACTAGAGGACACCCTAGAGACACACTAGGAGGACACACTAGAGACACACTAGAAGACACACTAGGAGACACACTAGCGCACACTAGAGAACACACTAACAGACACGTGGAGACACACTAGAGACACGCTAGGAGAACACGTAGAGACACACTAGAGACCACACTAGAGGACACACTAGAGGACACACTAAGACACACTAGAGACACACTACGAGACACACTCGAGACACCCTAGAGACACGGAGAGACACACTAGAGACACACTAGAGACACACTAGAGACACAGCTAGAGACACTGGAAGACGACCACCTAGAGACACACTAAGACACGTGGAAGAGCACACTAGAGACACACTAGAGGACACACTAGAGACACACTAGAGACACACTAGAGACACCCTAGAGACACACTAGAGACACACTAGAGACACACTAGAGACACACTAGAGACACACTAGAGACACACTAGAGACACACTAGAGACACACTAGAGACACACTAGAGACACGTGGAGGACACGTGGAGACACTGAGACACACTAGAGACACACTAGAGACACACTAGAGACACAGAAGAGACACGTGGAGACACACTAGAGACACACTAGAGACACACTAGAGACACGCTAGAGACACGTGGAGACACACTAGAGACACACTAGAGACACACTAGAGACACACTAGAGACACACTAGAGACACGTGGAGACACACGGAGACACACGGAGACACACTAGAGACACACTAGAGACACGTGGAGACACACTAGAGACACACTAGAGACACACTAGAGACACGCTAGAGACACGTGGAGACACGCTGAGACACACTAGAGACACGCGGAGACACACGGAGACACGCGGAAACACGTGGAGACACACTAGAGACACGTGGAGACACGTGGAGACACAATAGAGACACACTAGAGACACGCGGAGACACACGGAGACACGCGGAAACACGTGGAGACACACTAGAGACACACTAGAGACACGTGGAGACACACTAGAGACACGCTAGAGACACACTAGAGACACACTAGAGACACACTAGAGACACACTAGAGACACGTGGAGACACGTGGAGACACACTAGAGACACACTAGAGACACACTAGAGACACACACTAGAGACACACTAGAGACACACTAGAGACACACTAGAGACACACTAGAGACACACTAGAGACACACTAGAGACACACTAGAGACACACTAGAGACACACTAGAGACACACTAGAGACACACTAGAGACACACTAGAGACACACTAGAGACACACTAGAGACACACTAGAGACACACTAGAGACACACTAGAGACACGCGGTGACACACTAGAGACACACGGAGACACACTAGAGACACACTAGAGACACACTAGAGACACGTGGAGACACACGGAGACACGTGGAGACACACTAGAGACACACTAGAGACACACTAGAGACACACTAGAGACACACTAGAGACACACTAGAGACACACTAGAGACACACTAGAGACACCCTAGAGACACGTGGAGACACACTAGAGACACACTAGAGACACACTAGAGACACACTAGAGACACGTGGAGACACACTAGAGACACACTAGAGACAGGAAGAGACACACTAGAGACACACTAGAGACACACTAGAGACAGGAAGAGACACACTAGAGACACCCTAGAGACACACTAGAGACACACTAGAGACACACTAGAGACACACTAGAGACACACTAGAGACACACTAGAGACACACTAGAGACACACTAGAGACACACTAGAGACACGTGCAGACACACTAGAGACACGTGGAGACACACTAGAGACACACTAGAGACACACTAGAGACAGGAAGAGACACACTAGAGACACACTAGAGACACACTAGAGACAGGAAGAGACACACTAGAGACACACTAGAGACACACTAGAGACACACTAGAGACACACTAGAGACAGGAAGAGACACACTAGAGACACACTAGAGACACACTAGAGACACACTAGAGACACACTAGAGACACATGGAGACACGGAGACACGTGGAGACACGCGAGACACACGGAGACACACAAGAGACACGGTGTCTCCTTTTCTCCTCTTGTTTCCATGTGTCTCCCCCGTGTCTCCCCCGTGTCTCCCTCGTGTCTCCCCGTATCTCCCCCGTGTCTCCCCCGTGTCTCTCCCTAGATCTCCCACGTGTCTCTCTCTAGATCTCCCCCGTGTCTCCCCGTGTCTCCCTAGATCTCCCACGTGTCTCTCCCTAGATCTCCCCCGTGTCTCCCCCGTGTCTCCCCCGTGTCTCTCCCAAGATCTCCCCCGTGTCTCCCCCGTGTCTCCCGCGTGTCTCCCTAGATCTCCCACGTGTCTCTCCCTAGATCTCCCCCGTGTCTCCCCCGTGTCTCCCCCGTGTCTCCCCCGTGTCTCCCCCCAGAGTGTCCCCCCGTGTCTCCTCACCTATGACCTGCACGCGCAAGTCCACGACGTCCACCAGGCTGTCAATCTCCACGCGCAGCTGGTACAGCCCTGAGTCGCCACGGCTAGCCGAGCGGACAAACAGGATGGTGTCCGTGTCTCCAGAGCGACAGCTGACCTGGAGACACGGGGGGGGGGGGGAGACGCGGGGGGTGAGACACGGGGGGAGAGACACGGGGGGTGAGACACGGGGGGAGAGACACGGGGGGAGAGACACGGGGGGAGAGACACGGGGGGAGAGAGACACGGGGGGTGAGACACGGGGGGGGGGAGAGACACGGGGGGAGAGACACGGGGGGAGAGACACGGGGGGGAGAGAGACACGGGGGGTGAGACACGGGGGGGGGGAGAGACACGGGGGGAGAGACACGGGGGGAGAGACACGGGGGGGAGAGAGACACGGGGGGTGAGACACGGGGGGGGGGGAGAGACACGGGGGGTGAGACACGGGGGGTGAGACACGCGGGGTGAGACACGCGGGGGTAGAGACGCGGGGGTAGAGACGCGGGGGGAGAGAGACGCGGGGGGAGAGACGCGGGGGGAGAGACTCGGGGGGAGAGACGCGGGGGGAGAGACGCGGGGGGGAGAGACACGGGGGGAGAGACACGGGGGGAGAGACACGCGGGGGTAGAGACGCGGGGGAGAGACACGGGGGGAGAGACACGGGGGGAGAGACAGCGGGGGAGAGACACGGGGGAGAGACACGGGGGAGAGACACGGGGGGAGAGACACGGGGGGAGAGACACGGGGGAGAGACACGGGGGGAGAGACACGGGGGGAGAGACACGGGGGGAGAGACACGGGGGGAGAGACGCGGGGGGGAGAGACACGGGGGGAGAGACACGGGGGAGAGACACGGGGGGAGAGACTCGGGGGGAGAGACGCGGGGGGAGAGACGCGGGGGGGAGAGACACGGGGGGAGAGACACGGGGGGAGAGACACGCGGGGGTAGAGACGCGGGGGGAGAGACACGGGGGGAGAGACACGGGGGGAGAGACGCGGGGGAGAGACACGGGGGGAGAGACACGGGGGGGGAGACACGGGGGGAGAGACACGGGGGGAGAGACACGGGGGGAGAGACACGGGGGGAGAGACACGGGGGGAGAGACACGGGGACAGAGACACGGGGGGAGAGACACGGGGGGAGAGACAGAGACACGGGGAGAGAGACACGGGGGGAGAGACACGGGGGGAGAGACACGGGGGGAGAGACAGAGGGGGGCGAGACACGGGGGGCGAGACACGGGGGGA
>NW_022638218.1:0-77500 GCF_010993605.1 Petromyzon marinus
TGGGCATATGAATTCCATAATGGCCCGTGACAATTTCCTAATGGGCATATTAATTCCATCATGGCCCGTGACAATTTCCTAATGGGCATATGACTTCCATAATGGCCCGTGGAAATTTCCTAATGGGCATATGAATTCCATAATGGCCCGTGACAATTTCCTAATGGGCATATGAATTCCATAATGGCCCGTGACAATTTCCTAATGGGCATATGAATTGTATAATCGCCGTGTAAATTTCCTAATCGAGCATATCAATTTCAAATAGCCGCGTCTGTGTTATAACGGCCGTGTCGGAGACACCGAGGGGCCAGGTTCAAGCCCCTCCTGTTCTTGCCTCGCGTCTCTCTCGGAATCAAAACGGGAGACGGAGAGACTCACCAGTGGGGTGAGTCCATCCGTAGTAGGGTTGACCACAACTTTGGCGCGTATCCAGCAAAGTAGTATTGATTTTAGTGGCACTCCCCCCACCCACCCCCAGATAGTGATGGTAGTGATGATGGTGGTGGTGGTAGTGATGATGGTGATTTGATGACGATGGCGGTGGCGGAGTTGGTGGTGGTGATGATGATGTTGATGGTGGTGATGTTGATGGTGGTGGTGGTAGTGATGGTGATGGTGGTAGTGATGGTGATGGTGGTAGTGATGGTGATGGTGGTAGTGATGGTGGTGGTGATGGTGGTGGTGATGGTGGTGATGGTGGTGATGGTGATTGTGGTGATGGTGGTGATGATGGCGGTGGTGGTGATGTTGGTAATGTTGGTGGTGGTGATGATGGTGGTGATGATGATGGTGATGATCATGGTGATGATCATGGCGGTGGTGATGATGATGGCGGTGGTGGTGATGTTGGTGGTGGTGATGATGATGATGGCGGTGGTGATGATGATGATGGCGGTGGTGGTGATGGTGGTGATGTTGGTGGTGATGGTGGTGATGGTGGTGGTGGTGATGGTGGTGGTGGTGATGGTGGTGGTGATGATGATGGTGATGGTGGTGGTGATGATGATGGTGGTGGTGATGATGATGGTGGTGATGGTGGTGATGGTGGTGGTGGTGTTGGTGGTGGTGGTGATGATGATGATGGCGGTGGTGGTGATGGTGGTGGTAATGGTGATGTTGGTGATGTTGGTGATGATGATGGTGGTGATGTTCATGATGATGTCGTCGACTTATCCTGCAAGACGCGGTCCATTAGGAGCGTTCGTTCACGGCTGATATTTTTTTATTTTTTTTTAAACAGGAAACAGAATTTATATTTGTGATTAAATTATTGTAAATATGCCCCTCCCTTTTTAAACATCGCAGAGACGTTGAATCTCAATGGGGGTTTGGGGGGGCTGTCTGACCTGGTGGTTAAATAAAGGACGTGACATTCACTAGAAACGGTGAATCTCAATGTGGGGGGGGGGGGTTCTCACCTGGTGGTTAAATAAAGGACGTGACATTCACTAGAAACGGTGAATCTCAATGTGGGGGGTTCTCACCTGGTGGTTAAATAAAGGACGTGACATTCACTAGAAACGGTGAATCTCAATGTGGGGAGGTTCTCACCCGGTGGTTAAATAAAGGACGTGACATTCACTAGAAACGGTGAATCTCAATGTGGGGGGGTTCTCACTTAGTGGTTAAATAAAGGACGTGACATTCACTAGAAACGGTGAATCTCAATGTGGGGGGTTCTCACCTGGTGGTTAAATAAAGGACGTGACATTCACTAGAAACGGTGAATCTCAATGTGGGGAGGTTCTCACCCGGTGGTTAAATAAAGGACGTGACATTCACTAGAAACGGTGAATCTCAATGTGGGGGGTGGGGGGTTCTCACCCGGTGGTTAAATAAAGGACGTGACATTCACTAGAAACGGTGAATCTCAATGTGGGGGGTTCTCACCTGGTGGTTAAATAAAGGACGTGACATTCACTAGAAACGGTGAATCTCAATGTGGGGGGTTCTCACCTGGTGGTTAAATAAAGGACGTGACATCCACTAGAAACGGTGAATCTCAATGTGGGGGGGTTCTCACCTGGTGGTTAAATAAAGGATTTGACATTCACTAGAAACGGTGAATCTCAATGTGCGTGGTTCTCACCTGGTGGTTAAATAAAGGACGTGACATTCACTAGAAACGGTGAATCTCAATGTGGGGGGTTCTCACCTGGTGGTTAAATAAAGGACGTGACATTCACTAGAAACGGTGAATCTCAATGTGGGGAGGGGGTTCTCACCTGGTGGTTAAATAAAGGACGTGCCATTCACTAGAAACGGTGAATCTCAATGTGGGGGGTTCTCACCTGGTGGTTAAATAAAGGACGTGACATTCACTAGAAACGGTGAATCTCAACGTGGGGGGTTCTCACCCGGTGGTTAAATAAAGGACGTGACATTCACTAGAAACGGTGAATCTCAATGTGGGGGGTTCTCACCTGGTGGTTAAATAAAGACGTGACATTCACTAGAAACGGTGAATCTCAATGTGGGTGGTTCTCACCTGGTGGTTAAATAAAGGACGTGACATTCACTAGAAACGGTGAATCTCAATGTGGGGGGTTCTCACCTCGTGGTTAAATAAAGGACGTGACATTTACTTGAAATGGTGAATATCAATGTTGGGAGGGTTCTCACCCAGTGGTTAAATAAAGGACGTGACATTCACTAGAAACGGTGAATCTCAATGTGGGGGGTTCTCACCCAGTGGTTAAATAAAGGACGTGACATTCACTAGAAACGGTGAATCTCAATGTGGGGGGTTCTCACCTGGTGGTTAAATAAAGGACGTGACATTCACTAGAAACGGTGAATCTCAATGTGGGGGGTTCTCACCTGGTGGTTAAATAAAGGACGTGACATTCACTAGAAACAGTGAATCTCAATGTGGGGGGTTCTCACCCGGTGGTTAAATAAAGGACGTGACATTCACTAGAAACGGTGAATCTCAATGTAGGGGTTCTCACCTGGTGGTTAAATAAAGGACGTGACATTCACTAGAAACGGTGAATCTCAATGTGGGGGGTTCTCATCTGGTGGTTAAATAAAGGACGTGACATTCACTAGAAACGGTGAATCTCAATGTGGGGGGGGGGGGGGGGGGGTTCTCACCCGGTGGTTAAATAAAGGACGTGACATTCACTAGAAACGGTGAATCTCAATGTGGGGGGTTCTCACCTGGTGGTTAAATAAAGGACGTGACATTCACTAGAAACGGTGAATCTCAATGTGGGGGGAGGAGTTCTCACCTGGTAGTTAAATAAAGGACGTGACATTCACTAGAAACGGTGAATCTCAATGTAGGGGGGGTTCTCACCCAGTGGTTAAATAAAGGACGTGACATTCACTAGAAACGGTGAATCTCATGGGGGGGGGGGTTCTCACCTGGTGGTTAAATAAAGGACGTGACATTCACTAGAAACGGTGAATCTCAATGTGGGGGGTTTCTCACCTGGTGGTTAAATAAAGGACGTGACATTCACTAGAAACGTTGAATCTCAATGGGGGGGGGGGGTTCTCACCTGGTGGTTAAATAAAGGACGTGACATTCACTAGAAACGGTGAATCTCAATGTTAGGGGGGTTCTCACCTGGTGGTTAAATAAAGGACGTGACATTCGCTAGAAACGGTGAATCTCAATGTGGGAGGGGGTTCTCACCTGGTGGTTAAATAAAGGACGTGACATTCACTAGAAACGGTGAATCTCAATGTGGGGGGTTCTCACCTGGTGGTTAAATAAAGGACGTGACATTCACTAGAAACGGTGAATCTCAATGTGGGGGGTTCTCACCTAGTGGTTAAATAAAGGACGTGACATTCACAAGAAACGGTGAATCTCAATGTGGGTGGGGGTTCTCACCTGGTGGTTAAATAAAGGACGTGACATTCACTAGAAACGGTGAATCTCAATGTTGGGGGGTTCTCACCTGGTGGTTAAATAAAGGACGTGACATTCACTAGAAACGGTGAATCTCAATGTGGGGGGTTCTCACCTAGTGGTTAAATAAAGGACGTGACATTCACTAGAAACGGTGAATCTCAATGTGGGGGGTTCTTAACTGGTGGTTAAATAAAGGACGTGACATTCACTAGAAATGGTGAATCTCAATGTGGGGGGTTCTCACCTGGTGGTTAAATAAAGGACGTGACATTCACTAGAAACGGTGAATCTCAATGTGGGGGGTTCTCACCTGGTGGTTAAATAAAGGACATGACATTCACTAGAAACGGTGAATCTCAATGTAGGGGTTCTCACCTGGTGGTTAAATAAAGGACGTGACATTCACTAGAAACGGTGAATCTCAATGTGAGGGCTTCTCACCCAGTGGTTAAATAAAGGACGTGACATTCACTAGAAACGGTGAATCTCAATGTGGGGGGTTCTCACCTGGTGGTTGAATAAAGGACGTGACATTCACTAGAAACGGTGAATCTCAATGTGGGGGGTTCTCACCTGGTGGTTAAATAAAGGACGTGACATTCACTAGAAACGGTGAATCTCAATGGGGGGGGTTCTCACCTGGTGGTTAAATAAAGGACGTGACATTGACTAGAAACGGTGAATCTCAATGTGGGGGGTTCTCACCTGGTGGTTAAATAAAGGACGTGACATTCACTAGAAACGGTGAATCTCAATGTGGGGTGGTTCTCATCTGGTGGTTAAATAAGGACGTGACATTCACTAGAAACGGTGAATCTCAATGTGGGGGGTTCTCACCTGGTGGTTAAATAAAGGACGTGACATTCACTAGAAACGGTGAATCTCAATGTGGGGGGGTTCTCACCTGGTGGTTAAATAAAGGACGTGACATTCACTAGAAACGGTGAATTCTCAATGTGGGTGGGTTCTCACCTGTGGTTAAATAAAGGACGTGACATTCACTAGAAACGGTGAATCTCAATGTGGGAGGTTCTCACCTGGTGGTTAAATAAAGGACGTGACATTCACTAGAAACGGTTAATCTCAATGTGGGGGGTTCTCACCTGGTGGTTAAATAAAGGACGTGACATTCACTAGAAACGGTGAATCTCAATGTGGGGGGTTCTCACCTGGTGGTTAAATAAAGGACGTGACATTCACTAGAAACGGTGAATCTCAATTTGGGGGGTTCTCACCCGGTGGTTAAATAAAGGACGTGACATTCACTAGAAACGGTGAATCTCAATGTGGGGGGTTCTCACCTGGTGGTTAAATAAAGGACGTGACATTCACTAGAAACGGTGAATCTCAATGAGGGGGTGGTTCTCACCCGGTGGTTAAATAAAGGACGTAACATTCACTAGAAACGGTGAATCTCAATGTGGGGGGTTCTCACCTGGTGGTTAAATAAAGGACGTGACATTCACTAGAAACGGTGAATCTCAATGTGGGGGGTTCTCACCTGGTGGTTAAATAAAGGACGTGACATTCACTAGAAACGGTGAATCTCAATGTGGGGGGTTCTCACCCGGTGGTTAAATAAAGGACGTGACATTCACTAGAAACGGTGAATCTCAATGGTGGGGGTGTTCTCACCTGGTGGTTAAATAAAGGACGTGACATTCACTAAAAACGGTGAATCTCAATGTTGGCGGGTTCTCACCTGGTGGTTAAATAAAGGATGTGACATTCACTAGAAACGGTGAATCTCAATGTGGGGGCGGGGTTCTCACCTGTTGGTAAAATAAAGGACGTGACATTCACTAGAAACGGTGAATCTCAATGTGGGGGCGGGGTTCTCACCTGGTGGTTAAATAAAGGACGTGACATTCACTAGAAATGGTGAATCTCAATGGTGGGGGGTTCTCACCTGGTGGTTAAATAAAGGACGTGACATTCACTAGAAACGGTGAATCTCAATGTGGGGGGTTCTCACCTGGTGGTTAAATAAAGGACGTGACATTCACTAGAAACGGTGAATCTCAATGTAGGGGGTTCTCACCTGGTGGTTAAATAAAGACGTGACATTCACTAGAAACGGTGAATCTCAATGTGGGGGGGGTTCTCACCTGGTGGTTAAATAAAGGACGTGACATTCACTAGAAACGGTGAATCTCAATGTGGGGGTGGTTCTCACCTGGTGATTAAATAAAGGACGTGGCATTCACTAGAAACGGTGAATCTCAATGTGGGGGCGGGGCTCTCACCTGGTGGTTAAATAAAGACTGACATTCACTAGAAACGGTGAATCTCAATGTGGGGGCGGGGCTCTCACCTGGTGGTTAAATAAAGGACGTGACATTCACTAGAAATGGTGAATCTCAATGTGGGGATTCTCAACTGGTGGTTAAATAAAGGACGTGACATTCACTAGAAACGGTGAATCTCAATGTGGGGGGTTCTCACCTGGTGGCTAAATAAAGGACGTGACATTCACTAGAAACGGTGAATCTCAATGTGGGGGCGGGGCTCTCACCTGGTGGTTAAATAAAGGACGTGACATTCACTAGAAACGGTGAATCTCAATGTGGGGGAGTTCTCACCCAGTGGTTAAATAAAGGACATGACATTCACTATAAACGGTGAATCTCAATGTGGGGGGGTTCTCAACCTGGGTGGTAAATACAAGACGTGACATTCACTAGAAACGGTGAATCTCAATGTGGGGGTTTCTCACCAGTTGGTTAAATAAAGGACGTGACATTCACGAGAAACGGTGAATCTCAATGTGGGGGCGGGGCTCTCACCTGGTGGTTAAATAAAGACGGACATTCACTAGAAACGGTGAATCTCAATGTGGGGGGTTTCTACCAGTGGTTAAATAAAGGAACGTGACATTCACTATAAACGGTGAATCTCAATGGGGGGGGGGTCTCACCTGGTGGTTAAATAAAGGACGTGACATTCACTAGAAACGGTGAATCTCAATGTGGGGAGGGGGTTCTCACCTGGTGGTTAAATAAAGGACGTGGACATTCACTAGAAAACGGTGAATCTCAATGTGGGGGCGGGTTCTCACCTGGTGGTTAAATAAAGGACGTGACATTCACTAGAAACGGGAATCTCAATGTAGGGGGTTCTCACCTGGTGGTTAAATAAAGGACCGTGACATTCACTAGAAACGGTGAATCTCTCAATGTGGGGGGGGGGGGTGGGTTCTCACCTGGTGGTTAAATAAAGGACGTGACATTAACTAGAAACGGTGAATCTCAATGTGGGGGGGTTCTCACCTGGTGGTTAAATAAAGGACGTGACATTCACTAGAAACGGTGAATCTCAATGTGGGTGGTTCTCACCTGGTGGTTAAATAAAGGACGTGACATTCACTAGAAACGGTGAATCTCAATGTGGGGGGGTTCTCACCTGGTGGTTAAATAAAGGACGTGACATTCACTAGAAACGGTGAATCTCAGTGGGGGGGGTTCTCACCTGGTGGTTAAATAAAGGACGTGACATTAACTAGAAACGGTGAATCTCAATGTGGGTGGGTCTCACCTGGTGGTTAAATAAAGGACGTGACATTCACTAGAAACGGTGAATCTCAATGTAGGGGGTTCTCACCTGGTGGTTAAATAAAAGGACGTGACATTCACTAGAAACTGGTGAATCTCAATGTGGGGAGGGGTTCTCACCTGGTGGTTAAATAAAGGACAGTGACATTCACTAGAAACGGTGACTCTCAATGTGCGGGGTTCTCACCCTGCTGGGTTAAATAAAGGACGTGACATTCACTAGAAACGGTGAATCTCAATGTGGGGGGTTCTCACCTGGTGGTTAAATAAAGGACGTGACATTCACTAGAAACGGTGAATCTCAATGTGGGGGGTTCTCACCTGGTGGTTAAATAAAGGACGTGACATCCACTTAGAAACGAGTGAATCTCAATGTGGGGGGGGTTCTCACCTGGTGGTTAAATAAAGGATTTGACATTCACTAGAAACGGGTGAATCTCAATGTGGCGTGGTTCTCACCTGGTGGTTAAATAAAGGACGTGACATATCACTAGAAACGGTGAATCTCAATGTGGGGGGTTCTCACCTGGTGGTTAAATAAAGGACGTGACATTCACTAGAACCGGTGAATCTCAATGTGGGGAGGGGGTTCTCACCTGGTGGTTAAATAAAGGACGTGAACATTCACTAGAAACGGTGAATCTCAATGTGGGGGTTCTCACCTGGTGGTTAAATAAAGGACGTGACATTCACTAGAAACGGTGAATCTCAATGTGGGGGGTTCTCACCTGGTGGTTAAATAAAGGACGTGACAGCATTCACTAGAAACGGTGAATCTCAATGTGGGGAGGTTCTCACCTGGTGGTTAAATAAAGGACGCGACATTCACTAGAAATGGTGAATCTCAATGTGGGGGGTTCTCACCTGGTGGTTAAATAACGGATGTGACATTCACTAAAAACAGTGAATCTCAATGTGGGGGGGGTTCTCACCTAGTGGTTAAATAAAGGACGTGACATTCACTAGAAACGGTGAATCTCAATGTGGGGGGGTTCTCACCTGGTGGTTAAATAAAGGACGTGACATTCACTAGAAACGGTGAATCTCAATGGGGGGAGGGGGTTCTCCCACCTGGTGGTTAAATTAAAGGACGTGCCATTTCACTAGAAACGGTGAATCTCAAATGTGGGGGGTTTTCACCTGGTGGTTAAATAAAGAACGTGACATTCACTAGAAATGGTGAATCTCAATGTGGGGGGTTCTCACCTGGTGGTTAAATAAAGGACGTGACATTCACTAGAAACGGTGAATCTCAATGTGGGGGGGGGGGTGACTCACCTGGTGGTTAAATAAAGGACGTGAAATTCACTAGAAACGGTGACTCTCAATGTGGGGGGTTCTCACCTGGAGGTTAAATAAAGGACGTGACATTCACTAGAAACGGTGAATCTCAATGTGGGGGTGGTTCTCAACATGGTGGTTAAATAAAGGACGTGACATTCACTAGAAACGTGTGAATCTCAATGTGGGGGGGGGGTGGGGGGGTTCTCACCTGGTGGTTAAATAAAGGATCTTTGGACATTCACTAGAAACGGTGAATCTCAATGTGGTGGGTTCTCACCTGGTGGTTAAATAAAGGACCGTGACCATTCACTAGAAACGGTGGAATCTCAATGTGGGGGGTTCTCACCCGGTGGTTAAATAAAGGACGTGACATTCACTAGAAACGGTGAATCTCAATGTGGGGGGTTCTCACCTCGTGGTTAAATAAAGGACGTGACATTCACTAGAAACGGTTGAATCTCAATGTGGTGGGGGGTTCTCACCATGGTGGTTAAATAAAGGACGTGACATTCACTAGAAACGGTGAATCTCAATTGTGGGGGGGGCGGTTCTCACCTGGTGGTTAAATAAAGGACGTGACATTAACTAGAAAACGGTGAATCTTCAATGTGGGGGGGTTCTCACCTGAGTGGTTAAATAAAGGACGTTGACATTCACTAAGAACGGTGAATCTCAATGGGGGGGGGGGGGTTCTCAGCTGGTGGTTAAATAAAGGACGTGACATTCACTAGAAACGGTGAATCCTTCAATGTGGGGGGGTTCTCACCTAGTGGTTAAATAAAGGACGTGGACATTCACTAGAAACGGTGAATCTCAATGTGGGGGGGTTCTCACCTGGTGGTTAAATAAAGGGACGTGACATTCACTAGAAACGGTGAATCTCAATGTGGGGGGTTCTCACCTGGTGGTTAAAATAAAGGACGTGACATTCACTAGAAACGGTGAATCTCAATGTGGGGGAGGGTTCTCACCTGGTGGTTAAATACAGGACGTGACATTCACTAGAAACGGTGAATCTCAATGTGGGGGGGTTCTCACCTGGTGGTTAAATAAAGGACGTGACATTCACTAGAAAACGGTGAATCTCAATGTGTGGGGGGGGGGGGGGGTTTCTCACCTGGGTGTTAAATAAGGACGGTGACATTCACTAGAAACGGTGAATCTCAATGTGGGGGGGTTCTCACCCGGTGGTTAAATAAAGGGACGTGACATTCAACTAGAAACGGTGAATCTCAATGGGGGGGGGGGGGGGGGGGGTTTCTCACCTGGTGGTTAAATAAAGGACTTGACATTCACTAGAAACGGTGAATCTCAATGTGGGGGGGGGGGGGGGGGGGTTTTTTCTCACCCTGGTGGTTAAAGTAAAGGACGTGACATTCACTAGAACGGTGAATCTCAATGTGGGGGGGTTCTCACCCGGTGGTTAAATAAGGACGTGACATTCACTAGAAACGGTGAATCTCAATGGGGGGGGGGGGGGGGTTCTCACCTGGTGGTTAAATAAGGACGTGACATTCACTAGAAACGGTGAATCTCAATGGGGGGGGGGGGGGTTCTCACCTGGTGGTTAAATAAAGGACGTGACATTCACTAGAAACGGTGAATCTCAATGGGGAGGGGGGGGGGGGGGGTTCTCACCTGGTGGTTAAATAAAGGACGTGACATTCACTAGAAACGGTGAATCTCAATGTGGGGGGTTCTCACCTGGTGGTTAAATAAAGGACGTGACATTCACTAGAAACGGTGAATCTCAATGGGGGGGGGGGGGGGGGGGGTTCTCACCTGGTGGTTAAAAAAAGGACGTGACATTCACTAGAAACGGTGAATCTCAATGGGGGGGGGGGTTCTCACCTGGTGGTTAAATAAAGGACGTGACATTCACTAGAAACGGTGAATCTCAATGGGGGGTGGGGGGGGGGGGGGGGGTTCTCACCTGGTGGTTAAATACAGGACGTGACATTCACTAGAAACGGTGAATCTCAATGTGGGCGGTTCTCACCTGGTGGTTAAATAAAGGACGTGACATTCACTAGAAACGGTGAATCTCAATGTGGGGGGTTCTCACCTGGTGGTTAAATAAAGGACGTGACATTCACTAGAAACGGTGAATCTCAATGTGGGGGGTTCTCACCCAGTGGTTAAATAAAGGACGTGACATTCACTAGAAACGGTGAATCTCAATGTGGGGGGGTTCTCACCTGGTGGTTAAATAAAGGACGTGACATTCACTAGAAACGGTGAATCTCAATGTGGGGGGTTCTCACCTCGTGGTTAAATAAAGGACGTGACATTCACTAGAAACGGTGAATCTCAATGTGGTGGGGGGTTCTCACCTGGTGGTTAAATAAAGGACGTGACATTCACTAGAAACGGTGAATCTCAATGTTGGGGGGGGGGGGCGGTTCTCACCTGGTGGTTAAATAAAGGACGTGACATTAACTAGAAACGGTGAATCTCAATGTGGGGGGGTTCTCACCTGGTGGTTAAATAAAGGACGTGACATTCACTAGAAACGGTGAATCTCAATGGGGGGGGGGGGGTTCTCAGCTGGTGGTTAAATAAAGGACGTGACATTCACTAGAAACGGTGAATCTCAATGTGGGGGGGTTCTCACCTAGTGGTTAAATAAAGGACGTGACATTCACTAGAAACGGTGAATCTCAATGTGGGGGGTTCTCACCTGGTGGTTAAATAAAGGACGTGACATTCACTAGAAACGGTGAATCTCAATGTGGGGGGGTTCTCACCTGGTGGTTAAATAAAGGACGTGACATTCACTAGAAACGGTGAATCTCAATGTGGGGGAGGGGTTCTCACCTGGTGGTTAAATACAGGACGTGACATTCACTAGAAACGGTGAATCTCAATGTGGGGGGTTCTCACCTGGTGGTTAAATAAAGGACGTGACATTCACTAGAAACGGTGAATCTCAATGTGGGGGGGTTCTCACCCGGTGGTTAAATAAAGGACGTGACATTCACTAGAAACGGTGAATCTCAATGGGGGGGGGGGGGGGGGGTTTCTCACCTGGTGGTTAAATAAAGGACGTGACATTCACTAGAAACGGTGAATCTCAATGTGAGGGGGTTCTCACCTGGTGGTTAAATAAAGGACGTGACATTCACTAGAAACGGTGAATCTCAATGTGGGGGGGTTCTCACCTGGTGGTTAAATAAAGGACGTGACATTCACGAGAAACGGTGAATCTCAATGACGCGAGAGAGAGAGACGCAGACTCCAAATATACAGCAGCAGCAGTAGCAGCCAGGCATCGTTCAGTTCAGTTTCAGTTTATTTTGGGTATAGCCCTGCGAGACATTCGGCTCTTGAATCGGGGTGCAACTACAACAAACACAAAAACATGAACAAGAAAAACATCTTAAAGTGACTTTGTGTGTGTGACCGTGCAAACAGAAAATCCATGGAAAAAAAAACCAGCAAAAATATTCCTGAAAAAAATGCACCGTGTACACCACCAGCGCTGTGTGCAAAAAATCCCAGTGGGATGCAAAGTCAAACAACAACAACAACAACCACAAGAAAACTTAGATTAAGGCCGTCAGTCTAACTCCGTACTACAACAAAACAAACATGTCCAAACCAAAAAACGTTCTCCAAATCACCAAAAAATAAAGTCCATAATTGCAACGTAACAGTGATCACAGGGACTGTGACCGGATTTTAACAATAAACTACATATTATGAGACCTCCTTTGCCAGAAACAAGATATAGGAATAGGTTTTTACCCTTTTAACTGGCACAAAAACTGACACCTTTATTCAAGGCATCATGTTTGCAATAACCACAACACAAGCAGTCAAATGCAAACAAAAGAGACAACTCTGATAATAATATTAGCACTGTCCTTGAATTTGATTGGTCCACACCCGAGACGGCTTTTCTTAGAGCCAAGTCTCCACTGGTGTTGGACCAGAAGACGACAAAAGGCGCCAAAAGGCGTCTTCTGGTCCAACACCAGTGGAGACTAGGCTCTAAGAAAAGCTGTCTCGGGTGTGGACCAATCAAATTCAAGGACAGTGGATATTATTATCAGAGTTGTCTCTTTTGTTTGCATTTTGACTGCTTGTGTTGTGGTTATTGCAAACATGATGCCTTGAATAAAGGTGTCAGTTTTTGTGCCAGTTAAAAGGGTAAAACCTATTCCAATAAACTACATAAATAACATTTAACACCAAATCCTAGAGCCATAGCTGGCTGTATGAGTTACTCCACAACAACAGCAGCATCAGTCGGAGTATCACATTTTTTTGTCAGGGTCCGGTTCGAACCCACAACCTCCTGCATACCAGGCGAGGTAGTCAACATCTCCTAGTCCACCATCCGGACCACGAATCCAGAGAACTGGACGTGTGCGTGTGGGTCTGTCCCCTGACTACTATCCTGTCAGCAGCGAGCATTCGACACTTCACGTGGTGGCCTACAAAGTGCACCCAGCCTGGCACAGGCGGTGCGGTTACAGGCCACTACAGCCAACATCATACTCGGATTCCCATTCATGTTAATGGGGGACTCGGATCACTGAATTTCAGTGGGTATCCGGTTCCCCTATTCATCCCAATGGAGGATCCGCTACCTCTATTCATCTGAATTGAGGATCCGGTTCGCTATTCATGTCAATGAAGATCCGGTTCCCTATTCATTTCAATTGGGATCCGGTTCCCTATTCATTTCAATTGGGAGCCTATTCCCATATTTGTCTCAACGGATGATCCGGTTCCCCCTATTCATCTCAATAGAGGATCCGATTCTCCCTATTCATCTCAATGGAGGATCCGCTACTTCTATTCATCTGAACGGAGGATCCGGTACCCATATTCATCTGAATTGAGGATCCGGTTCCCCTATTCATCTCAATGGGAATCCGGTTCGCTATTAATGTCAATGAAGATCCGGTTCCCTATTCATTTCAATTGGGATCCGATTCCCCTATTTATCTCAACGGGGGATCCGGTTCCCTCTATTCGTCACAACGGATGATCCGGTTCCTGCTCTTAAAAGTTACCCCGGGGCAAGATGGCGGACCGGCTAACTCAGCTGCAGGACGCCGTGAACTCCGTGAGCGTCTCTCCCCGTCTCTCTCCGTCTCTCTCCGCCCGTCTCTTTCCGCGGATTTTAACTCTCGGCGCGAGGCGGGCGGGCGGTTTCCGCCGGGGAACTGGCGTCGCGCCGGTTGAGATTACATCCCAACAGTACAAAGAATAAGCGGCCTAAGTCACTCGCCTAGAAACCATAGCCGGAAGCCTGCGTTAGGCCCTCGGCGACTCGCAGTGGGGAGGGGGGTCGCGCCGGTTGAGATTACATCCCAACAGTAAAAGCATAGGCGGCCTAAGCCTCTCGCCTAGAAACCATAGCCGGAAGCCTGCGTTAGGCCCTCGGCGACTCGTGGTGGGGCGGGGGGGGTCGCGCCGGTTGAGATTACATCCCAACAGTAAAAACATCGGCGGCCTAAGCCTCTCGCCTAGAAACCATAGCCGGAAGCCTGCGTTAGGCCCTCGGCGACTCTCGGGTGGAGGGGGGGGTCGGTCTTACCCCCTTGGGTTCATGCTGGCCACATGTCAACCCGGCCACCCGAGTTCGACTCCCGCTCACGGCGAGTGGGCGATGTGTCCTCCTCTTGGGTCGACTCGGCCTTAAGTCGAGTCCCTTGGTACGATGGGGCAGTCGTGGACTGGAGTGGAGTTTGTATTGATCGCCCTGTTCTGTAGTGAGTGAGTGGTGGCTAGGAGATGTTGACTACCTCGCCCGGTGTGCAGGAGGTCGTGGGTTCGATCCCGAGCCTGACGATGCCTGCTGCTGTGTATTTGGAGTCTGCGTCTCTCTCTCATCATCATCACGGTGGCTAGGAGATTCCTGCTGCTGCTGTATATTTGGAGTCTGCGTCTCTCATCATCATCATCATCACGGTGGCTATGAGATTCCTGCTGCTGCTGCTGTGTATTTGGAGTCTGTGTCTCTCTCTCTCATCATCATCACGGTGGCTAGGAGATTCCTGCTGCTGCTGCTGCTGTGTATTTGGAGTCTGCGTCTCTCTCTCATCATCATCACGGTGGCTAGGAGATTCCTGCTGCTGCTGTATATTTGGAGTCTGCGTCTCTCTCTCTCTCATCATCATCACGGTGGCTATGAGATTCCTACTGCTGCTGCTGTAGATTTGGAGTCTGCGTCTCTCTCTCTCATCATCATCATCACGGTGGCCAGGAGATTCCTGCTGCTGCTGTAGATTTGGAGTCTGCGTCTCTCTCATCATCACGGTGGCTAGGAGATTCCTACTGCTGCTGCTGTAGATTTGGAGTCTGCGTCTCTCTATCTCATCATCATCACGGTGGCTATGAGATTCCTGCTGCTGTATATTTGGAGTCTGCGTCTCTCTCATCATCATCACGGTGGCTATGAGATTCCTGCTGCTGTATATTTGGAGTCTGCGTCTCTCATCATCATCACGGTGGCTAGGAGATTCCTGCTGCTGTTGCTGTATATGTTAGTAATCCGTTAATTAGTATGTGTTTCCCCTATAAGGAGTTGTAATGTGCATTCATATTCTTAGCTCCCTCGGCAAAGCCACGCCGAAGGGAAACAACCAAACAACAAACATAGATATTTTATTATTTTATTGCTTCTCTCCCAAACGTGACTCCACCGAAAGAGCCAAGAACGTGAATCACTGCAGTCACGAAAGCTTTAAATCAAAATGTAATGTGTATTATTTAATAATACGCTTCCAGGCCGCACTAAGCCTGTAGCTGTCAGAGCGATTAAAGTTACTCTTGTTCCTCTCAATTTCAATGGATTCTCTAATTAGTCTTTGCCAGTAGTAATTAGTTTTACACAACACTGCAACATTGTCAAAATCAATTGAGTGTCCTTGTTGACAAGCATGTTCTGCCACTGCCGACGAGTTGTGTTTGAGATAATTTCATATATTCTCTGATGTTCTTTTAGTCTTACGCTGATGTTATGTCCCGTCTGTCCAATGTAGCGTCTGCCACATAAACAATTAATCCGATATACACCTTCGGTTGATAATTTAGGTAATGCGTCTTTAGTGCAAGATACTAGTTTTTTGAATTTTGTGTACTGTACCAAATCTTACTGTAATGTTTTGCTTGGACATGGCCTAAACGGTAAAATAATTACACAGCGTTTACAGAAAGCAAACGCACACTGATGCCTATCAGAATGCAGAATCACATCATCATCCAGCTCAGAAATCCTCTCTTTATCAAGACGCTCATACATCGGGCTAAAACAGTGTCAGACGGTGAGAGTCTAGTGAGAGAGATTAAACACGTTAAAGACGCACTACGACAGAATGGCTACAATAATGCTCAAATTAACAGAGCACTGAATGCCAAATCACGATCGCAAAGCAATACTGCTGAAAGCGACCAGATTGTTAAAACAATAAAAAAAATCCATATATCTCAGGAGTAACTGACAAATTAGCCCGCGTTTTGCAAAAGCAAAACATTACAGTAAGATTTGGTACAGTACACGTACACTTACACACGTACACGTACACACGTACTCGTACACACGTACACTTACACACGTACACACGTACACTTACACACGTACACACGTACACACACACACACGTACACACACGTACACACACACGTACACTTACACACACACACGTACACACACACGTACACACACACACGTACACTTACACACGTACACTTACACACGTGCACGCACACGTACACGCACACGTACACTTACACACACGTACACTTACACACACGTACACTTACACACGTACTCATACACACGTACACACGTACACGTACACACGTACACTTACACACACGTACACGCACACACGTACACTTACACACACACACACACTTACACACGTACACTTACACACACTTACACTTACACACACACACGTACACTTACACAGTACACTTACACACGTACACACACACGTACACACACACGTACACACACACACGTACACTTACACACGTTCTAACACACACACACGTACACACACACATCCACACACACGTACACACACACACGTACACTTACACACACACGTACACTTACACACACGCACACACACACACGTATACTTACACACATACACACACGTACACTTACACACACACGTACACTTACA
Organism: Petromyzon marinus; assembly: GCF_010993605.1. Lineage (NCBI taxonomy): Eukaryota > Metazoa > Chordata > Hyperoartia > Petromyzontiformes > Petromyzontidae > Petromyzon > Petromyzon marinus. Next base: position 16,857 of record NW_022638218.1, read on the forward strand.
CACACGCACACACACGTATACTTACACACATACACACACGTACACACACACACGTACACACACACACACTTACACACACACACGTACACACACACACGTACACACACGTACACTTACACACGTACACACACACACGTACACACACACATACACACACACACGTACACACACACGTACACTTACACACACACACACGTACACTTACACACATACACACACACACGTGCACACGTACACACACACACGTTCTAACACACACGTACACACACACACGTACACACACACGTATACGTACACACACACACGTACACTTACACACGTACACACACACGTACACGCACACACGTACACACACACACGTTCTAACACACACGTACACACGCACACACACACGTACACGTACACACACACACGTACACTTACACACACACACACACACGTACACTTACACACTTACACACACACACGTACACACACACACACGTACACTTACACACATACACACACGTACACGCACACACGCACACACACGTACACTTACACACATACACACACTTACACACACGTACACTTACACACACACATGTACACTTACACACGTACACACACACGTACACGCACACACGTACACACACACACACGTACACACACACACGTACACTTACACACTTACACACACACACGTACACTTACACACACACACGTACACTTACACACACACACGTACACTTACACATACACACACACGTACACACACACACGTACACTTAAACACATACACACACACACGTACACGCACACACGCACACACACGTACACTTACACACACACACACACACGTACACACACACACGTACACTTACACACGTACACACACGTACACTTACACACACACGTACACACACACACACTTACACACACACACACGTACACTTACACACACACACGTACACACACACACTTACACACACAATTACACACACACACGTACACACACACACACGTACACACACACGTACACACACACACATACACACACACACGTACACACACACACGTTCTAACACACACACACGTACACACACACACGTACACACACACACGTTCTAACACACACACACGTACACTTACACACATACACACGTACACTTACACACACACACACGTACACTTACACACGTTCTAACACACACACACGTTCTAACATACACACACACACACACGTACACACACACACATACACACACGTACACACACACACGTTCTAACACACACACGTACACACACACACACATACACTTACACACACACACACGCTCTAACACACACGTACACACACACACGTACACACACACGTACACGTACACACACACACACACTACACACACACACACTTACACACACACGTACACACACACATACACACACACACGTACACACACACATACACACGTACACTTACACACACACACTTACACACACACGTACACACACACAAACACTTACACACACACACGTACACACACACACGTACACACACACACACACGTACACACACACACACACGTACACACACACACACGTACACACACACACATACACTTACACACACACACACGTTCTAACACACACGTACACACACACACGTACACACACACACGTACACACACACGTACACGTACACACACACACACGTACACACACACATACACACACACACGTACACACACACATACACACGTACACACACACACACGTACACACACACACATACACACACACATACACACACACGTTCTAACACACGCCTCTGTGTGCCCCCCACCCCCCCCCCCCCACATCTCCGTGTCAGATGGCCGACCACTTCTGCAACGCCGTGGGGGTGCTGCAGCAGTGCGCGCCCCCCACATTCTTCCCCAACACGCAGAGCACGGCCCACAAGGAGGTGCCACTCGCCTCCTCCTCCACCTCGTCGCAGGAAGGTAGAGCACGTGGGGGGCTGGTGGGGGACGTGGGGGGCTAGGGGGAGGTGGGGGGCTAGGGGGAGGTGGCAGGGGGAGGTGGGGGGGCTAGGGGGAGGTGGGGGGCTAGAGGGAGGTGGGGGGCTGGGGGGAGGTGGGGGGCTGGGGGGAGGTGGCAGGGGGAGGTGGGGGGCTAGGGGGAGGTGGGGGGCTAGGGGGAGGTGGGGGGCTAGGGGGAGGTGGGGGGCTAGGGGGCTCGCGTCTTGTTGGGTCGTGGTGGTGGTGACGGTGATGACGGTGATGGTGGTGGTGGTGACAGTGGTGGTGACGGTGGTGACGGTGGTGGTGGTGGTGACAGTGGTGGTGACGGTGGTGACGGTGGTGACGGTGGTGACGGTGGTGGTGGTGGTGGTGACGGTGGTGGTGACGGTGGTGACAGTGGTGACGGTGGTGACGGTGGTGACGGTGGTGGTGGTGACGGTGGCGCTGGTGGTGACGAACGCACCACAGCCGCTACCAGGGCTTGCCCACGTGGCTGGTTTGGGGGGCGAGGTTCTTCACATGCTACCAGGGCTTGCCCACGTGGCTGGTTTGGGGGGCGAGGTTCTTCACATGCTACCAGGGCTTGCCCACGTGGCTGGTTTGGGGGGCGAGGTTCTTCACATGCTACCAGGGCTTGCCCACGTGGCTGGTTTGGGGGCGAGGTTCTTCACATGCTACCAGGGCTTGCCCACGTGGCTGGTTTGGGGGGCGAGGTTCTTCACATGCTACCAGGGCTTGCCCACGTGGCTGGTTTGGGGGGCGAGGTTCTTCACATGCTACCAGGGCTTGCCCACGTGGCTGGTTTGGGGGGCGAGGTTCTTCACATGCTACCAGGGCTTGCCCACGTGGCTGGTTGGGGGGGCGAGGTTCTTCACATGCTACCAGGGCTTGCCCACGTGGCTGGTTTGGGGGCGAGGTTCTTCACATGCTACCAGGGCTTGCCCACGTGGCTGGTTTGGGGGGCGAGGTTCTTCACATGCTACCAGGGCTTGCCCACGTGGCTGGTTTGGGGGGCGAGGTTCTTCACATGCTACCAGGGCTTGCCCACGTGGCTGGTTTGGGGGGCGAGGTTCTTCACATGCTACCAGGGCTTGCCCACGTGGCTGGGTTGGGGGGCGAGGTTCTTCACATGCTACCAGGGCTTGCCCACGTGGCTGGTTTTGGGGGGCGAGGTTCTTCACATGCTACCAGGGCTTGCCCACGTGGCTGGTTTGGGGGCGAGGTTCTTCACATGCTACCAGGGCTTGCCCACGTGGCTGGTTTGGGGGGCGAGGTTCTTCACATGCTACCAGGGCTTGCCCACGTGGCTGGTTTGGGTGGGCGAGGTTCTTCACATGCTACCAGGCTTGCCCACGTGGCTGGTTTGGGGGGCGAGGTTCTTCACATGCTACCAGGGGCTTGCCCACGTGGCTTGGTTTGGGGGAGGGGGCGAGGTTCTTCACATGCTACCAGGGGCTTGCCCACGTGGCTGGTTTGGGGGGCGAGGTTCTTCACATGCTACCAGGGCTTTGCCCACGTGGCTGGTTTGGGGGCGAGGTTCTTCACATGCTACCAGGGCTTGCCCACGTGGCTGGTTTGGGGGGCGAGGTTCTTCACATGCTACAGGGCTTGCCCCCGTGGCTGGTTTGGGGGCGAGGTTTCTTCACATGCTACCAGGGCTTGCCCACGTGGCTGGTTTGGGGGGCGAGGTTCTTCACATGCTACCAGGGCTTGCCCACGTGGCTGGTTGGTGGGCGAGGTTCTTCACATGCTACCAGGGCTTGCCCACGTGGCTGGTTTGGGGGGCGAGTTTCTTCACATGCTACCAGGGCTTGCCCACGTGGCTGGTTTGGGGGGCGAGGTTCTTCACATGCTACCAGGGCTTGCCCACGTGGCTGGTTTGGGGGGCGAGGTTCTTCACATGCTACCAGGGCTTGCCCACGTGGCTGTTTGGGGGGCGAGGTTCTTCACATGCTACCAGGGCTTGCCCACGTGGCTGGTTTGGGGGGCGAGGTTCTTCACATGCTACCAGGGCTTGCCCCACGTGGCTGGTTTGGGGGCGAGGTTCTTCACATGCTACCAGGGCTTGCCCACGTGGCTGGTTTGGGGGGCGAGGTTCTTCACATGCTACCAGGGCTTGCCCACGTGGCTGGTTTGGGGGGCGAGGTTCTTCACATGCTACCAGGGCTTGCCCACGTGGCTGGTTTGGGGGGCGAGGTTCTTCACATGCTACCAGGGCTTGCCCACGTGGCTGGTTTGGGGGCGAGGTTCTTCACATGCTACCAGGGCTTGCCCACGTGGCTGGTTTGGGGGGCGAGGTTCTTCACATGCTACCAGGGCTTGCCCACGTGGCTGGTTTGGGGGGCGAGGTTCTTCACATGCTACCAGGGCTTGCCCCACGTGGCTGGTTTGGGGGGCGAGGTTCTTCACATGCTACCAGGGCTTGCCCACGTGGCTGGTTTGGGGGGCGAGGTTCTTCACATGCTACCAGGGCTTGCCCACGTGGCTGGTTTGGGGGAGAGGTTCTTCACATGCTACCAGGGCTTGCCCACGTGGCTGGTTTGGGGGGCGAGGTTCTTCACGTGCTACCAGGGCTTGCCGAAGTGGCTGGTTTGGGGGCGAGGTTCTTCACATGCTACCAGGGCTATCCCACGTGGCTGGTTTGGGGGCGAGGTTCTTCACATGCTACCAGGGCTTGCCCACGTGGCTGGGTGGGGGGGGCGAGGTTCTTCACATGCTACCAGGGCTTGCCCACGTGGCTGGTTTGGGGGGCGAGGTTCTTCACATGCTACCAGGGCTTGCCCACGTGGCTGGTGGTGGGCGAGGTTCTTCACATGCTACCAGGGCTTGCCCACGTGGCGGGTTGGGGGGCGAGGTTCTTCACATGCTACCAGGGCTTGCCCACGTGGCTGGTTTGGGGGCGAGGTTCTTCACATGCTACCAGGGCTTGCCCACGTGGCTGGTTTGGGGGCGAGGTTCTTCACATGCTACCAGGGCTTGCCCACGTGGCTGGTGGTGGGCGAGGTTCTTCACATGCTACCAGGGCTTGCCCACGTGGCTGGTTTGGGGGGCGAGGTTCTTCACATGCTACCAGGGCTTGCCCACGTGGCTGGTTTGGGGGGCGAGGTTCTTCACATGCTACCAGGGCTTGCCCCACGTGGCTGGTTTGGGGGGCGAGGTTTCTTCACATGCTACCAGGGCTTGCCCACGTGGCTGGTTTGGGGGGCGAGGTTCTTCACATGCTACCAGGGCTTGCCCACGTGGCTGGTTGGTGGGCGAGGTTCTTCACATGCTACCAGGGCTTGCCCACGTGGCTGGTTTGGGGGCGAGGTTCTTCACATGCTACCAGGGCTTGCCCACGTGGCTGGTTTGGGGGGCGAGGTTCTTCACATGCTACCCGGGCTTGCCCACGTGGCTGGTTTGGGGGGGCAGAGGTTCTTCACATGCTACCAGGGCTTGCCCACGTGGCTGGTTGGTGGGCGAGGTTCTTCACATGCTACCAGGGCTTGCCCACGTGGCTGGTTTGGGGGGCGAGGTTCTTCACATGCTACCAGGGCTTGCCCACGTGGCTGGTTTGGGGGGCGAGGTTCTTCACATGCTACCAGGGCTTGCCACGTGGCTGGTTTGGGGGGCGAGGTTCTTCACATGCTACCAGGGCTTGCCCACGTGGCTGGTTTGGGGGGCGAGGTTCTTCACATGCTACCAGGGCTTGCCCACGTGGCTGGTTTGGGGGGCGAGGTTCTTCACATGCTACCAGGGCTTGCCCACGTGGCTGGTTTTGGGGGCGAGGTTCTTCACATGCTACCAGGGCTTGCCCACGTGGCTGGTTTGGGGGGCGAGGTTCTTCACATGCTACCAGGGCTTGCCCACGTGGCTGGTTTGGGGGCGAGGTTCTTCACATGCTACCAGGGCGTGCCCACGTGGGCTGGTTGGGGGGGCGAGGTTCTTCACGTGCTACCAGGGCTTGCCCACGTGGCTGGTGGTGGGCGAGGTTCTTCACATGCTACCAGGGCTTGCCCACGTGGCTGGTTTGGGGGCGAGGTTCTTCACATGCTACCAGGGCTTGCCCACGTGGCTGGTTGGGGGGCGAGGTTCTTCACATGCTACCAGGGCTTGCCCACGTGGCTGGTTTGGTGGGCGAGGTTCTTCACATGCTACCAGGGCTTGCCCACGTGGCTGGTTTGGGGGGCGAGGTTCTTCACATGCTACCAGGGCTTGCCCACGTGGCTGGTTTGGGGGGCGAGGTTCTTCACATGCTACCAGGGCTCGCCCACGTGGCTGGTTTGGGGGCTCACATGCTACCAGGGCTTGCCCACGTGGCTGGTTTGGGGGCGAGGTTCTTCACATGCTACCAGGTCTTGCCCACGTGGCTGGTTTGGGGGGCGAGGTTCTTCACATGCTACCAGGGCTTGCCCACGTGGCTGGTTTGGGGGGCGAGGTTCTTCACATGCTACCAGGGCTTGCCCACGTGGCTGGTTTGGGGGGCGAGGGTTCTTCACATGCTACCAGGGCTTGCCCACGTGGCTGGTTTGGGGGGCGAGGTTCTTCACATGCTACCAGGGCTTGCCACGTGGCTGGTTTGGGGGGCGAGGTTCTTCACATGCTACCAGGGCTTGCCCACGTGGCTGGTTTGGGGGCGAGGTTCTTCACATGCTACCAGGGCTTGCCCACGTGGCTGGTTTGGGGGCGAGGTTCTTCACATGCTACCAGGGCTTGCCCACGTGGCTGGTTTGGGGGCGAGGTTCTTCACATGCTACCAGGGCTTACCCACGTGGCTGGTTTGGGGGCGAGGTTCTTCACATGCTACCAGGGCTTGCCCACGTGGCTGGTTTGGGGGCGAGGTTCTTCACATGCTACCAGGGCTTGCCCACGTGGCTGGTTTGGGGGGCGAGGTTCTTCACCTGCTACCAGGGCTTGCCCACGTGGCTGGTTTGGGGGGCGAGGTTCTTCACATGCTACCAGGGCTTGCCCACGTGGCTGGTTTGGGGGGCGAGGTTCTTCACATGCTACCAGGGCTTGCCCACGTGGCTGGTTTGGGGGGCGAGGTTCTTCACATGCTACCAGGGCTTGCCCACGTGGCTGGTTTGGGGGCGAGGTTCTTCACATGCTACCAGGGCTTGCCTACGTGGCTGGTTTGGGGGGCGAGGTTCTTCACATGCTACCAGGGCTCGCCCACGTGGCTGGTTTGGGGGCGAGGTTCTTCACATGCTACCAGGGCTTGCCCACGTGGCTGGTTTGGGGGGCGAGGTTCTTCACGTGCTACCAGGGCTTGCCCACGTGGCTGGTGGTGGGCGAGGTTCTTCACATGCTACCAGGGCTTGCCCACGTGGCTGGTTTGGGGGGCGAGGTTCTTCACATGCTACCAGGGCTTGCCCACGTGGCTGGTTTGGGGGGCGAGGTTCTTCACATGCTACCAGGGCTTGCCCACGTGGCTGGTGGTGGGCGAGGTTCTTCACATGCTACCAGGGCTTGCCCACGTGGCTGGTTTGGGGGCGAGGTTCTTCACATGCTACCAGGGCTTGCCCACGTGGCTGCTTTGGGGGGCGAGGTTCTTCACATGCTACCAGGGCTTGCCCACGTGGCTGGTGGTGGGCGAGGTTCTTCACATGCTACCAGGGCTTGCCCACGTGGCTGGTTTGGGGGCGAGGTTCTTCACATGCTACCAGGGCTTGCCCACGTGGCTGGTTTGGGGGGCGAGGTTCTTCACATGCTACCAGGGCTTGCCCACGTGGCTGGTTTGGGGGGCGAGGTTCTTCACATGCTACCAGGGCTTGCCCACGTGGCTGGTTTGGGGGGCGAGGTTCTTCACATGCTACCAGGGCTTGCCCACGTGGCTGGTTTGGGGGCGAGGTTCTTCACATGCTACCAGGGCTTGCCTACGTGGCTGGTTTGGGGGGCGAGGTTCTTCACATGCTACCAGGGCTTGCCCACGTGGCTGGTTTGGGGGCGAGGTTCTTCACATGCTACCAGGGCTTACCCACGTGGCTGGTTTGGGGGCGAGGTTCTTCACATGCTACCAGGGCTTGCCCACGTGGCTGGTTTGGGGGCGAGGTTCTTCACATGCTACCAGGGCTTACCCACGTGGCTGGTTTGGGGGCGAGGTTCTTCACATGCTACCAGGGCTTGCCCACGTGGCTGGTTTGGGGGGCGAGGTTCTTCACATGCTACCAGGGCTTGCCCACGTGGCTGGTTTAGGGGGGCGAGGTTCTTCACATGCTACCAGGGCTTGCCCACGTGGCTGGTTTGGGGGGCGAGGTTCTTCACATGCTACCAGGGCTTGCCCACGTGGCTGGTTTGGGGGGCGAGGTTCTTCACATGCTACCAGGGCTTGCCCACGTGGCTGGTTTAGGGGGCGAGGTTCTTCACATGCTACCAGGGCTTGCCCACGTGGCTGGTTTGGGGGGCGAGGTTCTTCACATGCTACCAGGGCTTGCCCACGTGGCTGGTGGTGGGCGAGGTTCTTCACATGCTACCAGGGCTTGCCCACGCTGCGCTTTGCTCGGTTCGACGCCGTAGCCGGGGGAGGCTTCGCGCCTGCCAGCAGCGCACCGTGTCCACGGAGCAACGCAGACACTCGCTGGTCACCCCGCGTAGTGTAGAGTATAGTAGTGTAGTGTATAGTGTAGTGTATATTGTTGTGTATAGTAGTGTAGTGTATAGTCGTGTATTGTATAGTGTATAGTAGTGTAGTGTATAGTGTAGAGTATAGTAGTGTAGTGTGTAGTGTGTAGTAGTGTATAGTGTAGTGTAGTGTGTAGTGTAGTGTATAGTGTAGTGTATAGTGTAGTGTATAGTAGTGTATAGTGTAGTGTATAGTAGTGTAGTGTATAGTGTAGTAGTGTATAGTGTGTAGTAGTGTGTAGTGTATAGTCGTGTATAGTGTAGAGTATAGTAGTGTAGTGTATAGTAGTGTAGTGTATAGTGTAGAGTATAGTAGTGTAGTGTGTAGTAGTGTATAGTGTAGTGTATAATAGTGTAGTGTATATTAGGGTGGTGTATAGTGTGTATAGTAGTGTGGTGTATAGTAGGGTGGTGTATAGTAGGGTGGTGTATAGTGTAGTGTATAGTAGTGTAGTGTATAGTAGTGTAGTGTATAGTAGTGGTGTATAGTAGTGTATAGTAGTATATAGTAGTGTAGTGTATAATAGTGTAGTGTATATTAGTGTGGTGTATAGTAGGGTGGTGTATAGTGTAGTGTATAGTAGTGTAGTGTGTAGTAGTGTAGTGTATAGTAGTGTAGTGTATAGTGTAGTGTATAGTAGTGTAGTGTATAGTGGTGTAGTGTATAGTAGTGTAGTGTATAGTAGTGTAGTGTATATTAGTGTGGTGTATAGTAGGGTGGTGTATAGTGTAGTGTATAGTAGTGTAGTGTGTAGTAGTGTAGTGTATAGTAGTGTAGTGTATAGTAGTGTAGTGTATAGTGTAGTGTATAGTAGTGTAGTGTATAGTAGTGTAGTGTATATTAGTGTGGTGTATAGTAGGGTGGTGTATAGTGTAGTGTATAGTAGTGTAGTGTATAGTAGTGTAGTGTGTAGTAGTGTAGTGTGTAGTAGTGTAGTGTATAGTAGTGTAGTGTAAACCCCTTGTCAGTGCCCTACCTTATTACAGACCAATTCAGATATGATTGGTAACCCTGTGCCCTTATACATCTCTCTGTGTGTGTCTCTGTGTGTGTGTCTGTGTGTGTGTCTCTGTGTGTGTATCTGTGTGTCGTGGGTGGCGGTAGTGTAGCGGTTAGCGCGCTGCGCTATGAACCTGTTGACCCGGGTTCGATTCCCGCTCACGGCCAACACCAGTGACGATTATCTGAACCGGTCCTGGGCCTCCCCTAGCTCGACTCAGCCTCAAATGAGTACCTGGTGCAGTGGATAAAAACATTGCCACTAGGGAGACAAAGGCGGTCGGGCGTGGTGCTGGCCACCCACCCCCTTGTGTACCGTTCCGGCCTTCATAGGTGCTCGCTAACAGCACTTGCCCCTACAGTCTGTTAAGGCTATATGGGGGGTCTTTATCTTTGTCTGTGTGTGTGTGTCTCTGTGTGTGTATCTCTGTTTGTCTCTGTGTGTCTCTGTGTGTCTTTGTGTGTGTGTCTCTGTGTGTGTGTCTCATTGTGTGTATCTCTGTGTGTCTCTCTGTGTGTCTCTCTGTGTGTCTCTGTGTGTGTCTCTGTGTGTGTCTCTGTGTGTGTGTCTGTGTGTGTCTCTGTGTGTGTCTCTGTGTATCTCTGTGTGTATCTCTGTGTGTGTATCTCTGCGTGTGTATCTCTGCGTGTGTATCTCTTTATGTATCTCTGTGTGTATCTCTGTGTGTGTGTATCTGTGTGTGTGTATCTGTGTATCTGCGTGTGTATCTCTGTGTGTGTGTATCTGTGTGTGTGTATCTGTGTATCTGCGTGTGTATCTCTGTGTGTGTATCTCTGCGTGTGTATCTCTGTCTGTGTATCTCTTTATGTATCTCTGCGTGTGTATCTCTGTGTGTATGTCTATGTATCTCTGTGTGTGTATCTCTGTGTGTGTATCTCTTTATGTATCTCTGTGTGTGTCTCTGTGTGTATCTCTGTGTGTGTATCTCTTTCTGTATCTCTGTGTGTGTGTCTCTGTGTGTGTATCTCTGTGTGTGTATCTGTGTATCTCTGTGTGTATGTCTCTGTGTGTCTCTGTGTATCTCTGTGTATCTGTGTGTGTGTCTGTGTGTTTGTATCTCTGTGTGTATGTCTCTGTGTGTATATCTCTGCGTGTGTATCTTTGTGTGTATCTCTTTATGTATCTCTGTGTGTGTATCTCTGTGTGTATCTCTGCGTGTATCTTTGTGTGTGTATCTCTGCGTGTATCTCTGCGTGTATCTCTGTGTGTATCTCTGTGTGTGTATCTCTTTGTGTCGCTGTGTGTGTATCTGTGTGTGTATCTCTGTGTGTGTGTCTCTATGTGTGTATCTCTGTGTGTGTATCTCTGAGTGTGTATCTCTTTATGTATATCTCTGTGTGTGTATCTGTGTGTGTGTCTCTTTATGTATCTCTGTGTGTGTATCTCTGTGTGTGTATCTCTTTATGTATCTTTTTATGTATCTCTGTGTGTGTATCTGTGTGTCTCTGTGTGTCTGTGTGTGTGTGTCTCTGTGTGTGTGTGTCTCTGTGTGTGTCTCTGTGTGTGTCTCTGTGTGTGTCTCTGTGTGTGTCTCTGTGTGTATCTCTGTGTGTATCTCTGCGTGTGTATCTCTGCGTGTGTATCTTTATGTATCTATGTGTGTGTCTCTGTGTGTGTATCTGTGTGTATCTCTGTGTTTGTTTTTCTGTGTGTGTATCTCTGTGTGTATCTCTGTGTGTGTCTCTGTGTGTATCTCTGTGTGTGTATGTCTATGTATCTGTGTGTGTGTGTATCTGTGTGTATCTCTGTGTGTGTATCTGTGTGTGTATCTCTTTGTGTATCTCTGTGTGTGTATGTCTATGTATCTGTGTGTGTGTGTCTCTGTGTGTGTATCTCTGTGTGTGTATCTCTTTATGTATCTGTGTGTGTGTATCTCTGTGTGTGTATGTCTATGTATCTCTTTATGTATCTCTGTGTGTATCTCTGTGTGTGTATGTCTGTGTATCTGTGTGTATCTCTGTGTTTGTGTTTCTGTGTGTGTATCTCTGTGTGTGTATCTCTGTGTGTATGTCTATGTATCTGTTTGTGCCTGTGTGTCTCTGTGTGTGTATCTCTTTATGTATCTCTGTGTGTGTATGTCTATGTATCTCTGTGTACGTATCTGTGTGTGTATCTCTGTGTGTGTATCTGTGTGTGTGTCTCTGTGTGTATCTCTGTGTGTGTATGTCTATGTATCTGTGTGTGTGTATCTGTGTGTATCTCTGTGTGTGTATCTCTGTGTGTGTATCTCTGTGTGTGTATGTCTATGTATCTGTGTGTGTGTGTCTCTGTGTGTGTATCTCTTTATCTCTGTGTGTGTATCTCTGTGTGTGTATGTCTATGTATCTGTGTGTCTCTGTGTGTGTATCTCTTTATGTATCTCTGTGTGTGTATCTCTGTGTGTGTATGTCTATGTATCTGTGTGTATCTGTGCGTGTGTATCACTGCGTGTATCTCTTTATGTATCTCTGTGTGTGTATGTCTATGTATCTGTGTGTGTGTATCTGTGTGTGTATCTCTGTGTGTGTATCTCTGTGTGTGTATCTCTGTGCGTGTATCTCTATGTATCTGTGTGTATCTCTGTGTGTGTATCTCTGTGTGTGTATGTCTATGTATCTGTGTGTGTGTGTATCTGTGCGTGTGTATCACTGCGTGTATCTCTTTATGTATCTCTGTGTGTGTATGTCTATGTATCTGTGTGTGTGTATCTGTGTGTGTATCTCTGTGTGTGTATCTCTGTGTGTGTATCTCTGTGTGTGTATCTCTGTGTGTGTATGTCTATGTATCTGTGTGTGTGTATCTGCGTGTGTATCTCTGTGTGTGTATCTCTTTATGTATCTCTGTGTGTATGTCTATGTATCTGTGTGTGTGTATCTCTGTGTGTGTGTCTCTGTATCTCTGTGTGTGTATCTCTGTGTGTGTATCTCTGTGTGTGTATGTCTCTGTATCTGTGTGTGTATCTCTTTATGTATCTCTGTGTGTGTATGTCTCTGTATCTGTGTGTGTGTGTATCTGCGTGTGTGTATCTCTGTGTGTATCTCTGTGCGTGTATCTCTATGTATCTGTGTGTATCTCTGTGTGTGTATCTCTGTGTGTGTATGTCTATGTATCTGTGTGTGTGTGTCTCTGTGTGTGTATCTCTTTATGTATCTCTGTGTGTGTATCTCTGTGTGTGTATGTCTATGTATCTCTGTGTGTATATATCTCTGTGTGTATCTCTGTGTGTGTATCTCTTTATCTATCTCTGTGTGTATCTCTGTGTGTGTGTCTATGTATCTCTGTGTGTGTATTTGCGTGTGTATCTCTGTGTCTCTGTGTGTGTATCTGTGTGTGTGTCTCTGTGTATATCTCTGTGTGTGTATCTCTGTGTGTGTATGTCTATGTATCTGTGTGTGTGTATCTGCGTGTGTATCTCTGTGTGTGTATCTCTGTGTGTGTATCTCTGTGTGTGTATGTCTATGTATCTGTGTGTGTATCTGTGTGTGTATCTCTGCGTGTAGAGTACTCCCAGCTGTTTGCGACGCTGATCGCACGCACTGCCAAGGATATTGATGTCCTCATCGACTCCCTGCCGAGCGAGGAGTCGACCGCCGCCCTGCAGGTAGCACCCTGCACCACCTACAAACAACAACAACAACACCACCCTGCACCACCTACTAACAACAACAACAACGCCCTGCACCACCTACTAACAACAACAACAACACCACCCTGCACCACCTACTAACAACAACAACAACGCCCTGCACCACCTACTAACAACAACAACAACACCACCCTGCACCACCTACAAACAACAACAACAACACCACCCTGCACCACCTACTAACAACAACAACAACGCCCTGCACCACCTACTAACAACAACAACAACACCCTGCACCACCTACTAACAACAACAACACCCTGGACCACCTAACAACAACAACAACAACGCCCTGCACCACCTACTAACAACAACAACAACGCCCTGCACCACCTACTAACAACAACAACAACACCCTGCACCACCTACTAACAACAACAACAACAACGCCCTGCACCACCTACAAACAACAACAACAACGCCCTGCACCATCTACTAACAACAACAACAACGCCCTGCACCATCTACCAACAACAACAACAACGGTGGGTGGGTGGTTGGGTGGGTGGGTGGATGGGTGGATGGGTGGATGGGTGGGTGGGTGGTTGGGTGGGTGGGTGGATGGGTGGGTGGATGGTTGGGTGGTTGGGTGGGTGGGTGGATGGGTGGGTGGTTGGTGGGTGGATGGGTGGGTGGATGGGTGGGTGGATGGGTGGGTGGTTGGGTGGGTGGGTGGATGGGTGGGTGGGTGGATGGGTGGGTGGGTGGGTGGGTGGTTGGGTGGGTGGATGGGTGGCCGGGTCGGTGGGCGGGTCTGGTTTGGGATCCCTTCAATATCCCCGCTGTGGTTAGCCACACACACGCTCATTCAGAATCTCCCACACGTGTACACTGACTCATTCACGCTCAGTCACACAACACCACGCTGTTAGCTAGAAGCAGCACCTGTGAAGGCTACCGGCACTGTGGTGCACGAGGGGGGTGGGTGGCCAGCACCACGCCCGGCCGCCTTTGTCTCCCCCCTGTGTTGATGTTCACACCGCTCCACCAGGTACTCATTTGAGGCTGAGTCTACCTAGGGGGGAGGTGAGGCCCAGGACTGGTTCAGAAATTCGTGATTCCACCCGCCCCCCCCACCCCTCTCTCTCTCTCACTCTCTCACTCTCTCTGTCTCTCACTCTCTCACTCTCTCTGTCTCTCACTCTCTCTGTCTCTCTCTGTCTCTCACTCTGTCTCTCTGTCTCTCACTCTCTCTGTCTCTCACTCTGTCTCTCTGTCTCTCACTCTCTCTGTCTCTCTGTCTGTCTCTCACTCTCTCACTCTCTCTCTCACTCTCTCTGTCTCTCGCTCTCTCTGTCTCTCACTCTCTCTGTCTCTCTGTCTCTCTCTCTCTCTCTGTCTCTCACTCTCTCTCTGTCTCTCACTCTCTCTGTCTCTCACTCTCTCTGTCTCTCTCTCTCTCTGTCTCTCTCTGTCTCTCACTCTCTCTGTCTCTCTCACTCTGTCTCTCACTCTCTCTGTCTCTCTGTCTCTCTGTCTGTCTCTCTCTCACTCTCTGTCTCTCAATCTCTCTGTCTCTCTGTCTCTCACTCTGTCACTCTCTGTCTCTCTGTCTCTCACTTTGTCTCTCACTCTCTCACTCTGTCTCTCTCTGTCTCTCTGTCTCCCACTCTCTCTCTGTCTCTCACTCTCTTTGTCTCTCTGTCTCTCACTCTGTCTCTCTCTGTCTCTCTGTCTCTCACTCTCTCTCTCTCACACTCTCTCACTCTGTCTCTCACTCTCTCACACTCTCTGTCTCACACTCTCTCACACACTCTCTCACTCTCTCTGTCTCTCTGTCTCTCTGTCTCTCTGTCTCTCTGTCTCTCACTCTCTCTCACACACTCTCTCACTCTGTCTCTCACTCTCTCACTCTCTCTGTCTCTCACTCTCTCTGTCTCTCACTCTCTCTGTCTCTCACTCTCTCACTCTCTCTGTCTCTCACTCTCTCACACCCTCTCTCACTCTCTCACTCTCTCTGTCTCTCCGTCTCTCTCTCTCCATCTCTCTCTAACTCACTCTCCATCTCCCCTGCCCCCCCTCCCGCCACATCTCCCAATCTCCGCGTGCCAGGCGGCGAGCCTGCGCCGCCTGGAGGAGGAGAACGTGGACGCCGCCGCCCTGCTGGTGGAGGTGGTGGGGCGAGGCGAGGCGCTGCTGACTCGTGTCCAGGCGGCGCTCGCAGACATAGCGGAGTCCCAGCTGCGAACGAGGCACTCCCTCCTCGCCCCCTCCTCCTCCTCCTCCTCGTCCTCCACCACCTCGTCCTCCTCCTCCTCCTCCTCGTCGTCCGCCGGCACCGCTGCTACCGGCACCGGGGCTACGTCGGCGGCGGCGGCGGCGGCGGCGGCACCGGCCGCCGGCGCCGCGCCCGAATCGACGGCGCTACCGCTGCCTCCGCCGCCGCCGCCGCCGGTGCCGGCGAACGCCAACGCTACTCAGCACCAGCAGCAGCAGCAGCAGCAGCACCAGCAGCAGCAGCAGCAGCAGGAGGGAAAGGGGGCATCCGAAGCGCTGCTGGACCGGTAAAAGCGGCAGGCAAGATGGAAGTCCCCGGCCTGATGCCTGCCCGCGACCTCCGGGTTATGAGTGCGGTTTTTTTTGCCTCGCGCGGTTTCGACAGAAGTTCCCCCCGTTGGGGCTGCGTGCACGCGAAAGGAGTTCAGCACGCAGGGACTCCTCCGCTTACCGGGGACTGGGTTGGGCTCCAGAGGGTCCGCGTTTCAAAAGTCGATTTCGTTCGTTGAGTCCCAAACGTCATCGCTGGAGATGGGAGATTCCAAACGGCGTCGTACGGCGTGCACACACTGAGCACGTGGGGAATGGTTTTGAAAGTCGTATCATCTCCTGCAGATGTAGACGCCATTGGGTCTTCACGTTCTGCAGATGCCACTGGTTCTTCATGTTCTGTAGATGTAGATGCCACTTCATGTTCTGTAGATGTAGATGCCACTGGTTCTTCACGTTCTGCAGATGTAGATGCCACTGGTTCTTCACATTCTGTAGATGTAAATGCCACTGGTTCTTAACGTTCTGCAGATGTAGATGTCACTGGTTCTTCACGTTCTGCAGATGTAGATGCCACTGGTTCTTCACGTTCTGTAGATGTAGACGCCACTGGTTCTTCACATTCTGTAGATGTAGATGCCACTGGTTCTTCACATTCTTTAGATGTAGATGCCACTGGTTCTTCACATTCTTTAGATGTAGATGCCACTGGTTCTTCACGTTCTGCACATGAAGATGCCACTGGTTCTTCATGTTCTGTAGATGTAGATGTCACTTCATGTTCTGTAGATGTAGATGCCACTGGTTCTTAACGTTCTGTAGATGTAGATGCCACAGGTTCTTCACGTTCTGCACATGTAGATGTCACTGGTTCTTCATGTTCTGTAGATGTAGATGTCACTTCATGTTCTGTAGATGTAGATGCCACTGGTTCTTAACGTTCTGCAGATGTAGATGCCACTGGTTCTTCACGTTCTGCACATGAAGATGCCACTGGTTCTTCACGTTATGTAGAAGCCACTGGTTCTTCACGTTATGTAGATGTAGATGCCACTGGTTCTTCATGTTCTGCACATGAAGATGCCACTGGTTCTTCACGTTCTGCACATGTAGATGCCACTGGTTCTTCACATTCTGTAAATGTAGATGCCACTGGTTCTTCACGTTCTGTAGATGTAGACGCCACTGGTTCTTAACGTTCTGTAGATGTAGATGCCACTGGTTCTTCACGTTCTGCACATGTAGATGCCACTGGTTCTTCACGTTCTGCAGATGTAGATGCCACTGGTTCTTCACGTTCTGCAGAAGTAGATGCCACTGGTTCTTCACATTCTGTAGATGTAGATGCCACCGGTTCTTCACGTTCTGCAGATGTAGATGCCACTGGTTCTTCACGTTCTGCAGATGTAGACGCCACTGGTTCTTCACGTTCTGCAGGTGTAGATGCCACCACCACCCACCGCTATCTATTCCGCAGCTGCTGAACTTACGACTCTCGGTCCGGGACAGCAACTGGACGTGCGGGACAGGGTTTGTCCCTACCTCTGAGAGTCTGTAAAGTCCCTGTACGTACGTAACACGGGAGGCGTTTGAACGTACGCGTGTACACGCAAGGAGCTAGCGGCTATCGTCACGCAAAGTCCGGCCGTCCTCACGTCGGCAACGGCTTCGGCTTCTGGCTGCCCATCGAACAGGAACGGCGGTCTCACCGCATCGTCACGTCGGCGCTTTCGGATGCGCTTCTGCGGCCGTCTGGAACGCTCTTCCTTCCGATGTCGGGAAGCCGCTTGGAGCGGTGATGCATTTGCTCGCGATCCAGATTGACAAAGTCGTTTGCTCAGAAAGTGATTTCTGTGTGTCCGTTTGTTTTACTTCCGCCACCGCCGCCGCCGGCCGCGTGCCTCCGATTAGCGCGGTTGGCTACGTGGTGTGCGAAAGAAGTTCGGCTTAGAACATAGAGACCCATAGACTCACCACACAGAGACCTATAGATTAATCACAGAGACCCATAGACTCACTAACACAGAGACCCATAGATCAATCACAGAGACCCATAGACTCTTCACACAGAGTCAGAGACCCATAGACTCACCACACAGAGGCCCATAGATTAATCACAGAGACCCATAGACTCTTCACACAGAGTCAGAGACCCATAGACTCACCACACAGAGGCCCATAGATTAATCACAGAGACCCATAGACTCTTCACACAGAGTCAGAGACCCATAGACTCACCACACAGAGACCCATAGATTAATCACAGAGACCCATAGACTCACTAACACAGAGACCTATAGACTCTTCACACAGAGTCAGAGACCCATAGACTCACCACACAGAGACCCATAGATTAATCACAGAGACCCATAGACTCTTCACACAGAGTCAGAGACCCATAGACTCACCACACAGTGACCCATAGATTAATCACAGAGACCCATAGACTCTTCACACAGAGTCAGAGACCCATAGACTCACCACACAGAGACCCATAGATTAATCACAGAGACCCATAGACTCTTCACACAGAGTCAGAGACCCATAGACTCACCACACAGAGACCCATAGATTAATCACAGAGACCCATAGACTCTTCACACAGAGTCAGAGACCCATAGACTCACCACACAGAGACCCATAGACTCACCACACAGAGACCCATAGACTCACCACACAGAGACCCATAGATCAATCACAGAGACCCATAGACTCACTAACACAGAGACCCATAGACTCACCACACAGAGACCCATAGATTAATCACAGAGACCTATAGACTCACCACACAGAGACCCATAGACTCTTCACACAGAGTCAGAGACCCATACACTCACCACACAGAGACCCATAGATTAATCACAGAGACCTATAGACTCACCACACAGAGACCCATAGATTAATCACAGAGACCCATAGACTCACCACACAGAGACCCATATATTAATCACAGAGACCCATAGACTCACTAACACAGAGACCTATAGACTCTTCACACAGAGTCAGAGACCCATAGACTCACCACACAGAGACCCATAGATTAATCACAGAGACCCATAGACTCTTCACACAGAGTCAGAGACCCATAGACTCACCACACAGACCCATAGATTAATCACAGAGACCCATAGACTCTTCACACAGAGTCAGAGACCCATAGACTCACCACACAGAGACCCATAGATTAATCACAGAGACCCATAGACTCTTCACACAGAGTCAGAGACCCATAGACTCACCACACAGAGACCCATAGATTAATCACAGAGACCCATAGACTCTTCACACAGAGACCCATAGACTCTTCACACAGAGTCAGAGACCCATAGACTCACCACACAGAGACCCATAGATTAATCACAGAGACCCATAGACTCTTCACACAGAGTCAGAGACCCATAGACTCACCACACAGAGACCCATAGACTCACCACAGAGACCCATAGATTAATCACAAAGACCCATAGACTCTTCACACAGAGTCAGAGACCCATAGACTCACCACACAGAGACCCATAGATTAATCACAGAGACCCATAGACTCTTCACACAGAGTCAGAGACCCATAGACTCACCACACAGAGACCCATAGATTAATCACAGAGACTCATAGACTCACTAACATAGAGACCTATAGACTCTTCACACAGAGTCAGAGACCCATAGACTCACCACACAGAGACCCATAGATTAATCACAGAGACCCATAGACTCTTCACACAGAGTCAGAGACCCATAGACTCACCACACAGAGACCCATAGATTAATCACAGAGACCCATAGACTCACTAACATAGAGACCTATAGACTCTTCACACAGAGTCAGAGACCCATAGACTCACCACACAGAGACCCATAGATTAATCACAGAGACCCATAGACTCTTCACACAGAGTCAGAGACCCATAGACTCACCACACAGAGACCCATAGATTAATCACAGAGACCCATAAACTCTTCACACAGAGTCAGAGACCCATAGACTCACCACACAGAGACCCATAGATTAATCACAGAGACCCATAGACTCTTCACACAGTCAGAGACCCATAGACTCACCACACAGAGACCCATAGATTAATCACAGAGACCCATAGACTCTTCACACAGAGTCAGAGACCCATAGACTCACCACACAGAGACCCATAGATTAATCACAGAGACCCACAGACTCACCACACATACCCATAGACTCACCACACAGAGACCCATAGACTCACCACACATACCCATAGACTCACCACACAGAGACCCATAGACTCACCACACACAGACCCATAGACTCACCACACACAGACCCATAGACTCGCCACAGACCCATAGACTCGCCACACAGACCCATAGACTCTTCACACAGACCCATAGATTAATCACAGAGACCCATAGACTCTTCACACAGACCCATAGATTAATCACAGAGACCCATAGACTCACCACACAGAGACCCATAGACTCACCACACAGAGACCCACAGACTCACCACGCAGAGACCCATAGACTCACCACGCAGAGACCCACAGACTCACCACGCAGAGACCCACAGACTCACCACGCAGAGACCCATAGACTCACCACGCAGAGACTCACAGACTCACCACACAGAGACCCACAGACTTACCACACAGAGACCCATAGACTCACTACATAGAGACCAATAGACTCTTCACACAGAGACCCATAGACTCTTCACACAGAGACCCATAGACTCACCACACAGACCCACAGACTCACCACACAGACGCACAAACTCACCACAGACTCACCACACAGAAACCCATAGACTCTTCACACAGAGACCCATAGACTCATCACACAGAGACCCATAGACTCGCCACACATACCCATAGACTCACCACACATACCCATAGACTCACCACACATACCCATAGACTCACCACACATACCCATAGACTCACCACACAGAGACCCATAGACTCACCACACAGAGACCCACAGACTCACCACACAGAGACCCACAGACTCACCACACAGAGACCCACAGACTCACCACACAGAGACCCACAGACTCACCACACAGAGACCCATAGACTCACCACACAGAGACCCATAGACTCACCACACAGAGACCCATAGACTCACCACACAGAGACCCATAGACTCGTCACACAGATACCCATAGACTCGTCACACAGACCCATAGACTCCCCACACAGAGACCCATAGGTTAACATACGCGCACACACGTACACGTACACACACGTACACACACATACGTGTACACACATGTACACACACGTGTACACACACATACGTGTACACACATGTACACACACACATACGTGTACACACATGTACACACGTATGTACACCGCGCTTGCCACTCGTGTTGGTCGTGGTGCGGGTGTCGGGAAGCGCGCAGTATGAATGGAGCTGTGTGAATGTGTGCAGTCACCTGATTGGTTGTGTGTGTCTGTAGGTCTGTGTGTGTGTGTCTGTGTGTGTGTCTGTGTGTGTGTGTCTGTAGGTCTGTGTGTGTGTCTGTGTGTGTCTGTAGGTCTGTGTGTGTGTCTGTGTGTGTGTCTGTCTGTGTGTGTCTGTGTGTGTGTCTGTAGGTCTGTGTGTGTGTCTGTGTGTGTGCCTGTGTGTGTCTCTGTGTGTGTCTCTGTGTGTGTGTCTCTGTGTGCGTCTCTGTGTGCGTGTCTCTGTGTGTGTGTCTCTGTGTGTGTCTCTGTGTATCTCTGTTTGTATCTCTGTGTGTGTATCTCTGCGTGTATATCTCTGCGTGTATATCTCTGCGTGTGTATCTCTGCGTGTGTATCTCTGTGTGTATCTCTGTGTGTGTGTCTCTCTTTATGTATCTCTGTGTCTCTGTGTGTGTATCTCTGTGTGTGTCTCTGTGTGTGTCTCTGTGTGTGTTTCTGTGTGTGTGTCTCTGTGTGTGTATCTCTGTGTGTATCTCTGTGTGTATCTCTGTGTGTGTCTCTGTGTGTGTGTCTGTATCTCTGTGTGTATCTCTGTGTGTATATCTCTGCGTGTGTATCTCTGTGTGTGTATCTGTGTGTGTATCTCTTTATGTATCTCTGTGTGTGTATCTCTGTGTGTGTATGTCTATGTATCTGTGTGTGTGTCTCTGTGTGTGTGTCTCTGTGTGTGTGTCTCTGTGTGTGTATCTGTGTGTGTATCTCTGCGTGTGTATCTCTGTGTGTGTATCTCTTTATGTATCTCTGTGTGTATCTCTGCGTGTGTATCTCTGTGTGTATGTCTATGTATCTCTGTGTGTGTATCTCTTTATGTATCTCTGTGTGTGTGTCTCTGTGTGTGTATCTCTGTGTGTGTATCTGTGTATCTCTGTGTGTATGTCTCTGTGTGTCTCTGTGTATCTCTGTGTGTGTGTCTGTGTGTTTGTATCTCTGTGTGTATGTCTCTGTGTGTATATCTCTGCGTGTGTATCTCTGTGTGTATCTCTTTATGTATCTCTGTGTGTATCTCTGCGTGTATCTTTGTGTGTGTATCTCTGTGTGTATCTCTGCGTGTATCTCTGTGTGTATCTCTGTGTATGTATCTCTGTGTGTATCTCTATGTATCTCTGTGTGTGTCTCTGTGTGTGTATCTCTTTATGTATCTCTGTGTGTGTATCTGTGTGTGTGTATCTGTGTGTGTGTCTGTGTGTGTATCTCTGCGTGTGTACCTCTTTATGTATCTCTGTGTGTGTGTATCTGTGTGTGTGTATCTCTATGTATCTCTGTGTGTGTCTGTGTGTGTATCTCCGTGTGTGTATCTGTGTGTGTCTCTTTATGTATCTCTGTGTGTGTATCTCTGTGTGTGTATCTCTATGTATCTCTTTATTTATCTCTGTGTGTGTCTCTGTGTGTGTATCTCTGTGTGTGTATCTCTGTGTGTGTATGTCTATGTTTCTGTGTGTGTGTGTCTCTGTGTGTATCTCTGTGTGTGTATCTCTGTGTGTGTATCTCTATGTATCTCTTTATTTATCTCTGTGTGTGTCTCTGTGTGTGTATCTCTGTGTGTGTATCTCTGTGTGTGTATGTCTATGTATCTGTGTGTGTGTGTCTCTGTGTGTATCTCTGTGTGTGTATCTCTGTGTGTGTATGTCTATGTATCTGTGTGTGTGTGTCTCTGTGTGTGTATCTCTTTATGTATCTCTGTGTGTGTATCTCTGTGTGTGTATGTCTATGTATCTCTGTGTGTGTATCTGTGTGTATCTCTGCGTGTATCTCTTTATCTATCTCTGTGTGTGTATCTCTGCGTGTGTATGTCTATGTATCTCTGCGTGTGTCTCTGCGTGTATCTCTGCGTGTGTCTCTGTGTGTGTGTCTCTGTGTGTGTCTCTCTGTGTCTCTGTGTGTGTGTCTCTGTGTGTATCTCTGTGTATGTGTGTCTATGTATCTGTGTGTGTGTATCTGCGTGTGTATCTCTGCGTGTAGAGTACTCCCAGCTGTTTGCGACGCTGATCGCACGCACTGCCAAGGATATTGATGTCCTCATCGACTCCCTGCCGAGCGAGGAGTCGACCGCCGCCCTACAGGTAGCACCCTGCACCACCTACAAACAACAACAACGCCCTGCACCACCTACTAACAACAACAACGCCCTGCACCACCTACGAACAACAACAACACCCTGCACCACCTACTAACAACGACAACAACACCCTGCACCACCTACAAACAACAACAACGCCCTGCACCACCTACTAACAACAACAACAACACCCTGCACCACCTACTAACATCAACAACAACGCCCTGCACCACCTACAAACAACAACAACAACACCCTGGACAAACAACGCCCTGCACCACCTACTAACAACAACAACAACACCCTGCACCACCTACTTACAACAACAACAACGCCCTGCACCACCTACTAACAACAACAACACCCTGCATCACCTACTTACAACAACAACAACGCCCTGCACCACCTACTAACAACAACAACACCCTGCATCACCTACTAACAACAACAACAACACCCTGCATCACCTACTAACAACGACAACAACACCCTGCACCACCTACAAACAACAACAACAACGCCCTGCACCACCTACTAACAACAACAACAACAACAACGCCCTGCACCACCTACTAACAACAACAACAACAACGCGTTGCACCACCTACAAACAACAACAACGCCCTGCACCACCTACTAACAACAACAACAACGCCCTGCACCACCTACTAACAACAATAACGCCCTGCACCACCTACTAACAACAACAACAACGGTGGGTGGATGGGTGGGTGGGTGGTTGGGTGGATGGTTGGGTGGGTGGTTGGGTGGGTGGTTGGGTGGGTGGGTGGGTGGATGGGTGGGTGGATGGGTGGGTGGGTGGATGGGTGGGTGTGGGATGGGTGGGTGGGTGGGTGGATGGTTGGGTGGATGGTTGGGTGGATGGTTGGGTGGGTGGGTGGTTGGGTGGGTGGGTGGGTGGTTGGGTGGGTGGGTGGGTGGATGGGTGGCCGGGTCGGTGGGCGGGTCTGGTTTGGGATCCCTTCAATATCCCCGCTGTGGTTAGCCACACACACGCTCATTCAGAATCTCCCACACGTGTACACTGACTCATTCATGCTCAATCACACAACACCACGCTGTTAGCTAGAAGCAGCACCTGTGAAGGCTACCGGCACTGTGGTGCACGAGGGGGGTGGGTGGCCAGCACCACGCCCGGCCGCCTTTATCTCCCCCCTGTGTCGATGTTCACACCGCTACACCAGGTACTCATTTGAGGCTGAGTCGACCTAGGGGGGAGGCGAGGCCCAGGACCGGTTCAGAAATTCGTGATTCCACCCCCCCACCCCTCTCTGTCTCTCACTCTCTCTGTCTCTCACTCTCTCTGTCCCTCTCACTCTCTCTGTCTCTCTCTCTGTCTCTCTCACTCTCTGTCTCTCTCTCTCTCTGTCTCTCTGTCTCTCACTCTCTCTGTCTCTCTCTCTCTCTGTCTCTCACTCTCTCTCTCACTCTCTCTGTCTCTCTCTCTCTCTCACTCTCTCTGTCTCTCTGTCTCTCACTCCCTCACACTCTCACTCTCTCTGTCTCTCTGTCTCTCACTCTCTCTCTCTCTCTCTGTCTCTCTCTCTCTGTCTCTCACTCTCTCTCTCACTCTCTCTGTCTCTCACTCTCTCTCTCACTCTCTCTGTCTCTCTCTCTCTCTCTCACTCTCTCTGTCTCTCACTCTCTCTCTCACTCTCTCTGTCTCTCACTCTCTCTCTCACTCTCTCTGTCTCTCTCTCTCTCTCTCACTCTCTCTGTCTCTCTCTCTGTCTCTCTGTCTCTCTCACTCTCTCTGTCTCTCACTCTCTCTGTCCCTCTCACTCTCTCTGTCTCTCTGTCTGTCTCTCTCACTCTCTGTCTCTCTCTCTCTCTGTCTCTCACTCTCTCACTCTCTCTGTCTCTCTGTCTCTCACTCTCTCTGTCTCTCTGTCTCTCACTCTCTCACTCTCTCAGTCTCTCTGTCTCTCACTCTCTCACTCTCTCTGTCTCTCACTCTGTCTCTCTCACTCTCTCTGTCTCTCTGTCTGTCTCTCTCTCACTCTCTCACTCTCTCACTCTCTCACTGTCTCTGTCTCTCTGTCTCTGTCTCTCTGTCTCTCACTCTCTCTGTCTCTCTCTCTCTCTGTCTCTCACTCTCTCTCTCTCACTCTCTCTGTCTCTCTCTCTCTCTCACTCTCTCTGTCTCTCTGTCTCTCACTCCCTCACACTCTCACTCTCTGTCTCTCTGTCTCTCACTCTCTCTCTCTCTGTCTCTCTGTCTCTCACTCTCTCTCTCTCTGTCTCTCTCTCTCTGTCTCTCACTCTCTCTCTCACTCTCTCTGTCTGTCTCTCTCTCTCTCTCTGTCTCTCTGTCTCTCACTCTCTCTCTCTCTGTCTCTCTCTCTCTGTCTCTCACTCTCTCTCTCACTCTCTCTGTCTGTCTCTCTCTCTCACTCTCTCTGTCTCTCTCTCTGTCTCTCTGTCTCTCACACTCTCTCTCTCTGTCTCTCACTCTCTCTGTCTCTCACTCTCTCTGTCTCTCACTCTGTCTCTCACTCTCTCTGTCTCTCACTCTCTCTGTCTCTCACTCTGTCTCTCTCTGTCTCTCACTCTCTCTGTCTCTCTCTGTCTCTGTCTCCTACTCTCTCACTCTCTCTGTCTCTCTCTCTGTCTCTCACCCTCTCTGTTTCTCACTCTCTCACTCTGTCTCTCACGCTCTCACTCTCTCTGTCTCCCTCTCACTCTCTCTGGCTCTCTGTCTCTCACTCTCTCTGTCTCTCACTCTCTCTGTCTCTCACTCTCTCTGTCTCTCTATCTCTCACTCTCTCACTCTGTCTCTCTGTCTCTCACTCTCTCTCTCACACTCTCTCACTCTGTCTCTCACTCTCTCACTCTCTCTGTCTCTCACACCCTCTCACACACTCTCACTCTCTCTGTCTCTCACTCTCTCACTCTGTCTCTCTCTGTCTCACACTCACTCTCACACACTCTCTCACTCTCTCTGTCTCTCCGTCTCTCTCTCTCCATCTCTCTCTAACTCACTCTCCATCTCCCCTGCCCCCCCCCCCCCCCCCCCCGCCACATCTCCCAATCTCCGCGTGCCAGGCGGCGAGCCTGCGCCGCCTGGAGGAGGAGAACGTGGACGCCGCCGCCCTGCTGGTGGAGGTGGTGGGGCGAGGCGAGGCGCTGCTGACTCGTGTCCAGGCGGCGCTCGCAGACATAGCGGAGTCCCAGCTGCGAACGAGGCACTCCCTCCTCGCCCCCTCCTCCTCCTCCTCCTCCTCGTCCTCCACCACCTCGTCCTCCTCCTCCTCCTCCTCCTCGTCGTCGTCCGCCGGCACCGCTGCTACCGGCGCCGGGGCTACGTCGGCGGCGGCGGCGGCACCGGCACCGGCCGCCGGCGCCGCGCCCGAATCGACGGCGCTACCGCTGCCTCCGCCGCCGCCGCCGCCGGTGCCGGCGAACGCCAACGCTACTCAGCACCAGCAGCAGCAGCAGCAGCAGCAGCACCAGCAGCACCAGCAGCAGCAGCAGCAGGAGGGAAAGGGGGCATCCGAAGCGCTGCTGGACCGGTAAAAGCGGCAGGCAAGATGGAAGTCCCCGGCCTGATGCCTGCCCGCGACCTCCGGGTTATGAGTGCGGTTTTTTTTTGCCTCGCGCGGTTTCGACAGAAGTTCCCCCCGTTGGGGCTGCGTGCACGCGAAAGGAGTTCAGCACGCAGGGACTCCTCCGCTTACCGGGGACTGGGTTGGGCTCCAGAGGGTCCGCGTTTCAAAAGTCGATTTCGTTCGTTGAGTCCCAAACGTCATCGCTGGAGATGGGAGATTCCAAACGGCGTCGTACGGCGTGCACACACTGAGCACGTGGGGAATGGTTTTGAAAGTCGTATCATCTCCTGCAGATGTAGACGCCACTGGGTCTTCATGTTGTGCAGATGTAGATGCCACTGGTTCTTCACGTTCTGCAGATGTAGATGCCACAGGTTCTTCACGTTGTGCAGATGCCACTGGTTCTTCATGTTCTGTAGATGTAGATGCCACTTCATGTTCTGTAGATGTAGATGCCACTGGTTCTTAACGTTCTGCAGATGTAGACGCCACTGGTTCTTCACATTCTGTAGATGTAAATGCCACTGGTTCTTAACGTTCTGCAGATGTAGATGTCACTGGTTCTTCACGTTCTGCAGATGTAGATGCCACTGGTTCTTCACGTTCTGTAGATGTAGACGCCACTGGTTCTTCACATTCTGTAGATGTAGATGCCACTGGTTCTTCACATTCTTTAGATGTAGATGCCACTGGTTCTTCACGTTCTGTAGATGTAGATGCCACTGGTTCTTAACGTTCTGCAGATGTAGATGCCACTGGTTCTTCACGTTCTGCACATGAAGATGCCACTGGTTCTTCATGTTCTGTAGATGTAGATGTCACTTCATGTTCTGTAGATGTAGATGCCACTGGTTCTTAACGTTCTGTAGATGTAGATGCCACAGGTTCTTCACGTTCTGCACATGTAGATGTCACTGGTTCTTCATGTTCTGTAGATGTAGATGTCACTTCATGTTCTGTAGATGTAGATGCCACTGGTTCTTAACGTTCTGCAGATGTAGATGCCACTGGTTCTTCACGTTCTGCACATGAAGATGCCACTGGTTCTTCACGTTATGTAGAAGCCACTGGTTCTTCACGTTATGTAGATGTAGATGCCACTGGTTCTTCATGTTCTGCACATGAAGATGCCACTGGTTCTTCACGTTCTGCACATGTAGATGCCACTGGTTCTTCACATTCTGTAAATGTAGATGCCACTGGTTCTTCACATTCTGCAGATGTAGATGCCACTGGTTCTTCACATTCTGTAGATGTAGATGCCACTGGTTCTTCACGTTCTGTAGATGTAGATGCCACTGGTTCTTAACGTTCTGTAGATGTAGATGCCACTGGTTCTTCACGTTCTGCAGATGTAGACGCCACTGGTTCTTCATGTTCTGCAGATGTAGATGCCACCGCTTCTTCACGTTCTGCAGATGTAGATGCCACTGGTTCTTCACATTCTGTAGATGTAGATGCCACTGGTTCTTCACGTTCTGTAGATGTAGATGCCACTGGTTCTTCACGTTCTGTAGATGTAGATGCCACTGGTTCTTCACGTTCTGCAGATGTAGACGCCACTGGTTCTTCACGTTCTGCAGATGTAGATGCCACTGGTTCTTCACATTCTGTAGATGTAGATGCCACTGGTTCTTCACGTTCTGCACATGTAGATGCTACTGGTTCTTTACGTTCTGCAGATGTAGATGCCACTGGTTCTTCACGTTCTGCACATGTAGATGCCACTGGTTCTTAACGTTCTGTAGATGCCACTGGTTCTTAACGTTCTGCAGATGTAGATGCCACTGGTTTTTCACGTTCTGTAGCTGTTGATGTCACTGGTTCTTCACGTTATGTAGATGCCACTGGTTCTTCACGTTCTGCAGATGTAGACGCCACTGGTTCTTCACGTTCTGCAGATGTTGATGCCACTGGTTGTTAACGTTCTGTAGATGTAGATGCCACTGGTTCTTCACGTTCTGCAGATGTAGACGCCACTGGTTGTTAACGTTCTGTAGATGTAGATGCCACTGGTTCTTCACATTCTTTAGATGTAGATGCCACTGGTTCTTCACGTTCTGCAGATGTAGATGCTACTGGTTCTTCACGTTCTGTAGATGTAGATGCCACTGGTTCTTCACGTTCTGTAGATGTAGACGCCACTGGTTCTTCACATTCTGTAGATGTAGATGCCACTGGTTCTTCACGTTCTGTAGATGTAGATGCCACTGGTTCTTCACATTCTGTAGATGTAGATGCCACTGGTTCTTTACGTTCTGCAGATGTAGATGCCACTGGTTGTTCACGTTCTGCACATGTAGATGCCACTGGTTCTTCACATTCTGTAGATGTAGATGCCACTGGTTCTTCACGTTCTGTAGATGTAGACGCCACTAGTTCTTAACGTTCTGCAGATGTAGATGCCACTGGTTCTTCACGTTCTGCACATGAAGATGCCACTGGTTCTTCACGTTCTGCAGATGTAGATACCACTGGTTCTTCATGTTCTGCACATGAAGATGCCACTGGTTCTTCACGTTCTGCACATGAAGATGCCACTGGTTCTTCACGTTATGTAGAAGCCACTGGTTCTTCACGTTATGTAGATGTAGATGCCACTGGTTCTTCATGTTCTGCACATGAAGATGCCACTGGTTCTTCACGTTCTGCACATGTAGATGCCACTGGTTCTTCACATTCTGTAAATGTAGATGCCACTGGTTCTTCACATTCTGCAGATGTAGATGCCACTGGTTCTTCACATTCTGTAGATGTAGATGCCACTGGTTCTTCACGTTCTGTAGATGTAGACGCCACTGGTTCTTAACGTTCTGTAGATGTAGATGCCACTGGTTCTTCACGTTCTGCACATGTAGATGCCACTGGTTCTTCACGTTCAACAGATGTAGACGCCACCGGTTCTTCACGTTCTGCAGGTGTAGATGCCACCACCACCCACCTCTATCTATTCCGCAGCTGCTAAACATACGACTCTCGGTCCGGGACAGCAACTGGACGTGCGGGACAGGGTTTGTCCCTACCTCTGAGAGTCTGTAAAGTCCCTGTACGTACGTAACACGGGAGGCGTTTGAACGTACGCGTGTACACGCAAGGTAGCTAGCGGCTATCGTCACGCAAAGTCCGGCCGTCCTCACGTCGGCAACGGCTTCGGCTTCTGGGTGCCCATCGAACAGGAACGGCGGTCTCACCGCATCGTCACGTCGGCGCTTTCGGATGCGCTTCTGCGGCCGTCTGGAACGCTCTTCCTTCCGATGTCGGGAAGCCGCTTGGAGCGGTGATGCATTTGCTCGTGATCCAGATTGACAAAGTCGTTTGCTCAGAAAGTGCTTTCTGTGTGTCCGTTTGTTTTACTTCCGCCGCCGGCCGCGTGCCTCCGATTAGCGCGGCTGGCTACGTGGTGTGCGAAAGAAGTTCGGCTTAGAACATAGAGACCCATAGACTCACCACACAGAGACCCATAGATTAATCACAGAGACCCATAGACTCACTAACACAGAGACCCATAGATCAATCACAGAGACCCATAGACTCTTCACACAGAGTCAGAGACCCATAGACTCACCACACAGAGGCCCATAGATTAATCACAGAGACCCATAGACTCTTCACACAGAGTCAGAGACCCATAGACTCACCACACAGAGACCCATAGATTAATCACAGAGACCCATAGACTCACTAACACAGAGACCTATAGACTCTTCACACAGAGTCAGAGACCCATAGACTCACCACACAGAGACCCATAGATTAATCACAGAGACCCATAGACTCTTCACACAGAGTCAGAGACCCATAGACTCACCACACAGTGACCCATAGATTAATCACAGAGACCCATAGACTCTTCACACAGAGTCAGAGACCCATAGACTCACCACACAGAGACCCATAGATTAATCACAGAGACCCATAGACTCTTCACACAGAGTCAGAGACCCATAGACTCACCACACAGAGACCCATAGATTAATCACAGAGACCCATAGACTCTTCACACAGAGTCAGAGACCCATAGACTCACCACACAGAGACCCATAGATTAATCACAGAGACCCATAGACTCTTCACACAGTCAGAGACCCATAGACTCACCACACAGAGACCCATAGATTAATCACAGAGACCCATAGACTCTTCACACAGAGTCAGAGACCCATAGACTCACCACACAGAGACCCATAGATTAATCACAGAGACCCACAGACTCACCACACATACCCATAGACTCACCACACAGAGACCCATAGACTCACCACACATACCCATAGACTCACCACACAGAGACCCATAGACTCACCACACACAGACCCATAGACTCACCACACACAGACCCATAGACTCGCCACAGACCCATAGACTCGCCACACAGACCCATAGACTCTTCACACAGACCCATAGATTAATCACAGAGACCCATAGACTCTTCACACAGACCCATAGATTAATCACAGAGACCCATAGACTCACCACACAGAGACCCATAGACTCACCACACAGAGACCCACAGACTCACCACACAGAGACCCATAGACTCACCACACAGAGACCCACAGACTCACCACGCAGAGACCCACAGACTCACCACGCAGAGACCCATAGACTCACCACGCAGAGACTCACAGACTCACCACACAGAGACCCACAGACTTACCACACAGAGACCCATAGACTCACTACATAGGAACCAATAGACTCTTCACACAGAGACCCATAGACTCTTCACACAGAGACCCATAGACTCACCACACAGACCCACAGACTCACCACACAGACGCACAAACTCACCACAGACTCACCACACAGAAACCCATAGACTCTTCACACAGAGACCCATAGACTCATCACACAGAGACCCATAGACTCGCCACACATACCCATAGACTCACCACACATACCCATAGACTCACCACACATACCCATAGACTCACCACACATACCCATAGACTCACCACACAGAGACCCATAGACTCACCACACAGAGACCCACAGACTCACCACACAGAGACCCACAGACTCACCACACAGAGACCCACAGACTCACCACACAGAGACCCATAGACTCACCACACAGAGACCCATAGACTCACCACACAGAGACCCATAGACTCACCACACAGAGACCCATAGACTCACCACACAGATACCCATAGACTCGTCACACAGACCCATAGACTCCCCACACAGAGACCCATAGTTTAACATACGCGCACACACGTACACGTACACACACATGTACACACACGTGTACACACACATACGTGTACACACATGTACACACACACATACGTGTACACACATGTACACACGTATGTACACCGCGCTTGCCACTCGTGTTGGTCGTGGTGCGGGTGTCGAGAAGCGCGCAGTATGAATGGAGCTGTGTGAATGTGTGCAGTGACCTGATTGGTTGTGTGTGTCTGTAGGTCTGTGTGTGTGTGTCTGTGTGTGTGTGTCTGTAGGTCTGTGTGTGTGTCTGTGTGTGTCTGTAGGTCTGTGTGTGTGTCTGTGTGTGTGTCTGTCTGTGTGTCTGTAGGTCTGTGTGTGTGTCTGTGTGTGTGTGTGCCTGTGTGTGTGCCTGTAGGTTTGTGTGTGTCTGTGTGTGTGTGTCAGTGTGTGTGTGTCAGTCAGTCGACCCGTGGCACCTGGGTCTGCCCAGTGACCTCCTGCCAGCGGGCGTTCGACACTTCACGTGGCCTCACGGTGCACATAGCCTGGCACAAGCGTCGTGGTGACGTCACCGCCACTTAGTGGCGAATGGCGGTTGTTGTTGTAGGTCTGTGTGTCTGTGTGCCCGTGTGTGTGCCTGTGTGTGTCTGTGTGTGTGTCTGTGTGTGCCTGTGGCGTGTGTGCCTGTGTGTGTGTCTGTGTGTGTGTCTGTAGGTCTGTGTGTGCCTGTGTGTGTCTGCGTGTGTGTCTGCGTGTGTGTGTGTCTCTGTGTGTCTGTGTGTGCCTGTGGCGTGTGTGCCTGTGTGTGTGTCTGTGTGTGTGTGTCTGTAGGTCTGTGTGTCTCTGTGTGCCTGTGTGTGTGTGCCTTGTGTGTGTGTGTGCCTGTGTGTCTGTGTGTGCCTGTGTGTCTCTGTGTGCCTGTGTGTGTGTGCCTGTGTGTCTGTGTGTGCCTGTGTGTCTGTGTGTGTCTGTGTGTGTGTGCCTGTGTGTGTGTGCCTGTGTGTCTGTGTGTGCCTGTGTGTGTGTGCCTGTGTGTCTGTGTGTGCCTGTGTGTGTGTATTTTTCTAACTGTTTTGTTATTGTTTGTCCAACATGCTCCTTCGGTATTTTCATTAAAATGTTTGGCCACCGTTCGCTGTGTGCAGTGTGTACTGTGTGTGCAGTGTGTGTGTGTACTGTGTGTGTGTACTGTGTATGCAGTGTGTGTGTGTGTACTGTGTGTGTAGTGTGTGTACTGTGTGTGTACTGTGTATGCAGTGTGTGTGTGTGCTGTGTGTACTGTGTATGCAGTGTGTGTACTGTGTACTGTGTGTGTGTACTGTGTATGTAGTGTGTGTACTGTGTGTGTGTGTACTGTGTGTGTGTGTACTGTGTGTGTGTGTGTACTGTGTGTGTGCTGTGTGTGTGTGTGTACTGTGTGTGTGTGTACTGTGTATGCAGTGTGTACTGTGTATGCAGTGTGTGTGTACTGTGTGTGTGTGTACTGTGTATGCAGTGTGTGTGTGTGCAGTGTGTGTACTGTGTATGCAGTGTGTGTGTATGCAGTGTGTGTGTGCAGTGTGTGTGTGTACTGTGTATGCAGTGTGTGTGCAGTGTGTGTGTGCAGTGTGTGTGTGCAGTGTGTGTGTGTCACTGTGTGTTTGTGTCACTGTGTGCAGTGTGTGTGTACTGTGTGTGCAGTGTGTGTGTGTACTGTGTGTATGCAGTGTGTGTGTGTACTGTGTGTGCAGTGTGTGTGCAGTGTGTGTGTGCAGTGTGTGTGTACTGTGTATGCAGTGTGTGCGTGCAGTGTGTGTGTACTGTGTGTGTGCAGTGTGTGTGTGTACTGTGTGCGTGCAGTGTGTGTGTGTACTGTGTGTGCAGTGTGTGTGTGTACTGTGTGTATGCAGTGTGTGTGTGTACTGTGTGTGCGTACTGTGTATGTGTACTGTGTGCGTGCAGTGTGTGTGTGTACTGTGTGTATGCAGTGTGTGTGTACTGTGTGTATGCAGTGTGTGTGTGTACTGTGTATGTGTACTGTGTATGTGTACTGTGTATGCAGTGTGTGTGCAGTGTGTGTGTGTGCAGTGTGTGCAGTGTGTGTGTGTACTGTGTATGCAGTGTGTGTGCAGTGTGTGTGTGTGCAGTGTGTACCGCGTGCAGTGTGTACTGTGTATGCAGTGTGTGTGTACTGTGTGTGTGTGTACTGTGTATGTACCCAGCGTGCAAACATTGGGGAGACAAAGGCGGCCGGGCGTGGTGCTGGCCACCCATCCCCCATCGTGTGCCACAGTGCCGGTAGCCTTCATCATCGGTGCTGCTACTCGCTACTAACAGCACTTGCCCCAGCAGTCTGTTAGAGGCTACACGGGGGATCTTTGCCACTGTTTGACCCCCTCTTGGGAGGTCACAGTGACCACACGGAGTGATTGCTGAGTGGGGCAAGAGGCCGCTGGTTACACAGGGATTGCGGTTTCAATCCAGCCCCTGTCCTGGTTAACCCACCCACCCACCTCGTCCACTCGCCCACCAACCTAGTCCACTTATCCCACCCACTCAACCACCGACCCACCCACTCATCCGCCTACTCATCCACCCACTCACCCATCCACCTACCCACTCATCCACCCACTCATCCACCTATTCACCCACTCACCCACCCACTCATCCGCCTACCCACTCACCTACCCATCCACCCACTGACTCACCCATCCACCCACTCACCCATCCACCTACGCACTCATTCACTCATCCACCTACCCACCAACTCACCCATCCATCCACCCACTCACCTACTCATCCACCTACCCACCCACTCATCCACCTGCCCACCAACTCACCCATCCACCTACCCACTCATTCACTCATCCACCTATTCACCCACTCATCCACTCACCCACCCACCCACTCATCCACCCACCAACTCAGGACCGGGTCAATGCTGTCGGCCCAAGCCACTCTTGTAAATGAGACTCCTTTGCTGCTGCTGCTATGTAAGAAGTGTATTAGCAACCAACAAGAACTCGGTACGTGTCAGTGGAAACAAATATATAATAGGCGATGTTTCGGGAATGGACTCTTCTTCAGAAAGCATCGATTACAATATTTTTTTTTCCCCCACCCCACACAGTAGCCTTGAGTCCACGCAAATTCCTGGCCATGAAATCACAGTGGGAGTTCTTTATTTAGACGCGAGGAATACTCCGCTCCGTCACGTGACACGGCCGTCGAAACCGCAAAAAGTCCACGTGGCGTCAATAGCGCCACGTGTCCCTACGCCTCATTTGCATATCAATAACAACGTTTTGCATGCGATTAGCATCTCATTAGCAACCGTTCGGCAGGCGCCACGTGACGCCGTGCTCGCCCCCCGCCGTGCGAGTCGGCAGCCAATGAGGAGGCGGCGGCGCAAAGCCCTCGGGCCAATGGGATCGCGCGCCGAGCCGGCGGGCGCGCTGTGAGGGTGGGGTGTGGGGGTGGGGGTGGTGGAGGTGGGGGGGGATGAGGAGGGAGTGGTTTAGAGGGGGGGGGAGGGGGAGTGGTTTAGAGAGGGGGGAGTGGGGAGTGGTTTAGAGGGGGGGGAGGGGGAGTGGTTTTAGAGGGGGGATGAGGGGGGAGTGGTTTAGAGGGGGGGGGGAGGGGGAGTGGTTTAGAGGGGGGGGAGTGGTTTAGAGGGGGGGGGAGGGGGAGTGGTTTAGAGGGGGGAGTGGTTTAGAGGGGCGAGTGGTTTAGAGGGGGGATGAGGAGGGAGTGGTTTAAGAGGGGGGAGGGGGAGTGGTTTAAGAGGGGGGAGGGGGAGTGGTTTAGAGGGGGGGGAGGGGGAGTGGTTTAGAGGGGGGATGAGGGGGGGAGTGGTTTAGAGGGGGGGGGGAGGGGGAGTGGTTTAGAGGGGGGGGAGTGGTTTAGAGGGGGGGGAGGGGGAGTGGTTTAGAGGGGGGAGTGGTTTAGAGGGGCGAGTGGTTTAGAGGGGGGATGAGGAGGGAGTGGTTTAAGAGGGGGAGGGGGAGTGGTTTAAGAGGGGGGAGGGGGAGTGGTTTAGAGGGGGGAGGGGGAGTGGTTTAGAGGGGGGAGGGGTAGTGGTTTAGAGGGGGGAGTGGTTTAGAGGGGGGAGGGGGAGTAGTTTAGAGGGGGGGGAGGGGGAGTGGTTTAGAGGGGGGGGGAGGGGGAGTGGTTTAGAGGGGGGAGGGGGAGTGGTTTAGAGGGGGGAGGGGAGTGGTTTAGAGGGGGGGAGGGGGAGGGGGAGTGGTTTAGAGGGGGGGAGGGGGAGTGGTTTAGAGGGGGGGGAGGGGGAGTGGTTTAGAGGGGGGGGGAGGGGGAGTGGTTTAGAGGGGGGGAGTGGTTTAGAGGGGGGGGGGGGAGTGGTTTAGAGGGGGGGGGAGGGGGGAGTGGTTTAGAGGGGGGGAGTGGTTTAGAGGGGGGGGAGTGGTTTAGAGGGGGGAGTGGTTTAGAGGGGGGGAGGGGGAGTGGTTTAGAGGGGGGGGAGGGGGAGTGGTTTAGGGGGGGGGAGGGGGAGTGGTTTAGAGGGGGGGAGGGGGAGTGGTTTAGAGGGGGGAGGGGGAGTGGTTTAGAGGGGGGAGGGGGAGTGGTTTAGAGGGGGGGAGGGGGAGTGGTTTAGAGGGGGGGAGGGGGAGTGGTTTAGAGGGGGGGGAGGGGGAGTGGTTTAGAGGGGGGGAGTGGTTTAGAGGGGGGGGGGAGTGGTTTAGAGGGGGGGAGGGGGAGTGGTTTAGAGGGGGGGAGGGGGAGTGGTTTAGAGGGGGGGGAGGGGGAGTGGTTTAGGGGGGGGGAGGGGTAGTGGTTTAGAGGGGGGAGTGGTTTAGAGGGGGGGAGGGGGAGTGGTTTAGAGGGGGGGGAGGGGGAGTGGTTTAGAGGGGGGAGTGGTTTAGAGGGGGGGAGTGGTTTAGAGGGGGGAGGGGGAGTGGTTTAGAGGGGGGAGTGGTTTAGAGGGGGGGAGTGGTTTAGAGGGGGGGGGAGGGGGAGTGGTTTAGAGGGGGGATGAGGAGGGAGTGGTTTAAGAGGGGGGAGGGGGAGTGGTTTAGAGGGGGGGGAGTGGTTTAGAGGGGGGAGGGGGAGTGGTTTAGAGGGGGGAGGGGGAGTGGTTTAGAGGGGAGAGGGGGAGTGGTTTAGAGGGGGAGTGGTTTAGAGGGGGGAGGGGGAGTGGTTTAGAGGGGGAGTGGTTTAGAGGGGGGAGGGGGAGTGGTTTAGAGGGGGGGAGTGGTTTAGTGGGGGGATGAGGAGGGAGTGGTTTAGAGGGGGGAGGTGGAGTGGTTTAGAGGCGGAGTGGTTTAGAGGGGGGGAGGGGGAGTGGTTTAGAGAGGGTGGGAGGGGGAGTGGTTTAGAGGGGGGAGGGGCTAAGAGGGAGGGGAGGGGCTAAGGGGGGGGGGTAACTTGGACCTGGCCGTGTGATTGCTTCTCACTGCCACAGCGCTGCTGCTGCTGCTGCTCCTGCTGAGTCTGAGTCTCTTCTCACGGCCCTGCCCTTTCAACTGCACGGCGCTGCCCCCCCACGACGTCTGGTGAGTGCTGCTGCTGCTGCTGCTGCCCTTCTCTCCTCGGTACCGGTTTGGGTGTGGAAACCGGTTTTGTGTGTGTGTGGGGTGGGGTTTGGTGGGGTGGTAAACCGGTAACCGGTAAAAATTTTGATTTAAAGCTTTTATGTGAGTGCAGGGATTCATGTACTTGGTTCTTTGGGTAAAGTCACCACCACGTTAGAAGGGAAACAATAAAATAATAAAAATATATGAAACATTAAAATTATTGTAAAACAATAAAATTATTATTCTTGGTTCTTTGGGTAAAGTCACCACCACGTTAGAAGGGAAACAATAAAATAATACAAATATATGAAACATTAAAATTATTGTAAAACAATAAAATTATTATTCTTGGTTCTTTGGGTAAAGTCACCACCACGTTAGAAGGGAAACAATAAAATAATAAAAATATATAAAACATTAAAATTATTGTAAAACAATAAAATTATTATTCTTGGTTCTTTCGGTAAAGTCACCACCGCGTAGAAGGGAAACGATTAAATAATAAAAAAATATATATATTTTTTAAAATCCTCACGAAGTTTCGACCGATGGGCGATTGCTTAGTGTCGCATGTCGAAACGTCGCGAGAATTGTATTTGTTTAATATATATAAAAAATATATTTTATCGCTTTCATTCTCCGTGAAAGTTCGTCGTTGTCATCGTCTTTCGGTTTCAAGTTTCCAGTTTCATTTATTAGGTGCCAACTTTAACCACGCCCGCCAGCCCGCCAGCCCGCCGTCTCCCCGGTGGCGATGTTCACCAAAGATCCCCCGTGTAGCCTGTAGGGGCAAGTGGTGTTAGCGAGCACCTCACACACAGACACACACACAGTGACACACACAGTGACACACACACAGTGACACAGTGACACACACACACAGTGACACACACAGTGACACACAGTGACACACACACACAGTGACACACAGTGACACACACACAGTGACACACAAAGATCCCCCGTGTAGCCTGTAACAGACTGTAGGGGCAAGTGCTGTTAGCGAGCACCTCACACACAGTGACACACACACAGTGACACACAAAGATACCCCGTGTAGCCTGTAACAGACTGTAGGGGCAAGTGGTGTTAGCGAGCACCTCACACACAGTGACACACACACAGTGACACACAAAGATCCCCCGTGTAGCCTGTAACAGACTGTAGGGGCAAGTGGTGTTAGCGAGCACCTCACACACAGTGACACACACACAGTGACACACACACAGTGACACACAAAGATCCCCCGTGTAGCCTGTAACAGACTGTAGGGGCAAGTGCTGTTAGCGAGCACCTCACACACAGTGACACACACACAGTGACACACACACAGTGACACACACACAGTGACACACACACAGTGACACACAAAGATCCCCCGTGTAGCCTGTAACAGACTGTAGGGGCAAGTGGTGTTAGCGAGCACCTCACACACAGTGACACACACACACAGTGACACACACACAGTGACACACACACAGTGACACACAAAGATCCCCCGTGTAGCCTGTAACAGACTGTAGGGGCAAGTGGTGTTAGCGAGCACCTCACACACAGTGACACACACACAGTGACACACACACAGTGACACACAAAGATCCCCCGTGTAGCCTGTAACAGACTGTAGGGGCAAGTGCTGTTAGCGAGCACCTCACACACAGTGACACACACACAGTGACACACACACAGTGACACACACACAGTGACACACAAAGATCCCCCGTGTAGCCTGTAACAGACTGTAGGGGCAAGTGCTGTTAGCGAGCACCTCACACACAGTGACACACACACAGTGACACACACACAGTGACACACAAAGATCCCCCGTGTAGCCTGTAACAGACTGTAGGGGCAAGTGCTGTTAGCGAGCACCTCACACACAGTGACACACACACAGTGACACACAGTGACACACACACACACAGTGACACACAGTGACACACACAGTGACACACACACACAGTGACACACAGTGACACACACACAGTGACACACACAGTGACACACACACAGTGACACACAGTGACACACACACAGTGACACACAGTGACACACAGTGACACACAAAGATCCCCCGTGTAGCCTGTAACAGGCTGCAGGGGCAAGTGCTGTTAGCTAGCACCTCACACACAGACACAGACAAAGATCCCCCGTGTAGCCTGTAACAGACTGTAGGGGCAAGTGCTGTTAGCTAGCACCTCACACACAGACACAGACAAAGATCCCCCGTGTAGCCTGTAACAGACTGTAGGGGCAAGTGCTGTTAGCGAGCACCTCACACACAGACACACACACACAGTGACACACAGTGACACACAGTGACACACACAGTGACACACACACAGTGACACAGTGACACACACACACAGTGACACACACACAGTGACACACACAGTGACACACACACAGTGACACACACACACAGTGACACACACACAGTGACACACAGTGACACACACACAGTGACACACACACACAGTGACACACAAAGATCCCCCGTGTAGCCTGTAACAGACTGTAGTGGCAAGTGCTGTTAGCGAGCACCTCACACACAGTGACACACACACACACAGTGACACACAGTGACACACACACACAGTGACACACAGTGACACACACAGTGACACACACACACACAGTGACACACAAAGATCCCCCGTGTAGCCTGTAACAGACTGTAGGGGCAAGTGCTGTTAGCTAGCACCTCACACACAGACACAGACAAAGATCCCCCGTGTAGCCTGCAACAGACTGTAGGGGCAAGTGCTGTTAGCGAGCACCTCACACACAGACACAGACAAAGATCCCCCGTGTAGCCTGTAACAGGCTGCAGGGGCAAGTGCTGTTAGCGAGCACCTCACACACAGACACAGACAAAGATCCCCCGTGTAGCCTGTAACAGACTGTAGGGGCAAGTGCTGTTAGCGAGCACCTCACACACAGTGACACACACACACAGTGACACACACACAGTGACACACACACACAGTGACACACAGTGACACACACACACAGTGACACACAGTGACACACACACACACAGTGACACACACACACACAGTGACACACACACAGTGACACACACACACACAGTGACACACACACACAGTGACACACACACACAGTGGCACACTGTGACACACACACAGTGACACACACACACAGTGACACACAGTGACACACACACACACAGTGACACACAAAGATCCCCCGTGTAGCCTGTAACAGACTGTAGGGGCAAGTGCTGTTAGCGAGCACCTCACACACAGTGACACACACACACACAGTGACACACAGTGACACACAGTGACACACACACAGTGACACACAGTGACACACACACAGTGACACACAGTGACACACACACACAGTGACACACAGTGACACACACACACAGTGACACACACACACAGTGACACACACAGTGACACACACATTGACACAGTGACACACACACACAGTGACACACAGTGACACACACACAGTGACACACAGTGACACACACAGTGACACACAGTGACACAGTGACACACACACACAGTGACACACACACAGTGACAACAACAACAACAACCGCCATTCGCCACTAAGTGGCGGTGACGTCACCACGACGCTTGTGCCAGGCTATGTGCACCCTGAGGCCACGTGAAGTGTCGAACGCCCGCTGGCAGGAGGTCACGGGGCAGACCCAGGTGCCACGGGTCGACTGACTGAGATGACTGGCTGATGCACCACCTGTGCCCCCTACTGTGCCAACCTGCTGTGCTTTAGCCACCCGGCGCTCCGCTCGCTGTTGTGAGCGTCGCTCCTCCGCCCTCCGTTGTTGTTGGAGGGCGACTGCCTCCAACTGCCCAGTAGCATCCTTCACGAGCCTCCTCCACAGAGGCCGATCTTGACACCGCTGGTACCAGTCATCGGCAAGTCCACTCAGCTCCACGTCCTCCTGTACCACATCACTCCATCTCTTCTCTAGCCCGTGCCGCGCCCGCTTAGCCCCCTCAATCCGGCCAAACAAAAGCTGTTTCGGCATGCGGTGGCTGGGCATGCGGGCTACATGACCCAGCCATCGCAGCCTTGCCTGCCGGAGGAGCTCACCGATGGGACCCTGCCCAGATCTTTCAAGGATTTGTGAGCTCCTCACACAATCCAGTCTGGTTAAACCCAGGATGGATCGTAGGCAGGTCAGCCTAAATGTTTCTAACCGGCGAAGATGTTCCATTAGGGGGGTCCACGTTTCGCAAGTGTAGAGAAGGGAGGGAATGACCGTGGCCGAGAAGACCTGAAGCTTAGTGCGGAGCGACAGACCAGGTAGCTTCCACACAGCGTTACGCAACCGATGAAAAGATATTGCCGCTCGACTGATTCGGAGTGAGACCTCTGCTGTTAAACTGGAGCCAGTCATAAGCACACTGCCCAGGTATGGGAAACTCTCCACTCTCTCCACAACTGCCCCATCACCGATTGGGAGTTGTGGGGGTGGAGTGTCCGATGGTACAAAATACCCAGGCAGGTGCTTAGTTTTGGTGGGGCTGATGGTAAGGCCCCACCTCTTAGTGGCACGCTCCAGTCTCATCAGCAGCGTCTCCAACTCCTCCTCTGACTGAGCAGCTATTACCAAGTCATCAGCATACATAACGTGGTTGAGCAATAGGGAGCCATCCCTTGACCGCACCCGGGCATCGATTAGCCTCCCATTATATCTGTACCATATGGAGATTCACCCGGTACAGCTATTGAAGGCTTCACGAACTACGTGGTCAAAATAGATGTTAAATAATGTGGGAGCCAGAGGACATCCCTGTCGCACCCCAAGGTGTACAGGGAATGGCTCTGACTCCCGGCCACGTAGTTTTACCCGGGCCCGCTCACCATCATGAAGGTCCTTAATGATCGTGAGCAGAGGGTCAGGTACTCCAAAAGCACGAAGAACGACCCAGAGCCCAGGCCTACTGATGGTATCATAGGCCTTGACCAGGTCAATAAAGCAGAGATGTAGGTCTTGTTGGAATTCCCTACACCTCTGCTGTAGCAGACGGACAGAAAATACACACAGTGACACACACAGTGACACACACAGTGACACAGTGACACACACACACAGTGACACACAGTGACACACACACAGTGACACACACACACAGTGACACACAGTGACACACACACACACAGTGACACACACACAGTGACACACTGTGACACAAAGATCCCCCGTGTAGCCTGTAACAGACTGTAGGGGCAAGTGCTGTTAGCGAGCACCTCACACACAGTGACACACACACACACAGTGACACACAGTGACACACACAGTGACACACACAGTGACACACAGTGACACACACAGTGACACACAGTGACACAGTGACACACAGTGACACACACACAGTGACACACACAGTGACACACACAGACACACACACAGACACACACACACAGACAGACACACAGACAGACACACACACAGACTCACACACACAGACAGACACACACACAAACAGACACAAAGATAAAGATCCCCCGTATAGCCTTAACAGACTGTATGGGCAAGTGCTGTTAGCGAGCACCTATGAAGGCCGGTAACGGTACACGAGGGGGTGGGTGGCCAGCACCACGCCCGACCGCCTTTGTCTCCCCAGTGCCGATGTTTACTACACACCGCTTACACCAGGTACTCATTTGAGGCCGAGTCGACCTAGGGGAGGCCCGGGACGGGTTCAGATAATCGTCACCGGTGGTGTTGGCCCGTGAGCGGGAATCGAACCCGGCTCGCTAACTGTACCGCGTGCTCGGGGGGTCACGTGACAGGTGTGACGTCACGGCTCGCTTTGCGAGAAATAAATTCATTATTGAGCTTCC
Source organism: Petromyzon marinus (assembly GCF_010993605.1). Lineage (NCBI taxonomy): Eukaryota > Metazoa > Chordata > Hyperoartia > Petromyzontiformes > Petromyzontidae > Petromyzon > Petromyzon marinus. The sequence goes on from NW_022638218.1 coordinate 60,201, forward strand.
CACCCACACACACCCACACACACCCACCCCTAACAACAAAACTCACAAAAGTGTAATTTAATAATCTGTGCATGGTGGTGCAGCGTGGAAAGTACCCACGTGGCATGTCGGGAAGTACGCTAAACATTCTGAACAGACAGACACACACACACACACGCGTGTATAATCACAAATATGCATTTTGTATATTTTTTTTTTGGAGACGTCACAGTGATCAAGTAGAGGCAGTACGGTAGCTCTTATACTGGTAGGACTGGAAGGCCAACAGCGGAATTAATTCTCACAGGGGGGCAGTAATTGTTGTGTATGTCTGCGGATGTCTGTCCACGTGTATCCGGCCATTCGGATAGGGTGGAGAGGGGAAGGTGGAGAGGGAGGGTCTGGGTGGTGTGTAGGGGCTGGTCACCCCGTGGTGCCCCCCCCCTTATAAAACTCAACGTTTCACCAACTCACTCCAGGCTTGTGCCCGCCCTCACAGTCGGGCATATTGTGCGGAACACACCACGTGGTGGTGTTACACACCACGTGGTGTGTGTGTACACACACCACGTGGTGTGTATGTACACACACACACACCACGTGGTGGTGCCGCCGTTGACCCAGGCCATTGACCTGCGAGCAACCCGACGTTCCAACCAGCATCCCTCCGCAGGAGAATGTGTTCAATTCCAGGCGGAGCATGGGGGGGGGGGGGGGGCGAAGCAGTGCTTGTGTCGATACAGAAAAACTAATTTTTGAATGTAGTCTCTCTTTACCAATGTAATCAATGTGATGTTGAAAATTCAGTTTTGAATCAAAAGATGACCCCGAGATACATTCTTAGCTCTTTCGGTAAAGTCACCACGTTGAAGGGAAAACAATAACATAATAAAATATATATAAAACATTGTTTCCCTTCAACGTGACTTTACCGAAAGAGCTAAGAATATAAAAACAAATTAATGGCCAGCCAACAAAAAAAATAAAACAGGCAAAAACTAACAGTAAATAAATAATATTGTTAGCTCTTTCGGTAAAGTCACCACGTTGAAGGGAAAACAATAAAATAATAAAATAAATATATATAAAACAATAAAAATTCCCCACGACGTTTCGACCATAACACAAACGGTCGTCATCACACACCTGATGATGACTGCTTGCGTTATGGTCGAAACGTCGTGAGAATTTTTATATTGTTTTATAAATATATTTTATAATTTTATTGTTTTATAAATATATTTTTTATTATTTTATTGTTTTCCCTTCAACGTGGTGACTTTACCGAAAGAGCTAACAATATGAATCACTGCAGTCACGAACGCTTTAAATCAAAGACGACCCCGAGGTACTTATAGATCAGTGGTTCTTAACCTGGGTTCGATCGAACCCCAGGGGTTCGGTGAGTTGATCTCAGGGGTTCGGCAGAGCCCCCGCCACGGAGGTCCGGACACACTTGAATTATTGTGTACATTTGTGATGACACACACGGCCCGCTTGGCCATCCCTGGCTGCAGATGATCATGCTACACTGCTTGGCCAATCAGCGCTGCGGGGAATTTAGTGCGTACTCAGTAGTCAACATGTGACTGTTGTTGTCGTACGTCGTGTGATTTCTTTAATATTTTATCCATACTAACTATGTCGGGCAAAAGAAGAAAGTGGTCGGACGAATATGTACAACATGGATTCTCATGTATCACGGAACGTGATGGGAGTGAGCGTCCTATCTGCATGATTTGCAACGCCAAGTTGAGCAACTCTAGTCTTGCACCGGCAAAAATAAAGGAACACTTATTCTTAGTTTTTTCGGTAAAGTCACGTTGAAGAGAAACAACAAAATAACAAAATATATATAAAACAATAAAAAATTCTCACGACGTTTCGACCATAACTCAAACGGTCATCATCAGGTGTGTCGGTTTGCATAAATTTATTTTTAAAACGGCACATTTATTTATTTATTAAAAACGTTGGCGTCACGCGCAGCGATTGGCAGTTTGCCCAGGACTAGTCCATCTATTTTTTTTGAAAAGAGGAGGGGGGAGACGAAATTTTTTATAATGTATGCTGTCTGAAAGCCACTGTAAGCGTGAACAATCAATCAAGAACTGAAATGATTTATCAAATCTTTCCAATGATTGCTAAGATAGAATCCATCTTCTCGGTTGAAATTGTCTCTGTGCTTGTATATGTGGATAGCCTCAAAAAAAATAGATGGACTAGTCCTGGGCAAACTGCCAATCGCTGCGCGTGACGCTAACGTTTTTTTAATAAATAAATAAATGTACCGTTTTAAAAATAAATTTATGCAAACCGACACACCTGATGATGACCGTTTGAGTTATGGTCGAAACGTCGTGAGAATTTTTTATTGTTTTATATATATTTTGTTATTTTGTTGTTTCTCTTCAACGTGACTTTACCGAAAAAACTAAGAATATGAATTACTGCAGTCACGAAAGCTTTAAATCAAAAGTATCCAGTTATTGCTAAGAAAGCCCTGGATTTTTTTTATACCATTTGTTACAACATATCTTTGTGAGCAATCCTTTTCGAGGATGCTGGACATAAAAACGAAGAAAAGGAACAGACTTTGCTGTGAAAATGACATGAGAGTGGCACTTGCCAAGGTGAAGCCACGCATATCTGAACTGATCTCTCAAAGGCAACAGCAGAAGTCACATTGATTTCCAGGTATGTAATTTGTTGTGAGTTTATGCATTGTGTTGGTTTTATTCTTTGAACAAGGTAATGTTCATGCACGGCTCATTTTGTGTACCAGTAAAAAACATATCTATGTCTTGAATTTGAAAAAAATCACATTTTATTTTTCACTAAAGAGGGGTTTGGTGAATGCGCATATGAAACAGGTAGGGTTCGGTACCTCCAACAAGGTTAAGAACCACTGTTATAGATGTTGACTCGCCTCTGTTTGGTGATTATTCAAGGAATGTGATTGGTGGGGAGGGGGGTCAATAACTTCCTGCTTTGTTGAGGACTTGTGGGCCAGAAGTCAGGACACATAGGGGGTGACGTCATACAGGGTGGCCCAGAAGTCAGGACACATAGGGGGTGACGTCATACAGGGTGGCCCAGAAGTCAGGACACATAGGGGGTGGCCCAGAGGTCAGGACACATAGGGGGTGACGTCATACAGGGTGGCCCAGAAGTCAGGACACATAGGGGGTGACGTCATACAGGGTGGCCCAGAAGTCAGGACACATAGGGGGTGGCCCAGAAGTCAGGACACATAGGGGGTGACGTCATACAGGGTGGCCTAGAAGTCAGGACGCATACAGGGTGGCCCAGAAGTCAGGACGCATAGGGGGTGACGTCATACAGGGTGGCCCAGAAGTCAGGACACATAGGGGGTGGCCCAGAAGTCAGGACACATAGGGGGTGACGTCATACAGGGTGGCCCAGAAGTCAGGACACATAGGGGTGATGTCATACAGGGTGGCCCAGAAGTCAGGACACATAGGGGGTGACGTCATACAGGGTGGCCCATAAGTCAGGACGCATAGGGGGTGACGTCATACAGGGTGGCCCATAAGTCAGGACGCATAGGGGGTGACGTCATACAGGGTGGCCCAGAAGTCAGGACGCATAGAGGGTGGCCCATAAGTCAGGACACATAGGGGGTGACGTCATACAGGGTGGCCCAGAAGTCAGGACACATAGGGGGTGACGTCATACAGGGTGGCCCAGAAGTCAGGACGCATAGGGGGTGACGTCATACAGGGTGGCCCAGAAGTCAGGACACATAGGGGGTGGCCCAGAAGTCAGGACACATAGAGGGTGACGTCATACAGGGTGGCCCAGAAGTCAGGACACATAGAGGGTGGCCCAGAAGTCAGGACACATAGGGGGCGACGTCATACAGGGTGGCCCAGAAGTCAGGACACATAGAGGGTGGCCCGTAAGTCAGGACACATAGGGGGTGACGTCATACAGGGTGGCCCAGAAGTCAGAACGCATAGAGGGTGACGTCATACAGGGTGGCCCAGAAGTCAGGATGCATAGGGGGTGACGTCATAGAGGGTGGCCCAGAAGTCAGGACACATAGGGGGTGGCCCAGAAGTCAGGACACATAGAGGGTGACGTCATACAGGGTGGCCCAGAAGTCAGGACGCATAGGGGGTGACGTCATACAGGGTGGCCCAGAAGTCAGGACGCATAGGGGGTGACGTCATACAGGGTGGCCCAGAAGTCAGGACACATAGGGGGTGGCCCAGAAGTCAGGACACATAGAGGGTGGCCCATAAGTCAGGACACATAGGGGGTAACGTCATACAGGGTGGCCCAGAAGTCAGGACACATAGGGGGTGGCCCAGAAGTCAGGACACATAGGGGGTGACGTCATACAGGGTGGCCCATAAGTCAGGACACATAGGGGGTGGCCCAGAAGTCAGGACACATAGAGGGTGGCCCAGAAGTCAGGACACATAGGGGGTGACGTCATACAGGGTGGCCCATAAGTCAGGACACAGGGGGTGGCCCAGAAGTCAGGACACATAGGGGGTGACGTCATACAGGGTGGCCCATAAGTCAGGACACATAGGGGGTGGCCCAGAAGTCAGGACACATAGAGGGTGGCCCAGAAGTCAGGACACATTGGGGGTGGCCCAGAAGTCAGGACACATAGGGGGTGGCCCAGAAGTCAGGACACATAGGGGGTGACGTCATACAGGGTGGCCCAGAAGTCAGGACACATTGGGGGTGGCCCAGAAGTCAGGACACATTGGGGGTGACGTCATACAGGGTGGCCCAGAAGTCAGGACACATAGGGGGTGGCCCAGAAGTCAGGACACATAGGGGGTGACGTCATACAGGGTGGCCCAGAAGTCAGGAAGCATAGGGGGTGACGTCATACAGGGTGGCCCAGAAGTCAGGACACATAGGGGGTGGCCCATAAGTCAGGACACATAGGGGGTGGCCCAGAAGTCAGGACACATAGGGGGTGACGTCATACAGGGTGGCCCAGAAGTCAGGACACATAGGGGTGACGTCATACAGGGTGGCCCAGAAGTCAGGACACATAAGGGGTGGCCCAGAAGTCAGGACACATAGGGGGTGGCCCAGAAGTCAGGACACATAGGGGGTGACGTCATACAGGGTGGCCCAGAAGTCAGGACACATAAGGGGTGACGTCATACAGGGTGGCCCAGAAGTCAGGACGCAGAGGGGGTGACGTCATACAGGGTGGCCCATAAGTCAGGACACATAGGGGGTGGCTCAGAAGTCAGGACACATTGGGGGTGGCCCAGAAGTCAGGACACATAGGGGGTGGCCCAGAAGTCAGGACACATAGGGGGTGGCCCAGAAGTCAGGACACATAGGGGGTGGCCCAGAAGTCAGGACACATAGGGGGTGGCCCATAAGTCAGGACACAGGGGGTGACGTCATACAGGGTGGCCCAGAAGTCAGGACACATAGGGGGTGGCCCAGAAGTCAGGACACATAGGGGGTGACGTCATACAGGGTGGCCCAGAAGTTGCTGATGTTGCTGATGATGATGTTGCTGACGATGATGTTGCTAGCGATGATGTTGCTGATGACGATGTTGCTGATGACGATATTGCTGATGATGATGTTGCTGATGACGATGTTGCTGATGACGATGTTGCTGATGACGATGTTGCTGCTGATGATGTTGCTGATGACGATGTTGCTGATGATGATGTTGCTGATGACGATGTTGCTGATGACGATGTTGCTGATGATGATGTTGCTGATGATGATGTTCCTAGCGATGATGTTGCTGATGACGATGTTGCTGATGACGATGTTGCTGACGATGATGTTGCTGACGATGATGTTGCTGACGATGATGTTGCTGACGATGATGTTGCAGATGATGATGTTGCTGATCATAATGCTGATGATGATGTTGCTGATGATGATGTTGGTGATGTTGCTGATGATGATGTTGCTGACGATGATGTTGCTGATGATGATGTTGCTGACGATGATGATGTTGCTGATGATGATCGTGCTGATGATGATGTTGCTGAAGATGTTGCTGATGATGATGTTGTTGATGATGTTGCTGATAATGCTGATGGTGCTGATGACGATGATGTTGCTGATGATGATGTTGCTGATGATGATGTTGCTGATGATGATGTTGCTGATGACGATGTTGCTGATGACGAATTTGCTGATGATGATGTTGCTGAAGATGATGTTGCTGATGATGATGGTGTTGACGATGATGTTGCTGATGATGATGTTGCTGATGATGTTGCTGATGACCATGATGTTGCTGACGATGATGTAGCTGACGACGATATTGCTGATGATGATGTTGCTGATGATGGTGTTGCTGAAGATGATGTTGCTGATGATGATGATGTTGCTGATGATGATGTTGCTGATGATGATGTTGCTGATGATGATGTTGCTGAAGATGATGTTGCTGATCATAATGCTGATGATGATGTTGCTGATGATGATGTTGGTGATGTTGCTGATGATGATGTTGCTGACGATGATGTTGCTGATGATGATGTTGCTGACGGTGATGATGTTGCTGATGATGATGTTGCTGATGACGATGTTGCTGATGATGATGTTGCTGAAGATGTTGCTGATGATGATGTTGTTGACGATGATGTTGCTGATAATGATGTTGCTGATGACGATGATGTTGCTGACGATGATGTTGCTGATGATGATGTTGCTGATGATGATGTTGCTTATGACGATGTTGCTGATGACGATGTTGCTGATGATGATGTTGCTGAAGATGATGTTGCTGATCATGATGTTGTTGACGATGATGTTGCTGATGATGATGTTGCTGATGACGATGATGTTGCTGACGATGATGTAGCTGACGACGATGTTGCTGATGATGATGTTGCTGATGATGATGTTGCTGAAGATGTTGCTGATGACGATGTTGCTGATGATGTTGCTGATGATGATGTTGCTGATGATGATGTTGCTGATGATGATGTTCCTAGCGATGATGTTGCTGATGATGTTGCTGATGACGATGTTGCTGATGATGTTGCTGATGATGATGTTGCTGATGATGATGTTGCTGATGATGTTGCTGATGATGATGTTGCTGATGATGTTGCTGATGATGATGTTGCTGATGATGATGTTGCTGACGATGATGATGTTGCTGATGACGATGTTGCTGATGATGATGTTGCTGATGATGTTGCTGATGATGATGTTGCTGATGATGATGTTGCTGACGATGATGATGTTGCTGATGACGATGTTGCTGATGATGATGTTGCTGATGATGATGTTGCTGATGATGATGTTGCTGACGATGATGATGTTGCTGATAACGATGTTGCTGATGATGATGTTGTTGATGATGATGTTGCTGATGACGATGTTGCTGATGACGATGTTGCTGAATATGTTGCTGATGATGATGTTGTTGACGATGATGTTGCTGATGATGATGTTGCTGATGACGATGATGTTGCTGCTGATGATGTTTACTCCAGCCATGAGTCTCCCTCTCGTCCTCCTCCTCATCCTCGTCGTCGCCACCACCTCCTCCTCCGCTCGTGCCGTCCCCATTGGGGGGGGGCACCAGAAGCCCCCCACCGCTGAGAGCACCAACGCCACGGTGAGCCCCCTACCCCCCCCCCCACCTCCCCGTAGAGGCTACACGGGGGACCTTTATCTGTGTCTGTGTGTGAGGTGCTAGCTAACAGCACTTGCCCCTGCAGTCTGTAAGATGCTACAAGGGGGATCTTTGTCTGTGTCTGTGTGTGAGGTGCTAGCTAACAGCACTTGCCCCTGCAGCCTGTTAGAGGCTGCACGGGGGATCTTTGTCTGTGTCTGTGTGTGAGGTGCCAGCTAACAGCACTTGCCACTGCAGCCTGTTAGAGGCTGCACGGGGGATCTTTGTCTGTGTCTGTGTGTAAGGTGCTAGCTAACAGCACTTGCCCCTGCAGTCTGTTAGAGGCTACACGGGGGACGTTTGTCTGTGTCTGTGTGTGAGGTGCTAGCTAACAGTACTTGCCCCTGCAGCCTGTTAGTGGCTACACGGGGGACCTTTGTCTGTGTCTGTGTGTGAGGTGCTAGCTAACAGCACTTGCCCCTGCAGTCTGTAAGACGCTACACGGGGGATCTTTGTCTGTGTCTGTGTGTGAGGTGCTAGCTAACAGCACTTGCCCCTGCAGTCTGTTAGAGGCTACACGGGGGATCTTTGTCTGTGCCTGTGTGTGAGGTGCTAGCTAACAGCACTTGCCCCTGCTGTCTGTTGGAGGCTACACGGGGGATCTTTGTCTGTGTCTGTGTGTGAGGTGCTAGTTTTGTCTGGCAAAACAACCCCCTACCTCCTCGCGGTGCTGGACAGGCAACTCTATCGTGGATAGTGCTGTGGGGGGAGGGCCAATTCCGATTGGCTCCTCCCCTCATGGCGTCTGTGACCACCACAGAGGCTAAACGAGGGCTCTGGACGGGTGCGAGGGGCTGGTAACCCCTCCACCTTCAAAAAATTACCACGAAACTATGAATTGAAATATATAACTAATAAGTTTGTGCCGGAGGCCCCGGGGGGACAGGCGTCTATGACGTCTCCTGGCCAAACCCCAATTGGCGGAGCCAGGAGATTGAATCTCAACCCTCGGGGCTCCTCCAGAAACAACGAAAAGCCACTTCGTTTGGCCACGTGGAATGTTCGAACGCTCACTGCGGAGGAGAGGCTGCCACTCCTCTGTCGGGAGCTGGACCGGTACCGCCTGGATCTCTGTGGCATTCAGGAGGTCCGGTGGACCGGTTCTGACTCCTGCCACCATGAGGGATGGACAGTCCTCTTCTCGGGGCAGCAGACTGCCAAACAACAGGGTGTGGCTCTTCTTTTGAACAAAAGAATGAAGGGGGCGTGGGAGCGTGGCGGTGAGGTGTGGGAAGCTGTAAGCCCCAGGCTACTTTGGGCTCGCCTTCCCATCAATCGGAGGCGAGGACTGGTGGTCGTGGTTGCTTATGCCCCCACCGAAGACGAACATCCGTGGAGGGATGCAGGCAAGGTCGATGAGTCAGATGCCTTCTATGACCTCCTGTCACAGGTGCTGGCTAAAGTGGCCCCTCGGGATAGAGTCTTCTTGTTGGGTGACTTCAATGCCCGAGTTCGTCATGATGCTGGCACCTGGTCTGGAGTGATTGGAGGGCATGGGCCGGATCAGCTCAATAACAACGGTAGGAGGCTGCTAGATTTTTGTGCAGCCCATGGGCTTGTAATTACCAACACGCTGTTCCGGCATCGGCGCATCCACAAAACATCATGGATGCATGCCGGGTCCAAGCAAAAACATCTGCTGGACTACATAGTGACGGACCAGCGGATGCGAGCCCATGTCCTTGACACCAGGACCTACCGTGGAGCTGATCTGCCCTCTGACCATCGACTTGTCATCTGTAAGATGCGCCTGCCATTCTTCTGCTCCGTTGGTGGGTGTACACCCAGGACCCCATTCCAACCAAAAGTGGCCTGGTCTCAGTTATCTGATGAAAGTTGCAAGCGAGAATTTCATCGCCTGCGGCTGGGGTTGGCATCGTCCTCCACTCCTCCTGATGTCGAGGGTAAATGGGCGAGGTTTAGGACTGTGACTCATGCAGCTGCAATGGCTGCTTTGGATACTCGGTCCAGACATCCCCAGAGACCCTGGCTGACAGAGGAGGTGTTCAGGATGGTTGAGAAAAAGCGACAGGCCCACTGTCATCGGCTACAGAATCCCACGTCAGAGAATGAGGAGGCTTACCGCAGCCTCCGCTCAGAGGTTCGGAGAGCCGTGAGGCGCTGCAAGGATGGGTGGTGGTCGTGGGTTGCTGAGGAGATGAAGGCTGCCTCAGTGGCCCACGATCACAAATCTCTATTTAACTCCATCAAAAAAGTAACCTGCAGCGCCACACCTATTACCATCATTAGGGGAAAAAACAGTGATCCAATCTCCGACCCCCAGGAACAGGTTTGCAGATTTGATGAGCATTTCTGTGATTTCCTGGGGGAGGGAAAATCCCTCAGCCAGGAAAATATCGTGGCACAAAGTGGGGGTGACCCTGCTGAGGCTGCGGTGCCTCAAATATTGGAAGAAGTCACCGCCTGTGAGTGGCTGGCTGAAGTGCCATCTGTTGAGGAAGTACTGAAGGCGATCCGGAGTCTGAGGCCAGGAAAGGCAGCGGGCAGAGATAATCTCCCAAGCGAAATAATGAGGGAGGGTGGCGTTTGTGCACAGACTGCCCTATATGACATCATAACAACAGTCTGGACCACTGGACAGGTTCCGCAGGATTGGAAGGATGCCCTGGTGGTCTCCCTCTTTAAGAAGGGGGACCGCACAGACTGTAACAACTACAGGGGCATCTCACTCCTCAGTGTGCCGGGAAAGGTCCTGGCAAGGATTATTCAACATCGCCTTGCCAGGCACGCTGAGGAGAGGCTTGCAGAGCCCCAATGCGGTTTCAGGAAAGGGCGGTCCTGCACAGATGCCATATTTTCTGTCCATCTGCTACAGCAGAGGTGTAGGGAATTCCAGCAAGACCTACATCTCTGCTTTATTGACCTGGTCAAGGCCAATGATATCATCAGTAGGCCTGGGCTCTGAGTTGTTCTTCGTGCTTTTGGAGTGCCTGACCCTCTGCTCACGATCATTAAGGACCTTCATGATGGTGAGCGGGCCCGGGTAAAACCACGTGGCCGGGAGTCCGAGCCATTCCCTGTACACCTTGGGGTGCGGCAGGGATGTCCTCTGGCTCCCACATTATTTAACATCTATTTCGACCACGTAGTTCGTGAAGCCTTCAATAGCTGTACCGGGGGAATCTCCATATGGTACAGATATAGTGGGAGTCTGATCAAGGCCCGGGTGCGGTCAAGGGATGGCTCTCTATTGCTCAACCACGTTATGTATGCCGATGATTTGGTAATAGCTGCTTATTCAGAGGAGGAAATGGAGACGCTGCTGCTGAGACTGGAGCGTGCCACTAAGAGATGGGGCCTTACCATCAGCCCCACCAAAACTAAGCACCTGCCTGGGTATTTTGTACCATCGGACACTCCACCCCCACAACTCCCAATCGGTGATGGGGCAGTTGTGGAGAGCGTGGAGAGTTTCCCATACCTGGGCAGTGTGCTTATCACCGGCTCCAGTTTAACAGCAGAGGTCTCACTCCGAATCAGTCTAGCGGCAATATATTTTCATCGGTTGCGTAACGCTGTGTGGAAGCTACCTGGTCTGTCGCTCCGCACTAAGCTTCAGGTCTTCTCGGCCACGGTCATTCCCTCCCTTCTCTACGCTTGCGAAACGTGGACTCCCCTAATGGAACATCTTCGCCGGTTAGAAACATTGAGGCTGACCTCCCTACGATCCATCCTGGGTTTAACCAGACTGGATTGTGTGAGGAGCTCACAAATCCTTGAAAGATCTGGGCAAGGTCCCATCGGTGAGCTCCTCCGGCGGGCAAGGCTGCGATGGCTGGTTCATGTAGCCCGCATGCCCAGCCACCGCATGCCGAAACAGCTTTTGTTCGGCCGGATCGAGGGGGCTAAACGGGCGCGGCACAGGCTAGAGAAGAGATGGAGTGATGTGGTACAGGAGGACGTGGAGCTGAGTGGACTTGCCGATGACCGGTACAAGCGGTGTCAAGATCGGCCTCTGTGGAGGAGGCTCGTGAAGGACGCTACTGGGCAGTTGGAGGCAGTCGCCCTCCAACAACAACGGAGGGCGGAGGAGCAACGCTCACAACAACGAGCGGAGCGCCGGGTGGCTAAAGCACAGCAAGTTGGCACAATAGGGGGCACAGGTGGTGCACCAGCCAGTCGTCTCAGTCATCTCAGTCGACCCGTGGCACCTGGGTCTGCTCGATGACCTCCTGCCAGCGGGCGTTCGACACTTCACGTGGCCTCAAGAAGCACGTGGCCTGGCATAAGCGTCGTGGTGACATCACCGCCACTTAGTTGCGAATGGCGGTTGTTGTTGGTGCTAGCTAACAGCACTTGCCCCTGCAGTCTGTTAGAGGCTACACGGGGGACCTTTGTCTGTGTCTGTGTGTGAGGTGCTAGCTGACAGCACTTGCCCCTGCAGTCTGTTAGAGGCTACACGGGGGATCTTTGTCTGTGTCTGTGTGTGAGGTGCTAGCTAACAGCACTTGCCCCTGCAGCCTGTTAGAGGCTACACGGGGATCTGTGTCTGTGTGTGAGGTGCTAGCTAACAGCACTTGCCCCTGCAGCCTGTTAGAGTCTACACGGGGGACCTTTGTCTGTGTCTGTGTGTGAGGTGCTAGCTAACAGCACTTCCCCTGCAGCCTGTTAGAGGCTACACGGGGATCTGTGTCTGTGTGTGAGGTGCTAGCTAACAGCACTTGCCCCTGCAGCCTGTTAGAGGCTACACGGGGGACCTTTGTCTGTGTCTGTGTGTGAGGTGCTAGCTAACAGCACTTGCCCCTGCAGTCTGTTAAAGGCTACACGGGGGACCTTTGTCTGTGTCTGTGTCTGTGTGTGAGGTGCCATCTAACAGCACTTGCCCCTGCAGCCTGTTAGAGGCTACACGGGGGATCTTTGTCTGTGTCTGTGTGTGAGGTGCTAGCTAACAGCACTTGCCCCTTCGGCCTGTTAGAGGCTACACGGGGGACCTTTGTCTGTGTCTGTGTGTGAGGTGCTAGCTGACAGCACTTGCCCCTGCAGTCTGTTAGAGGCTACACGGGGGATCTTTGTCTGTGTCTGTATGTGAGGTGCTAGCTAACAGCACTTGCCCCTGCAGCCTGTTAGAGGCTACACGGGGGACCTTTGTCTGTGTCTGTGTGTGAGGTGCTAGCTAACAGCACTTGCCCCTGCAGTCTGTTAAAGGCTACACGGGGGACCTTTGTCTGTGTCTGTGTGTGAGGTGCCAGCTAACAGCACTTGCCCCTGCAGCCTGTTAGAGGCTACACGGGGGATCTTTGTCTGTGTCTGTGTGTGAGGTGCTAGCTAACAGCACTTGCCCCTGCGGCCTGTTAGAGGCTACACGGGGGATCTTTGTCTGTGTCTGTGTGTGAGGTGCTAGCTAACAGCACTTGCCCCTGCAGCCTGTTATAGGCTACACGGGGGACCTTTGTCTGTGTCTGTGTGTGAGGTGCTAGCTAACAGCACTTGTCCCTGCAGCCTGTTAGAGGCTACACGGGGGATCTTTGTCTGTGTCTGTGTGTGAGGTGCTAGCTAACAGCACTTGCCCCTGCAGTCTGTTAGAGGCTACACGGGGGACCTTTGTCTGTGTCTGTGTGTGAGGTGCTAGCTAACAGCACTTGCCCCTGCAGCCTGTTAGAGGCTACACGGGGGATCTTTGTCCGTGGTGTGTGAGGTGCCAGCTAACAGCACTTGCCTCTACGGCCTGTTAGAGGCTACATGGGGGATCTTTGTCTGTGTCTGTGTGTGAGGTGCTAGCTAACAACACTTGCCCCTGCAGTCTGTTCGAGGCTACACGGGGGATCTTTGTCTGTGTCTGTGTGCGAGGTGCTAGCTAACAGCACTTGTCCCTGCAGTCTGTTAGAGGCTACACGGGGGACCTTTGTCTGTGTCTGTGTGTGAGGTGCCAGCTAACAGCACTTGCCCCTGCAGCTTGTTAGAGGTTACACGGGGGATCTTTGTCTGTGTCTGTGTGTGAGGTGCTAGCTAACAGCACTTGCCCCTGCAGTCTGTTAGAGGCTACACGGGGGACCTTTGTCTGTGTCGCTTGCCCCCCGCCCCCCAGGGTACGCACTACGAGCGATACTTGCGAGAAGTTATCGACGTTCTCGAGAAGGACGCCGGCTTCCGCCACAGGCTCCAGACGGCGAACCTGGACGACTTGAAGGTGACGTGAAGGTGACGTGAAGGTGACTTGAAGGTGACGTGAAGGTGACTTGAAAGTGACGTGAAGGTGACGTGAAGGTGACTTGAAGGTGACGTGAAGGTGACGTGAAGGTGACGTGAAGGTGACTTGAAGGTGACGTGAAGGTGACGTGAAGGTGACGTGAAGGTGATGTGAAGGTGACTTGAAGGTGACGTGAAGGTGACTTGAAGGTTACGTGAAGGTGACGTGAAGGTGACGTGAAGGTGATGTGAAGGTTACTTGAAGGTAACTTGAAGGTGACGTGAAGGTGACGTGAAGGTGACGTGAAGGTGACTTGAAGGTGACTTGAAGGTGACTTGAAGGTGACTTGAAGGTGACTTGAAAGTGACGTGAAGATGACGTGACGGTGACGTGAAGGTGACGTGAAGGTGACGTGAAGGTGACTTGAAGGTGACTTGAAGGTGACGTGAAGGTGACGTGAAGGTGACGTGAAGGTGACTTGAAGGTGACGTGAAGGTGACGTGAAGGTGACTTGAAGGTGACGTGAAGGTGACTTGAAGGTGACTTGAAGGTGACGTGAAGGTGACGTGAAGGTGACTTGAAGGTGACTTGAAGGTGACGTGAAGGTGACGTGAAGGTGACTTGAAGGTGACGTGAAGGTGACTTGAAGGTGACGTGAAGGTGACGTGAAGGTGACGTGAAGGTGACTTGAAGGTGACGTGAATGTGACGTGAAGGTGACTTGAAGGTGACTTGAAGGTGACGTGAAGGTGACTTGAAGGTGGCTTGAAGGTGACTTGAAGGTGACTTGAAGGTGACGTGAAGGTGACTTTAAGGTGACTTGAAGGTGACGTGAAGGTGACGTGAAGGTGACCTGAAGGTGACTTGAAGGTGACGTGAAGGTGACGTGAAGGTGACGTGAAGGTGACGTGAAGTGACTTGAAGGTGACGTGAAGGTGACGTGAAGGTGACGTGAAGGTGACTTGAAGGTGACGTGAAGGTGACGTGAAGGTGACGTGAAGGTGACGTGAAGGTGACTTGAAGGTGACGTGAAGGTGGCTTGAAGGTGACTTGAAGGTGACTTGAAGGTGACTTGAAGGTGGCTTGAAGGTGACTTGAAGGTGACTTGAAGGTGACGTGAAGGTGACTTTAAGGTGACTTGAAGGTGACGTGAAGGTGACGTGAAGGTGACCTGAAGGTGACTTGAAGGTGACGTGAAGGTGACGTGAAGGTGACGTGAAGGTGACGTGAAGTGACTTGAAGGTGACGTGAAGGTGACGTGAAGGTGACGTGAAGGTGACTTGAAGGTGACGTGAAGGTGACGTGAAGGTGACTTGAAGGTGACGTGAATGTGACGTGAAGGTGACTTGAAGGTGACTTGAAGGTGACGTGAAGGTGACTTGAAGGTGGCTTGAAGGTGACTTGAAGGTGACTTGAAGGTGACGTGAAGGTGACTTTAAGGTGACTTGAAGGTGACGTGAAGGTGACGTGAAGGTGACCTGAAGGTGACTTGAAGGTGACGTGAAGGTGACGTGAAGGTGACGTGAAGGTGACGTGAAGTGACTTGAAGGTGACGTGAAGGTGACGTGAAGGTGACGTGAAGGTGACTTGAAGGTGACGTGAAGGTGACGTGAAGGTGACGTGAAGGTGACGTGAAGGTGACGTGAAGGTGACGGAGCTGGTGGAGGTGGTGGAGGTGGTGGTGGAGGTGGTGGAGGTGGTGTAGGTGGAGGTGGTGGAGGTGGTGGAGGTGGTGGAGTTGACAGCGATGGTCAATTTGCTCCTTTGGCAGCAGCAGCAGCAGTGAGGTGTCACGATTCGTGTGCTCTGTGCGTGCCACGCGGTGTGGGAGTAACCCCCCCACCTCTACCCCCCCCCACCACTCTCCCCCCCCACCACTCCCCCCACCCTGCCCCCCACCACTCCCCCCACGTGCCCCAGAGCGGGGGCAGTCTGAGTGGGCAGCTGGGCCTGGTGAGCCACGGGTGTGGGAGTAACCCCCCACCACTCTCCCCCCCCCCACCACTCCCCCCACCTGCCCCCCACCACTCCCCCCACCTGCCCCCCACCACTCCCCCCCACGTGCCCCAGAGCGGGGGCAGTCTGAGTGGGCAGCTGGGCCTGGTGAGCCACGGTTGTGGGAGTAACCCCCCACCACTCTCCCCCCCCCCCACCACTCCCCCCACCTGCCCCCCACCTCTACCCCCCACCCTGCCCCCCACCACTCCCCCCACGTGCCCCAGAGCGGGGGCAGTCTGAGTGGGCAGCTGGGCCTGGTGAGCCACGGGTGTGGGAGTAACCCCCCCCACCTCTACCCCCCCACCCACCTGCCCCCCACCTCTACCCCCCACCCTGCCCCCCACCACTCCCCCCACCTGCCCCCCACCACTCCCCCCACCTGCCCCCCACCACTCCCCCCACCTGCCCCCCACCACTCCCCCCACGTGCCCCAGAGCGGGGGCAGTCTGAGTGGGCAGCTGGGCCTGGTGAGCCACGGGTGTGGGAGTAACCCCCCACCACTCTCCCCCCCCACCACTCCCCCCACCTGCCCCCCACCTCTACCCCCCACCACTCCCCCCACGTGCCCCAGAGCGGGGGCAGTCTGAGTGGGCAGCTGGGCCTGGTGAGCCACGGGTGTGGGAGTAACCCCCCACCACTCTCCCCCCCCCACACCACTCCCCCCACCTGCCCCCCACCTCTACCCCCCACCTGCCCCCCACCTCTACCCCCCACCCTGCCCCCCACCACTCCCCCCACCTGCCCCCCACCACTCCCCCCACGTGCCCCAGAGCGGGGGCAGTCTGAGTGGGCAGCTGGGCCTGGTGAGCCACGGGTGTGGGAGTAACCCCCCACCACTCTCCCCCCCCACCACTCCCCCCACCTGCCCCCCACCACTCCCCCCACGTGCCCCAGAGCGGGGGCAGTCTGAGTGGGCAGCTGGGCCTGGTGAGCCACGGGGTTCGCTCGCAGCTGGACGAAGTGAAGAGGCGCGAGGTGGGGAGGCTCCGCTCGCTCCTGCACGCCCAGCATGAGGCCCGCAACGGCGGGGGTACAACAACAACAACATCATCAGCAGCAGCAACATCATCATCAGCAACATCACCAACATCATCAGCAACATCATCATCATCACCAACATCATCAGCAACATCACCACCAACATCATCAACATCATCACCAACATCATCATCACCAACATCATCAACATCACCATCATCATCATCACCAACATCATCATCATCACCAACATCATCACCAACATCATCATCACCAACATCATCATCATCACCAACATCACCAACATCATCATCATCATCACCAACATCATCATCACCAACATCATCATCATCACCAACATCATCAGCAACATCATCATCATCATCACCAACATCAACATCATCACCAACATCATCATCACCAACATCATCATCATCACCAACATCACCAACATCATCATCATCATCACCAACATCACCAACATCATCAACACCAACATCATCATCAACATCACCAACATCATCATCACCAACATCAC
>NW_022638218.1:80000-297500 GCF_010993605.1 Petromyzon marinus
GACTCATCAGCACGGTACACTCACTCACCGGTACACTCACCGGTACACTCACTCACTCACCACACGTTGACTCAGACAATCCACACAGCTTCCAGTCCAGTGACCTGGAGCGACTCATCAGCACGGTACACTCACTCACCGGTACACTCACCGGTACACTCACTCACTCACCACACGTTGACTCAGACAATCCACACAGCTTCCAGTCCAGTGACCTGGAGCGACTCATCAGCACGGTACACTCACTCACTGGTACACTCACTCACTCACTGGTACACTCACCGGTACACTCACTCACTCACCACACGTTGACTCAGACAATCCACACAGCTTCCAGTCCAGTGACCTGGAGCGACTCATCAGCACGGTACACTCACTCACCGGTACACTCACCGGTACACTCACTCACTCACTCACCGGTACACTCACTCACTCACCGGTACACTCACTCACTCACTGGTACACTCACTCACTCACTGACCACACGTTGACTCAGACAATCCACACAGCTTCCAGTCCAGTGACCTGGAGCGACTCATCAGCACGGTACACTCACTCACCGGTACACTCACTCACTCACTGGTACACTCACCGGTACACTCACTCACTCACACACGTTGACTCAGACAATCCACACAGCTTCCAGTCCAGTGACCTGGAGCGACTCATCAGCACGGTACACTCACTCACTGGTACACTCACTCACTCACTGGTACACTCACCGGTACACTCACTCACTCACCACACGTTGACTCAGACAATCCACACAGCTTCCAGTCCAGTGACCTGGAGCGACTCATCAGCACGGTACACTCACTCACCGGTACACTCACCGGTACACTCACTCACTCACTCACCGGTACACTCACTCACTCACCGGTACACTCACTCACTCACTGGTACACTCACTCACTCACTGACCACACGTTGACTCAGACAATCCACACAGCTTCCAGTCCAGTGACCTGGAGCTACTCATCAGCACGGTACACTCACTGGTACACTCACTCACTCACTGGTACACTCACTCACTCACTGGTACACTCACTCACTCACTGGTACACTCACTCACCACACGTTGACTCAGACATCCACACAGCTTCCAGTCCAGTGACCTGGAGCGACTCAATCAGCACGGTACACTCACTCACGGTACACTCACCGGTACACTCACTCAGTCACTGGTACACTCACTCACTCACTGTGTACACTCACTCACTCACTGGTACACTCACTCACCACACGTTGACTCAGACAATCCACACAGCTTCCAGTCCAGTGACCTGGAGCGACTCATCAGCACGGTACACTCACTCACCGGTACACTCACCGGTACACTCACTCAGTCACTGGTACACTCACTCACTCACCGGTACACTCACTCACTCACTCACCGGTACACTCACTCACTCACCACACGTTGACTCAGACAATCCACACAGCTTCCAGTCCAGTGACCTGGAGCGACTCATCAGCACGTACACTCACTCACCGGTACACTCACCGGTACACTCACTCACTCACCACACGTTGACTCAGACAATCCACACAGCTTCCAGTCCAGTGACCTGGAGCGACTCATCAGCACGGTACACTCACTCACCGGTACACTCACCGGTACACTCACTCACTCACCACACGTTGACTCAGACAATCCACACAGCTTCCAGTCCAGTGACCTGGAGCGACTCATCGGCACGGTACACTCACTCACCGGTACACTCACCGGTACACTCACTCACCGGTACACTCACTCACTCGCCGGTACACTCACTCACTCACCGGTACACTCACTCACTCACCGGTACACTCACTCACTCACCACACGTTGACTCAGACAATCCACACAGCTTCCAGTCCAGTGACCTGGAGCGACTCATCAGCACGGTACACTCACTCACTCACCGGTACACTCACTCACTCACCACACGTTGACTCAGACAATCCACACAGCTTCCAGTCCAGTGACCTGGAGCTACTCATCAGCACGGTACACTCACTCACCGGTACACTCACCGGTACACTCACTCACTCACCACACGTTGACTCAGACAATCCACACAGCTTCCAGTCCAGTGACCTGGAGCGACTCATCAGCACGGTACACTCACTGACTCACCGGTACACTCACCGGTACACTCACTCACTCACCACACGTTGACTCAGACAATCCACACAGCTTCCAGTCCAGTGACCTGGAGCGACTCATCAGCACGGTACACTCACTCACTCACTGGTACACTCACTCACTCACCGGTACACTCACTCACTCACCACACGTTGACTCAGACAATCCACACAGCTTCCAGTCCAGTGACCTGGAGCGACTCATCAGCACGGTACACTCACTGGTACACTCACCGGTACACTCACCGGTACACTCACTCACCGGTACACTCACTCACTCACCGGTACACTCACTCACCACACGTTGACTCAGACAATCCACACAGCTTCCAGTCCAGTGACCTGGAGCGACTCATCAGCACGGTACACTCACTCACCGGTACACTCACTCACTCACCACACGTTGACTCAGACAATCCACACAGCTTCCAGTCCAGTGACCCGGAGCGACTCATCAGCACGGTACACTCACTCACCGGTACACTCAACGGTACACTCACTCACTCACTCACCGGTACACTCACTCACTCACCGGTACACTCACTCACTCACTGGTACACTCACTCACTCACTCACCACACGTTGACTCAGACAATCCACACAGCTTCCAGTCCAGTGACCTGGAGCTACTCATCAGCACGGTACACTCACTCACCGGTACACTCACTGGTACACTCACTCACTCACTGGTACACTCACTCACTCACTGGTACACTCACTCACTCACTGGTACACTCACTCACCACACGTTGACTCAGACAATCCACACAGCTTCCAGTCCAGTGACCTGGAGCGACTCATCAGCACGGTACACTCACTCACCGGTACACTCACCGGTACACTCACTCACTCACCGGTACACTCACTCACTCACCGGTACACTCACTCACTCACCGGTACACTCACTCACTCACTGGTACACTCACTCACCACACGTTGACTCAGACAATCCACACAGCTTCCAGTCCAGTGACCTGGAGCGACTCATCAGCACGGTACACTCACTCACCGGTACACTCACCGGTACACTCACTCACTCACTCACCGGTACACTCACTCACTCACCGGTACACTCACTCACTCACTGGTACACTCACTCACCACACGTTGACTCAGTCAATCCACACAGCTTCCAGTCCAGTGACCCGGAGCGACTCATCAGCACGGTACACTCACTCACCGGTACACTCACTCACTCACCACACGTTGACTCAGACAATCCACACAGCTTCCAGTCCAGTGACCCGGAGCGACTCATCAGCACGGTACACTCACTCACCGGTACACTCACCGGTACACTCACTCACTCACTCACCGGTACACTCACTCACTCACCGGTACACTCACTCACTCACTGGTACACTCACTCACTCACTGACCACACGTTGACTCAGACAATCCACACAGCTTCCAGTCCAGTGACCTGGAGCTACTCATCAGCACGGTACACTCACTGGTACACTCACTCACTCACTGGTACACTCACTCACTCACTGGTACACTCACTCACTCACTGGTACACTCACTCACCACACGTTGACTCAGACAATCCACACAGCTTCCAGTCCAGTGACCTGGAGCGACTCATCAGCACGGTACACTCACTCACCGGTACACTCACCGGTACACTCACTCAGTCACTGGTACACTCACTCACTCACTGGTACACTCACTCACTCACTGGTACACTCACTCACCACACGTTGACTCAGACAATCCACACAGCTTCCAGTCCAGTGACCTGGAGCGACTCATCAGCACGGTACACTCACTCACCAGTACACTCACCGGTACACTCACTCACTCACCGGTACACTCACTCACTCACTCACCGGTACACTCACTCACTCACCACACGTTGACTCAGACAATCCACACAGCTTCCAGTCCAGTGACCTGGAGCGACTCATCAGCACGGTACACTCACTCACCGGTACACTCACCGGTACACTCACTCACTCACCGCACGTTGACTCAGACAATCCACACAGCTTCCAGTCCAGTGACCTGGAGCGACTCATCAGCACGGTACACTCACTGACTCACCGGTACACTCACTCACTGGTACACTCACTCACTCACCACACGTTGACTCAGACAATCCACACAGCTTCCAGTCCAGTGACCTGGAGCGACTCATCAGCACGGTACACTCACTCACTGGTACACTCACCGGTACACTCACTCACTCACTCACCGGTACACTCACTCACTCACTCACCGGTACACTCACTCACTCACCGGTACACTCACTCACTCACCGGTACACTCACTCACTCACCACACGTTGACTCAGACAATCCACACAGCTTCCAGTCCAGTGACCTGGAGCGACTCATCAGCACGGTACACTCACTCACCGGTACACTCACCGGTACACTCACTCACTCACTCACCGGTACACTCACTCACTCACCGGTACACTCACTCACTCACCACACGTTGACTCAGACAATCCACACAGCTTCCAGTCCAGTAACCTGGAGCGACTCATCAGCACGGTACACTCACTCACTGGTACACTCACTCACTGGTACACTCACCACACGTTGACTCAGACAATCCACACAGCTTCCAGTCCAGTGACCTGGAGCGACTCATCAGCACGGTACACTCACTCACCGGTACACTCACCGGTACACTCACTCACTCACCGGTACACTCACTCACTCACTCACCGGTACACTCACTCACTCACCGGTACACTCACTCACTCACTGGTACACTCACTCACTCACTGGTACACTCACTCACTCACTGGTACACTCACTCACCACACGTTGACTCAGACAATCCACACAGCTTCCAGTCCAGTGACCTGGAGCGACTCATCAGCACGGTACACTCACTCACCGGTACACTCACCGGTACACTCACTCACCACACGTTGACTCAGACAATCCACACAGCTTCCAGTCCAGTGACCTGGAGCGACTCATCAGCACGGTACACTCACTCACCGGTACACTCACTCACTCACCGGTACACTCACTCACTGGTACACTCACTCACTCACCGGTACACTCACTCACTCACCGGTACACTCACTCACTCACCGGTACACTCACTCACTCACCACACGTTGACTCAGACAATCCACAAAGCTTCCAGTCCAGTGAAATGGAGCGACTCATCAGCACGGTACACTCACTCACTGGTACACTCACCGGTACACTCACTCACTCACCGGTACACTCACTCACCGGTACACTCACTCACCGGTACACTCACTCACCGGTACGCTCACTCACTCACTCACCCGTACACTCACTCACTCACCAGTACACTCACCGGTACACTCACTCACTCACCGGTACACTCACCAGTACACTCACTCACTCACCAGTACACTCACTCACTGGTACACTCACTCACTCACCGGTACACTCACTCACTCACCGGTACACTCACTCACTCACCGGTACACTCACTCACTCACCGGTACACTCACTCACTCACCGGTACACTCACTCACTCACCGGTACACTCACTCACTCACCGGTACACTCACTCACTCACTGGTACACTCACTCACCACACGTTGACTCAGACAATCCACACAGCTTCCAGTCCAGTGACCTGGAGCGACTCATCAGCACGGTACACTCACTCACCGGTACACTCACCGGTACACTCACCGGTACACTCACTCACTCACCGGTACACTCACTCACCGGTACACTCACTCACTCACCGGTACACTCACTCACTCACCGGTACACTCACCGGTACACTCACTCACTGGTACACTCACTCACTCACTGGTACACTCACTCACTCACTGGTACACTCACTCACTCACTGGTACACTACTCACTCACCGGTACACTCACTCACTCACCGGTACACTCACCGGTACACTCACTCACTGGTACACTCACTCACTCACTGGTACACTCACTCACTCACTGGTACACTCACTCACTCACTGGTACACTCACTCACCACACGTTGACTCAGACAATCCACACAGCTTCCAGTCCAGTGACCTGGAGCGACTCATCAGCACGGTACACTCACTCACCGGTACACTCACCGGTACACTCACTCACTCACCGGTACACTCACTCACTCACCGGTACACTCACTCACCGGTACACTCACTCACTCACTCACCGGTACACTTACTCACTCACTAGTACACTCACTCACTCACTGGTACACTCACTCACTCACCGGTACACTCACTCACTCACCACACGTTGACTCAGACAATCCACACAGCTTCCAGTCCAGTGACCTGGAGCGACTCATCAGCACGGTACACTCACTCACTGGTACACTCACCGGTACACTCACTCACAGGTACACTCACTCACCACACGTTGACTCAGACAATCCACACAGCTTCCAGTCCAGTGACCTGGAGCGACTCATCAGCACGGTACACTCACTCACCGGTACACTCACCGGTACACTCACTTACTCACCGGTACACTCACCGGTACACTCACTCACTGGTACACTCACTCACTCACTGGTACACTCACTCACTCACTGGTACACTCACTCACTCACTGGTACACTCACCACACGTTGACTCAGACAATCCACACAGCTTCCAGTCCAGTGACCTGGAGCGACTCATCAGCACGGTACACTCACTTACTGGTACAGTCACCGGTACACTCACTCACTCACCAGTACACTCATTCACTCACCGGTACACTCACTCACCGGTACACTCACTTACTCACCGGTACACTCACCGGTACACTCACTCACTGGTTACACTCACTCACTCACTGGTACACTCACTCACTCACTGGTACACTCACTCACCACACGTTGACTCAGACAATCCACACAGCTTCCAGTCCAGTGACCTGGAGCGACTCATCAGCACGGTACACTCACTCACCGGTACACTCACCGGTACACTCACTCAGTCACTGGTACACTCACTCAGTCACTGGTACACTCACTCACTCACTGGTACACTCACTCACTCACTGGTACACTCACTCACCACACGTTTGACTCAGACAATCCACACAGCTTCCAGTCCAGTGACCTGGAGCGACTCATCAGCACGGGTACACTCACTCACCGGTACACTCACCGGTACACTCACTCAGTCACTGGTACACTCACTCACTCACTGGTACACTCACTCACTCACTGGTACACTCACTCACCACACGTTGACTCAGACAATCCACACAGCTTCCAGTCCAGTGACCTGGAGCGACTCATCAGCACGGTACACTCACTCACTGGTACACTCACCGGTACACTCACTCACTCACCGGTACACTCACTCACTCACCGGTACACTCACTCACTCATCGGTACACTCACTCACTCACCGGTACACTCACTCACTCACCACACGTTGACTCAGACAATCCACACAGCTTCCAGTCCAGTGACCTGGAGCGACTCATCAGCACGGTACACTCACTCAACGGTACACTCACTCACTCACCACACGTTGACTCAGACAATCCACACAGCTTCCAGTCCAGTGACCTGGAGCGACTCATCAGCACGGTACACTCACTCACTGGTACACTCACTGGTACAGTCCCGGTACACTCACTCACTCACCAGTACACTCATTCACTCACCGGTACACTTACTCACCGGTACACTCACCGGTACACTCACTCACTGGTACACTCACTCACTCACTGTACACTCACTCACTCACCACACGTTGACTCAGACAATCCACACAGCTTCCAGTCCAGTGACCTTGGAGCGACTCATCAGCACGGTACACCTCACTCACCGGTACACTCACCGGTACACTCACTCACTCACTGGTACACTCACTCACTCACTGGGTACACTCACTCACTCACCGGTACACTCACTCACCACACGTTGACTCAGACAATCCACACAGCTTCCAGTCTAGTGACCTGGAGCGACTCATCAGCACGGTACACTCACTCACCGGTACACTCACCGGTACACTCACCGGTACACTCACTCACTCACCGGTACACTCACCGGTACACTCACTCACTGGTACACTCACTCACTCACTGGTACACTCACTCACTCACTGGTACACTCACTCACTCACTGGTACACTTACTCACTCACCGGTACACTCACTCACTCACCGGTACACTCACCGGTACACTCACTCACTGGTACACTCACTCACTCACTGGTACACTCACTCACTCACTGGTACACTCACTCACTCACTGGTACACTCACTCACCACACGTTGACTCAGACAATCCACACAGCTTCCAGTCCAGTGACCTGGAGCGACTCATCAGCACGGTACACTCACTCACCGGTACACTCACCGGTACACTCACTCACTCACCGGTACACTCACTCACTCACCGGTACACTCACTCACCGGTACACTCACTCACTCACTCACCGGTACACTTACTCACTCACTAGTACACTCACTCACTCACTGGTACACTCACTCACTCACCGGTACACTCACTCACTCACCACACGTTGACTCAGACAATCCACACAGCTTCCAGTCCAGTGACCTGGAGCGACTCATCAGCACGGTACACTCACTCACTGGTACACTCACCGGTACACTCACTCACAGGTACACTCACTCACCACACGTGACTCAGACAATCCACACAGCTTCCAGTCCAGTGACCTGGAGCGACTCATCAGCACGGTACACTCACTCACCGGTACACTCACCGGTACACTCACTTACTCACCGGTACACTCACCGGTACACTCACTCACTGGTACACTCACTCACTCACTGGTACACTCACTCACTCACTGGTACACTCACCACACGTTGACTCAGACAATCCACACAGCTTCCAGTCCAGTGACCTGGAGCGACTCATCAGCATGGTACACTCACTCACTGGTACACTCACCGGTACACTCACTAACTCACCAGTACACTCATTCACTCACCGGTACACTCACTCACCGGTACACTCACTTACTCACCGGTACACTCACCAGTACACTCACTCACTGGTACACTCACTCACTCACTGGTACACTCACTCACTCACTGGTACACTCACTCACCACACGTTGACTCAGACAATCCACACAGCTTCCAGTCCAGTGACCTGGAGCGACTCATCAGCACGGTACACTCACTTACTGGTACAGTCACCGGTACACTCACTCACTCACCAGTACACTCATTCACTCACCGGTACACTCACTCACCGGTACACTCACTTACTCACCGGTACACTCACCGGTACACTCACTCACTGGTACACTCACTCACTCACTGGTACACTCACTCACTCACTGGTACACTCACTCACCACACGTTGACTCAGACAATCCACACAGCTTCCAGTCCAGTGACCTGGAGCGACTCATCAGCACGGTACACTCACTCACCGGTACACTCACCGGTACACTCACTCACTGGTACACTCACTCACTCACTGGTACACTCACTCACTCACTGGTACACTCAATCACCACACGTTGACTCAGACAATCCACACAGCTTCCAGTCCAGTGACCTGGAGCGACTCATCAGCACGGTACACTCACTCACTGGTACACTCACCGGTACACTCACTCACTCACCGGTACACTCACTCACTCACCGGTACACTCACTCACTCACCGGTACACTCACTCACTCATCGGTACACTCACTCACTCACCGGTACACTCACTCACTCACCACACGTTGACTCAGACAATCCACACAGCTTCCAGTCCAGTGACCTGGAGCGACTCATCAGCACGGTACACTCACTCAACGGTACACTCACTGGTACAGTCCCGGTACACTCACTCACTCACCAGTACACTCATTCACTCACCGGTACACTTACTCACCGGTACACTCACCGGTACACTCACTCACTGGTACACTCACTCACTCACTGGTACACTCACTCACTCACTGGTACACTCACTCACTCACCACACGTTGACTCAGACAATCCACACAGCTTCCAGTCCAGTGACCTGGAGCGACTCATCAGCACGGTACACTCACTCACCGGTACACTCACCGGTACACTCACTCACTCACTGGTACACTCACTCACTCACTGGTACACTCACTCACTCACCGGTACACTCACTCACCACACGTTGACTCAGACAATCCACACAGCTTCCAGTCTAGTGACCTGGAGCGACTCATCAGCACGGTACACTCACTCACCTGTACACTCACTCACTCACCGGTACACTCACTGACTGGTACACTCACTCACTCACCGGTACACTCACTCACTCACCACACGTTGACTCAGACAATCCACACAGCTTCCAGTCCAGTGACCTGGAGCGATTCATCAGCACGGTACACTCACTCACCGGTACACTCACTGGTACACTCACTCACTCACCGGTACACTCACTCACTCACCGGTACACTCACTCACTCACCGGTACACTCACTCACTCACTCACCAGTACACTCACTCACCGGTACACTCACTCACTCACCACACGTTGACTCAGACAATCCACACAGTGACCTGGAGCGACACATCGGCACGGTACACTCACTCACTGGTACACTCACCGGTACACTCACTCCCTCACTCACCGGTACACTCACTCACTCACCGCTACACTCACTCACTGGTACACTCACTGACTGGTACACTCACTCACCGGTACACTCACTCACTCACCGGTACACTCACTGACTGGTACTCACTCACCGGTACACTCACACACTCAACAGTACACTCACTCGCTCACTGGTACACTCACTCACTGGTACACTCACTCACTCAACAGTACACTCACTCAACAGTACACTCACTCACTCACCAGTATACTCACTCACTCACCGGTACATTCACTCACTCACTGGTACACTCACTCACTCACTCACCGCTACACTCACTCACCGGTACACTCACTCACTCACCGCTACACTCACTCACTCACCGGTACACTCACTCACCGGTACACTCACTCACTGGTGCACTCACTCACTCAGCCGTACACTTATTCACTCACCGGTACACTCACTCACCAGTACACTCACTCACTCACCGGTACACTCACTCACCGGTACACTCACTCACTCAATCACTGGTACACTGACTCACTCACCAGTACATTCACTCACTCCCTGGTACACTCACTCACCGGTACACTCACTCACTCACCGGTACACTCACTCACTCACCGGTACACTCACTCACTCACTGGTACACTGACTCACTCACCAGTACATTCACTCACTCCCTGGTACACTAACTCACCGGTACACTCACTCACTCACTCACCGGTACACTCACTCACTCCCTGGTACACTCACTCACCGGTACACTCACTCACTCACTCACCGGTACACTCACTCACTCCCTGGTACACTCACTCACCGGTACACTCACTCACCAGTACACTCACTCAATCACTCACCGGTACACTCACTCACTCACTCACCGCTACACTCACTCACTCACCGGTACACTCGCTGACCGGTACACTCACTCACTCACCAGTACACTCACTCACTGGTACGCTCACTCACTCACTCACCGGTACACTCAGTCCCTGGTACACTCACTCACCGGTACACTCACTCACCGGTACGCTCACTCACTCACTCACCGGTACACTCACTCACTCACTGCACGTTGACTCAGACAACCCACACAGCTCCCAGTGTGTGTAGTGTATCATGTACAATGTGTGTAGTGTATCATGTACAATGTGTGTGCAGTGTATCATGTACAATGTGTGTGTGTAGTGTATCATGTACAATGTGTGTGTAGTGTATCATGTACAATGTGTGTAGTGTATCATGTACAATGTGTGTGTGTAGTGTATCATGTACAATGTGTGTGTGTAGTGTATCATGTACGATGTGTGTGTGTAGTGTATCATGTACAATATGTGTAGTGTATCATGTACAATGAGTGTAGTGTATCATGTACAATGTGTGTGTGTAGTGTATCATGTACAATGTGTGTGTAGTGTATCATGTACAATGTGTGTGTGTAGTGTATCATGTACAATGTGTGTGTGTAGTGTATCATGTACGATGTGTGTGTGTAGTGTATCATGTACAATGTGTGTGTGTAGTGTATCATGTACAATGTGTATGTGTAGTGTATCATGTACAATGTGTGTAGTGTATCATGTACAATGTGTGTGTGTAGTGTATCATGTACAATGTGTGTGTGTAGTGTATCATGTACAATGTGTGTGTGTAGTGTATCATGTACAATGTGTGTGTGTAGTGTATCATGTACAATGTGTGTGTGTAGTGTATCATGTACAATGTATGAGTGTAGTGTATCATGTACAATGTGTGTAGTGTATCATGTACAATGTGTGTGTAGTGTATCATGTACAATGTGTGTGTGTAGTGTATCATGTACAATGTGTGTGTAGTGTATCATGTACGATGTGTGTGTGTAGTGTATCATGTACAATGTGTGTAGTGTATCATGTACAATGTGTGTGTGTAGTGTATCATGTACAATGTATGTGTGTAGTGTATCATGTACAATGTGTGTAGTGTATCATGTACAATGTGTGTAGTGTATCATGTACAATGTGTGTGTGTAGTGTATCATGTACAATGTGTGTGTGTAGTGTATCATGTACAACGTGTGTGTAGTGTATCATGAACAATGTGTGTAGTGTGTAATGTACACTGTGTGTAGTGTATCATGTACAATGTATGTGTGTAGTGTATCATGTACAATGTGTGTAGTGTATCATGTACAGTGTGTGTAGTGTATCATGTACAATGTGTGTAGTGTATCATGTACAATGTGTGTAGTGTATCATGTACAATGAGTGTAGTGTATCATGTACAATGTGTATAGTGTATCATGTACAATGTGTGTGTGTAGTGTATCATGTACAATGTGTGTAGTGTATCATGTACAATGTGTGTAGTGTATCATGTACAATGTGTGTGTAGTGTATCATGTACAATGTGTGTGTAGTGTATCATGTACAATGTGTGTAGTGTATCATGTACAATGTGTGTAGTGTATCATGTACAATGTATGTGTGTAGTGTATCATGTACAATGTGTGTAGTGTATCATGTACAATGTGTGTAGTGTATCATGTACAATGTGTGTAGTGTATCATGTACAATGTATGTAGTGTATCATGTACAATGTGTGTAGTGCATCATGTACAGTGTGTGTAGTGTATCATGTACAATGTGTGTGTGTAGTGTATCATGTACAATGTGTGTGTAGTGTATCATGTACAATGTGTGTGTAGTGTATCATGTACAATGTGTGAGTGTAGTGTATCATGTACAATGTGTGTAGTGTATCATGTACAATGTGTGTAGTGCATCATGTACAATGTGTGTAGTGTATCATGTACAATGAGTGTAGTGTATCATGTACAATGTATGTGTGTAGTGTATCATGTACAGTGTGTGTAGTGTATCATGTACAGTGTGTGTAGTGTATCATGTACAATGTATCTAGTGTATCATGTACAATGTATGTAGTGTATCATGTACAATGTGTGTGTGTAGTCTATCATGTACAATGTGTGTACAATGTGTGTAGTGTGTCATGTACAATGTGTGTAGTGTATCATGTACAATGTATGTAGTGTATCATGTACAATATGTGTAGTGTATCATGTACAATGTGTGTAGTGTATCATGTACAATGTGTGTAGTGTATCATGTACAATGTGTGTAGTGCATCATGTACAATGTATGTAGTGTATCATGTACAATGTGTGTAGTGTATCATGTACAATGTGTGTGTGTAGTGTATCATGTAGAATGTGTGTAGTGTATCATGTAGAATGTGTGTAGTGTATCATGTACAATGTGTGTGTAGTGTATCATGTACAATGTGTGTGTAGTGTATCATGTACAATGTGTGAGTGTAGTGTATCATGTACAATGTGTGTAGTGTACCATCTACAATGTGTGTAGTGTATCATGTACAATGTATGTGTGTAGTGTATCATGTACAGTGTGTGTAGTGTATCATGTACAATGTGTGTACAATGTGTGTAGTGTGTCGTGTACAATGAGTGTAGTGTATCATGTACAGTGTGTGTAGTGTATCATGTAGAATGTGTGTAGTGTATTATGTACAATGTGTGTAGTGTATCATGTACAATGTATGTGTGTAGTGTATCATGTACAATGTGTGTAGTGTATCATGTACAATGTGTGTACAATGTGTGTAGTGTGTCATGTACAATGTGTGTAGTGTATCATGTACAATGTGTGTAGTGTATCATGTACAATGTATGTGTGTAGTGTATCATGTACAGTGTGTGTAGTGTATCATGTACAATGAGTGTAGTGTATCATGTACAATGTATGTGTGTAGTGTATCATGTACAATGTGTGTAGTGTATCATGTACAATGTGTGTACAATGTGTGTAGTGTGTCATGTACAGTGTGTGTAGTGTATCATGTACAATGTGTGTAGTGTATCATGTACAATGAGTGTAGTGTTATCATGTTCAATGAGTGTGTAGTGTATCATGTACAATGTGTGTAGTGTATCATGTACAATGTGTGTAGTATATCATGTACAATGTGTGTGTAGTGTATCATGTACAATGTGTGTGTAGTGTATCATGTACAATGTGTGAGTGTAGTGTATCATGTAAAATGTGTGTAGTGTATCATGTACAATGTGTGTAGTGTATCATG
Source organism: Petromyzon marinus (assembly GCF_010993605.1). NCBI lineage: Eukaryota > Metazoa > Chordata > Hyperoartia > Petromyzontiformes > Petromyzontidae > Petromyzon > Petromyzon marinus. Next base: position 94,702 of record NW_022638218.1, read on the forward strand.
TACAATGTATGTGTGTAGTGTATCATGTACAGTGTGTGTAGTGTATCATGTACAATGAGTGTAGTGTATCATGTACAATGTATGTGTGTAGTGTATCATGTACAATGTGTGTAGTGTATCATGTACAATGTGTGTACAATGTGTGTAGTGTGTCATGTACAATGTGTGTAGTGTATCATGTACAGTGTGTGTAGTGTATCATGTACAATGTATGAGTGTAGTGTATCATGTACAATGAGTGTAGTGCATCATGTACAATGAGTGTAGTGTATCATGTACAATGAGTGTGTGTAGTGTATCATGTACAATGTGTATACAATGTGTGTAGTGTGTCATGTACAATGTGTGTAGTGTATCATGTACAATGTGTGTAGTGTATCATGTACAATGTATGTGTGTAGTGTATCATGTACAGTGTGTGTAGTGTATCATGTACAATGAGTGTAGTGTATCATGTACAATGTATGTGTGTAGTGTATCATGTACAATGTGTGTAGTGTATCATGTACAATGTATGTGTGTAGTGTATCATGTACAATGTGTGTGTAGTGTATCATGTACAATGTGTGTGTAGTGTATCATGTACAATGTGTGTGTAGTGTATCATGTACAATGTGTGTAGTGTATCATGTACAATGTGTGGAGTGTGTCATGTACAATGTGTGTAGTGTATCATGTACAATGTGTGTAGTGTATCATGTACAATGTGTGTGTAATGTATCATGTACAATGTGTGTGTGTAGTGTATCATGTACAATGTGTGTGTAGTGTATCATTGTATCATGTACAATGTGTGTAGTGTATCATGTACAATGTGTGTAGTGTATCATGTACAATGTGTGTAGTGTATCATGTACAATATGTGTAGTGTATCATGTACAATGAGTGTAGTGTATGATGTACAATGTGTGTAGTGTATCATGTACAATGTGTGTAGTGCATCATGTACAATGTATGTAGTGTATCATGTACAGTGAGTGTAGTGTATCATGTACAATGTGTGTAGTGTGTCATGTACAATGTGTGTAGTGTATCATGTACAATGTGTGTAGTGTATCATGTACAATGTGTGTAGTGCATCATGTACAATGTGTGTAGTGTATCATGTACAATGTGTGTAGTGTATCATGTACAATGTGTGTGTGTAGTGTATCATGTACAATGTGTGTAGTGTATCATGTAAAATGTGTGTAGTGTATCATGTACAATGTGAGTGTAGTGTATCATGTACAATGTGTGTAGTGTACCATCTACAATGTGTGTAGTGTATCATGTACAATGTATGTGTGTAGTGTATCATGTACAGTGTGTGTAGTGTATCATGTACAATGTGTGTACAATGTGTGTAGTGTGTCGTGTACAATGAGTGTAGTGTATCATGTACAGTGTGTGTAGTGTATCATGTAGAATGTGTGTAGTGTATTATGTACAATGTGTGTAGTGTATCATGTACAATGTATGTGTGTAGTGTATCATGTACAATGTGTGTAGTGTATCATGTACAATGTGTGTACAATGTGTGTAGTGTGTCATGTACAATGTGTGTAGTGTATCATGTACAATGTGTGTAGTGTATCATGTACAATGTATGTGTGTAGTGTATCATGTACAGTGGTGTGTAGTGTATCATGTACAATGAGTGTAGTGTATCATGTACAATGTATGTGTGTAGTGTATCATGTACAATGTGTGTAGTGTATCATGTACAATGTGTGTACAATGTGTGTAGTGTGTCATGTACAGTGTGTGTAGTGTATCATGTACAATGTGTGTAGTGTATCATGTACAATGAGTGTAGTGTATCATGTACAATGAGTGTGTAGTGTATCATGTACAATGTGTGTAGTGTATCATGTACAATGTGTGTAGTATATCATGTACAATGTGTGTGTAGTGTATCATGTACAATGTGTGTGTAGTGTATCATGTACAATGTGTGAGTGTAGTGTATCATGTAAAATGTGTGTAGTGTATCATGTACAATGTGTGTAGTGTATCATGTACAATGTATGTGTGTAGTGTATCATGTACAGTGTGTGTAGTGTATCATGTACAATGAGTGTAGTGTATCATGTACAATGTATGTGTGTAGTGTATCATGTACAATGTGTGTAGTGTATCATGTACAATGTGTGTACAATGTGTGTAGTGTGTCATGTACAATGTGTGTAGTGTATCATGTACAGTGTGTGTAGTGTATCATGTACAATGTATGAGTGTAGTGTATCATGTACAATGAGTGTAGTGCATCATGTACAATGAGTGTAGTGTATCATGTACAATGAGTGTGTGTAGTGTATCATGTACAATGTGTATACAATGTGTGTAGTGTGTCATGTACAATGTGTGTAGTGTATCATGTACAATGTGTGTAGTGTATCATGTACAATGTATGTGTGTAGTGTATCATGTACAATGTGTGTAGTGTATCATGTACAATGTATGTGTGTAGTGTATCATGTACAATGTGTGTGTAGTGTATCATGTACAATGTGTGTGTAGTGTATCATGTACAATGTGTGTGTAGTGTATCATGTACAATGTGTGTAGTGTATCATGTACAATGTGTGGAGTGTGTCATGTACAATGTGTGTAGTGTATCATGTACAATGTGTGTAGTGTATCATGTACAATGTGTGTGTAATGTATCATGTACAATGTGTGTGTGTAGTGTATCATGTACAATGTGTGTGTAGTGTATCATTGTATCATGTACAATGTGTGTAGTGTATCATGTACAATGTGTGTAGTGTATCATGTACAATGTGTGTAGTGTATCATGTACAATATGTGTAGTGTATCATGTACAATGAGTGTAGTGTATGATGTACAATGTGTGTAGTGTATCATGTACAATGTGTGTAGTGCATCATGTACAATGTATGTAGTGTATCATGTACAGTGAGTGTAGTGTATCATGTACAATGTGTGTAGTGTGTCATGTACAATGTGTGTAGTGTATCATGTACAATGTGTGTAGTGTATCATGTACAATGTGTGTAGTGCATCATGTACAATGTGTGTAGTGTATCATGTACAATGTGTGTAGTGTATCATGTACAATGTGTGTGTGTAGTGTATCATGTACAATGTGTGTAGTGTATCATGTAAAATGTGTGTAGTGTATCATGTACAATGTGTGTGTAGTGTATCATGTACAATGTGTGTGTAGTGTATCATGTACAATGTGTGAGTGTAGTGTATCATGTACAATGTGTGTAGTGTATCATGTACAATGTGTGTAGTGTATCATGTACAATGTATGTGTGTAGTGTATCATGTACAATGTATGTGTGTAGTGTATCATGTACAATGTATGTGTGTAGTGTATCATGTACAATGTGTGAGTGTAGTGTATCATGTACAATGTGTGTAGTGTATCATGTACAATGTATGTGTGTAGTGTATCATGTACAGTGTGTGTAGTGTATCATGTACAATGTGTGTAGTGTTTCATGTACAATGTATGTGTGTAGTGTATCATGTACAATGTGTGTAGTGTATCATGTACAATGAGTGTAGTGTATCATGTACAATGAGTGTGTGTAGTGTATGATGTACAATGTGTGTACAATGTGTGTAGTGTGTCATGTACAATGAGTGTAGTGTATCATGTACAATGTGTGTAGTGTATCATGTGCAATGTGTGTAGTGTATCATGTACAATGTATGTGTGTAGTGTATCATGTACAATGTGTGTAGTGTATCATGTACAATGTGTGTGTGTAGTGTATCATGTACAATGTATGTGTGTAGTGTATCATGTACAATGTGTGTAGTGTATCATGTACAATGTGTGTAGTGTATCATGTACAATGTGTGTGTGTAGTGTATCATGTACAATGTGTGTGTGTAGTGTATCATGTACAACGTGTGTGTAGTGTATCATGAACAATGTGTGTAGTGTGTAATGTACACTGTGTGTAGTGTATCATGTACAATGTATGTGTGTAGTGTATCATGTACAATGTGTGTAGTGTATCATGTACAGTGTGTGTAGTGTATCATGTACAATGTGTGTAGTGTATCATGTACAAGTGTGTGTAGTGTATCATGTACAATGAGTGTAGTGTATCATGTACAATGTGTATAGTGTATCATGTACAATGTGTGTGTGTAGTGTATCATGTACAATGTGTGTAGTGTATCATGTACAATGTGTGTAGTGTATCATGTACAATGTGTGTGTAGTGTATCATGTACAATGTGTGTGTAGTGTATCATGTACAATGTGTGTAGTGTATCATGTACAATGTGTGTAGTGTATCATGTACAATGTATGTGTGTAGTGTATCATGTACAATGTGTGTAGTGATCATGTACAATGTGTGTAGTGTATCATGTACAATGTGTGTAGTGTATCATGTACAATGTATGTAGTGTATCATGTACAATGTGTGTAGTGTATCATGTACAATGTGTGTAGTGTATCATGTACAGTGTGTGTAAGTGTATCATGTACAATGTGTGTGTGTAGTGTATCATGTACAATGTGTGTAGTGTATCATGTACAATGTGTGTGTAGTGTATTCATGTACAATGTGTGTGTAGTGTATCATGTACAATGTGTGAAGTGTAGTGTATCATGTACAATGTGTGTAGTGTATCATGTACAATGTGTGTAGTGTATCATGTACAATGTATGTGTGTAGTGTATCATGTACAGTGTGTGTAGTGTATCATGTACAATGTATGTGTGTAGTGTATCAGTACAATGTGTGTAGTGTATCATGTACAATGTGTGTAGTGTATCATGTACAATGAGTGTAGTGTGTCATGTACAATGAGTGTGTGTAGTGTATCATGTACAATGTGTGTAGTGTATCATCTACAATGTGTGTAGTGTATCATGTACAATGTGTGTGTAGTGTATCATGTACAATGTGTGTGTAGTGTATCATGTACAATGTGTGAGTGTAGTGTATCATGTACAATGTGTGTAGTGTATCATGTACAATGTGTGTAGTGTATCATGTACAATGTATGTGTGTAGTGTATCATGTACAGTGTGTGTAGTGTATCATGTACAATGAGTGTAGTGTATCATGTACAATGTATGTGTGTAGTGTATCATGTACAGTGTGTGTCGTGTATCATGTACAATGTATGTGTGTAGTGTATCATGTACAATGTGTGTGTGTAGTGTATCATGTACAATGTGTGTAGTGTATCATGTACAATGTGTGTAGTGTATCATGTACAATGTGTGTGTAGTGTATCATGTACAATGTGTGTGTAGTGTATCATGTACAATGTGTGAGTGTAGTGTATCATGTACAATGTGTGTAGTGCATCATGTACAATGTGTGTAGTGTATCATGTACAATGAGTGTAGTGTATCATGTACAATGTATGTGTGTAGTGTATCATGTACAGTGTGTGTAGTGTATCATGTACAATGTGTGTAGTGTATCATGTACAATGTGTGTACAATGTGTGTAGTGTGTCATGTACAATGTGTGTAGTGTATCATGTACAGTGTGTGTAGTGTATCATGTACAATGTGTGTGTGTAGTGTATCATGTACAATGTGTGTGTAGTGTATCATGTACAATGTGTGAGTGTAGTGTATCATGTACAATGTGTGTAGTGTATCATGTACAATGTATGTGTGTAGTGTATCATGTACAATGTGTGTAGTGTATCATGTACAATGTGTGTACAATGTGTGTAGTGTGTCATGTACAATGTGTGTAGTGTATCATGTACAGTGTGTGTAGTGTATCATGTACAATGTATGAGTGTAGTGTATCATGTACAATGAGTGTAGTGCATCATGTACAATGAGTGTAGTGTATCATGTACAATGAGTGTGTGTAGTGTATCATGTACAATGTGTATACAATGTGTGTAGTGTGTCATGTACAATGTGTGTAGTGTATCATGTACAATGTGTGTAGTGTATCATGTACAATGTATGTGTGTAGTGTATCATGTACAGTGTGTGTAGTGTATCATGTACAATGAGTGTAGTGTATCATGTACAATGTATGTGTGTAGTGTATCATGTACAATGTGTGTAGTGTATCATGTACAATGTATGTGTGTAGTGTATCATGTACAATGTGTGTGTAGTGTATCATGTACAATGTGTGTGTAGTGTATCATGTACAATGTGTGTGTAGTGTATCATGTACAATGTGTGTAGTGTGTCATGTACAATGTGTGGAGTGTGTCATGTACAATGTGTGTAGTGTATCATGTACAATGTGTGTAGTGTATCATGTACAATGTGTGTGTAATGTATCATGTACAATGTGTGTGTGTAGTGTATCATGTACAATGTGTGTGTAGTGTATCATTGTATCATGTACAATGTGTGTAGTGTATCATGTACAATGTGTGTAGTGTATCATGTACAATGTGTGTAGTGTATCATGTACAATATGTGTAGTGTATCATGTACAATGAGTGTAGTGTATGATGTACAATGTGTGTAGTGTATCATGTACAATGTGTGTAGTGCATCATGTACAATGTATGTAGTGTATCATGTACAGTGAGTGTAGTGTATCATGTACAATGTGTGTAGTGTGTCATGTACAATGTGTGTAGTGTATCATGTACAATGTGTGTAGTGTATCATGTACAATGTGTGTAGTGCATCATGTACAATGTGTGTAGTGTATCATGTACAATGTGTGTAGTGTATCATGTACAGTGTGTGTGTGTAGTGTATCATGTACAATGTGTGTAGTGTATCATGTAAAATGTGTGTAGTGTATCATGTACAATGTGTGTGTAGTGTATCATGTACAATGTGTGTGTAGTGTATCATGTACAATGTGTGAGTGTAGTGTATCATGTACAATGTGTGTAGTGTATCATGTACAATGTGTGTAGTGTATCATGTACAATGTATGTGTGTAGTGTATCATGTACAATGTATGTGTGTAGTGTATCATGTACAATGTATGTGTGTAGTGTATCATGTACAATGTGTGAGTGTAGTGTATCATGTACAATGTGTGTAGTGTATCATGTACAATGTATGTGTGTAGTGTATCATGTACAGTGTGTGTAGTGTATCATGTACAATGTGTGTAGTGTTTCATGTACAATGTATGTGTGTAGTGTATCATGTACAATGTGTGTAGTGTATCATGTACAATGAGTGTAGTGTATCATGTACAATGAGTGTGTGTAGTGTATGATGTACAATGTGTGTACAATGTGTGTAGTGTGTCATGTACAATGAGTGTAGTGTATCATGTACAATGTGTGTAGTGTATCATGTGCAATGTGTGTAGTGTATCATGTACAATGTATGTGTGTAGTGTATCATGTACAATGTGTGTAGTGTATCATGTACAATGTGTGTGTGTAGTGTATCATGTACAATGTATGTGTGTAGTGTATCATGTACAATGTGTGTAGTGTATCATGTACAATGTGTGTAGTGTATCATGTACAATGTGTGTGTGTAGTGTATCATGTACAATGTGTGTGTGTAGTGTATCATGTACAACGTGTGTGTAGTGTATCATGAACAATGTGTGTAGTGTGTAATGTACACTGTGTGTAGTGTATCATGTACAATGTATGTGTGTAGTGTATCATGTACAATGTGTGTAGTGTATCATGTACAATGTGTGTAGTGTATCATGTACAGTGTGTGTAGTGTATCATGTACAATGTGTGTAGTGTATCATGTACAATGTGTGTAGTGTATCATGTACAATGAGTGTAGTGTATCATGTACAATGTGTATAGTGTATCATGTACAATGTGTGTGTGTAGTGTATCATGTACAATGTGTGTAGTGTATCATGTACAATGTGTGTAGTGTATCATGTACAATGTGTGTGTAGTGTATCATGTACAATGTGTGTGTAGTGTATCATGTACAATGTGTGTAGTGTATCATGTACAATGTGTGTAGTGTATCATGTACAATGTATGTGTGTAGTGTATCATGTACAATGTGTGTAGTGTATCATGTACAATGTGTGTAGTGTATCATGTACAATGTGTGTAGTGTATCATGTACAATGTATGTAGTGTATCATGTACAATGTGTGTAGTGTATCATGTACAATGTGTGTAGTGTATCATGTACAGTGTGTGTAGTGTATCATGTACAATGTGTGTGTGTAGTGTATCATGTACAATGTGTGTAGTGTATCATGTACAATGTGTGTGTAGTGTATCATGTACAATGTGTGTGTAGTGTATCATGTACAATGTGTGAGTGTAGTGTATCATGTACAATGTGTGTAGTGTATCATGTACAATGTGTGTAGTGTATCATGTACAATGTATGTGTGTAGTGTATCATGTACAGTGTGTGTAGTGTATCATGTACAATGTATGTGTGTAGTGTATCATGTACAATGTGTGTAGTGTATCATGTACAATGTGTGTAGTGTATCATGTACAATGAGTGTAGTGTGTCATGTACAATGAGTGTGTGTAGTGTATCATGTACAATGTGTGTAGTGTATCATCTACAATGTGTGTAGTGTATCATGTACAATGTGTGTGTAGTGTATCATGTACAATGTGTGTGTAGTGTATCATGTACAATGTGTGAGTGTAGTGTATCATGTACAATGTGTGTAGTGTATCATGTACAATGTGTGTAGTGTATCATGTACAATGTATGTGTGTAGTGTATCATGTACAGTGTGTGTAGTGTATCATGTACAATGAGTGTAGTGTATCATGTACAATGTATGTGTGTAGTGTATCATGTACAGTGTGTGTCGTGTATCATGTACAATGTATGTGTGTAGTGTATCATGTACAATGTGTGTGTGTAGTGTATCATGTACAATGTGTGTGTAGTGTATCATGTACAATGTGTGTGTAGTGTATCATGTACAATGTGTGAGTGTAGTGTATCATGTACAATGTGTGTAGTGCATCATGTACAATGTGTGTAGTGTATCATGTACAATGAGTGTAGTGTATCATGTACAATGTATGTGTGTAGTGTATCATGTACAGTGTGTGTAGTGTATCATGTACAATGTGTGTAGTGTATCATGTACAATGTGTGTACAATGTGTGTAGTGTGTCATGTACAATGTGTGTAGTGTATCATGTACAGTGTGTGTAGTGTATCATGTACAATGTGTGTGTGTAGTGTATCATGTACAATGTGTGTGTAGTGTATCATGTACAATGTGTGAGTGTAGTGTATCATGTACAATGTGTGTAGTGTATCATGTACAATGTGTGTAGTGTATCATGTACAATGTATGTGTGTAGTGTATCATGTACAGTGTGTGTAGTGTATCATGTACAATGTATGTGTGTAGTGTATCATGTACAATGTGTGTAGTGTATCATGTACAATGTGTGTAGTGTATCATGTACAATGAGTGTAGTGTATCATGTACAATGAGTGTGTGTAGTGTATCATGTACAATGTGTGTAGTGTATCATGTACAATGTGTGTAGTGTATCATGTACAATGTGTGTGTAGTGTATCATGTACAATGTGTGTGTAGTGTATCATGTACAATGTGTGAGTGTAGTGTATCATGTACAATGTGTGTAGTGTATCATGTACAATGTGTGTAGTGTATCATGTACAATGTATGTGTGTAGTGTATCATGTACAGTGTGTGTAGTGTATCATGTACAATGAGTGTAGTGTATCATGTACAATGTATGTGTGTAGTGTATCATGTACAGTGTGTGTAGTGTATCATGTACAATGTATGTGTGTAGTGTATCATGTACAATGTGTGTGTGTAGTGTATCATGTACAATGTGTGTAGTGTATCATGTACAATGTGTGTAGTGTATCATGTACAATGTGTGTGTAGTGTATCATGTACAATGTGTGTGTAGTGTATCATGTACAATGTGTGAGTGTAGTGTATCATGTACAATGTGTGTAGTGCATCATGTACAATGTGTGTAGTGTATCATGTACAATGAGTGTAGTGTATCATGTACAATGTATGTGTGTAGTGTATCATGTACAGTGTGTGTAGTGTATCATGTACAATGTGTGTAGTGTATCATGTACAATGTGTGTACAATGTGTGTAGTGTGTCATGTACAATGTGTGTAGTGTATCATGTACAGTGTGTGTAGTGTATCATGTACAATGTATCTAGTGTATCATGTACAATGTATGTAGTGTATCATGTACAATGTGTGTGTGTAGTGTATCATGTACAATGTGTGTACAATGTGTGTAGTGTGTCATGTACAATGTGTGTAGTGTATCATGTACAATGAGTGTAGTGTATCATGTACAGTGTGTGTAGTGTATCATGTACAATGTGTGTAGTGTATCATGTACAATGTGTGTAGTGTATCATGTACAATGTGTGAGTGTAGTGTATCATGTACAATGTGTGTAGTGTATCATGTACAATGTGTGTAGTGCATCATGTACAATGTGTGTAGTGTATCATGTACAATGTGTGTAGTGTATCATGTACAATGTGTGTAGTGTATCATGTACAATGTGTGAGTGTAGTGTATCATGTACAATGTGTGTAGTGTATCATGTACAATGTGTGTGTGTAGTGTATCATGTACAATGTGTGTAGTGTATCATGTACAATGTGTGTAGTGTATCATGTACAATGTGTGTACAATGTGTGTAGTGTATCATGTACAGTGTGTGTAGTGTATCATGTACAATGTATGTGTGTAGTGTATCATGTACAATGTGTGTGTAGTGTATCATGTACAATGTGTGTAGTGTATCATGTACAATGAGTGTAGTGTATCATGTACAGTGTGTGTAGTGTATCATGTACAATGTGTGTAGTGTATCATGTACAATGTGTGTAGTGTATCATGTACAATGTGTGAGTGTAGTGTATCATGTACAATGTGTGTAGTGTATCATGTACAATGTGTGTAGTGTATCATGTACAATGTGTGTAGTGTATCATGTACAATGAGTGTAGTGTATCATGTACAGTGTGTGTAGTGTATCATGTACAATGTGTGTAGTGTATCATGTACAATGTGTGTAGTGTATCATGTACAATGTGTGTAGTGTATCATGTACAATGTGTGTAGTGTATCATGTACAATGTGTGTAGTGTATCATGTACAATGTGTGAGTGTAGTGTATCATGTACAATGTGTGTAGTGTATCATGTACAATGTGTGTGTGTAGTGTATCATGTACAATGTGTGTAGTGTATCATGTACAATGTGTGTAGTGTATCATGTACAATGTGTGTACAATGTGTGTAGTGTATCATGTACAGTGTGTGTAGTGTATCATGTACAATGTATGTGTGTAGTGTATCATGTACAATGTGTGTGTGTAGTGTATCATGTACAATGTGTGTAGTGTATCATGTACAATGAGTGTAGTGTATCATGTACAGTGTGTGTAGTGTATCATGTACAATGTGTGTAGTGTATCATGTACAATGTGTGTAGTGTATCATGTACAATGTGTGAGTGTAGTGTATCATGTACAATGTGTGTAGTGTACCATGTACAATGTGTGTAGTGTATCATGTACAATGTGTGTAGTGTATCATGTACAATGTGTGTAGTGTATCATGTACAATGTGTGAGTGTAGTGTATCATGTACAATGTGTGTAGTGTATCATGTACAATGTGTGTGTGTAGTGTATCATGTACAATGTGTGTAGTGTATCATGTACAATGTATGTGTGTAGTGTATCATGTACAATGTGTGTGTGTAGTGTATCATGTACAATGTGTGTAGTGTATCATGTACAATGAGTGTAGTGTATCATGTACAGTGTGTGTAGTGTATCATGTACAATGTGTGTAGTGTATCATGTACAATGTGTGTAGTGTATCATGTACAATGTGTGAGTGTAGTGTATCATGTACAATGTGTGTAGTGTATCATGTACAATGTGTGTAGTGTATCATGTACAATGTGTGTAGTGTATCATGTACAATGTGTGTAGTGTATCATGTACAATGTGTGAGTGTAGTGTATCATGTACAATGTGTGTAGTGTATCATGTACAATGTGTGTGTAGTGTATCATGTACAATGTGTGTAGTGTATCATGTACAATGTGTGTAGTGTATCATGTACAATGTGTGTACAATGTGTGTAGTGTATCATGTACAGTGTGTGTAGTGTATCATGTACAATGTATGTGTGTAGTGTATCATGTACAATGTGTGTAGTGTATCATGTACAATGTGTGTACAATGTGTGTAGTGTATCATGTACAGTGTGTGTAGTGTATCATGTACAATGTATGTGTGTAGTGTATCATGTACAATGTGTGTGTGTAGTGTATCATGTACAATGTGTGTAGTGTATCATGTACAATGTGTGTGTAGTGTATCATGTACAATGTGTGTGTAGTGTATCATGTACAGTGTGTGTAGTGTATCATGTACAATGAGTGTAGTGTATCATGTACAATGTATGTGTGTAGTGTATCATGTACAATGTGTGTAGTGTATCATGTACAATGAGTGTAGTGTATCATGTACAATGAGTGTAGTGTATCATGTACAATGAGTGTGTGTAGTGTATCATGTACCATGTGTGTACAATGTGTGTAGTGTATCATGTACAATGTGTGTAGTGTATCATGTACAATGTGTGAGTGTAGTGTATCATGTACAGTGTGTGTAGTGTATCATGTACAATGAGTGCGTGCGTGTGCTTGCAGGCGACGCGCGAGCTGGAGGGCCTGGACGCTCGCCAGCACGCCGAGTTCCGTCGCTACGAGCTGGCCAAGGAGCACGAACGGCGCTCGGCCCTGCAGCGCCTGCAGGGCGAGGAGCAGCGCACGCGGGAGAAGGAGCGCCAAGCGCAGGCGCTGGCTCGCCACCAGCAGCACGCACGCCTCAACCACCCAGTACGCACGCACAGCCACGCACAGCCAGGCTGAGTCACCCACTAGCACACGTGACACAATGGGCACGCCCAGTGGCAGCTGTCTCCACCCCCCACGCACAGCCAGGCTGAGTCACCCACTAGCCCACGTGACACAATGGGCACGCCCAGTGGCAGTTGCCTCCACCCCCCACGCACAGCCAGGCTGAGTCACCCACTAGCCCACGTGACACAGGGGCACGCCCAGTGGCAGTTGTCTCCACCCCCCACACACACAGCCACGCACAGCCAGGCTGAGTCACCCACTAGCACACGTGACACAATGGGCACGCCCAGTGGCAGTTGTCTCCACCCCCCACGCACAGCCACGCACAGCCAGGCTGAGTCACCCACTAGCACACGTGACACAATGGGCACGCCCAGTGGCAGCTGTCTCCACCCCCACGCACACAGCCACGCACAGCCAGGCTGAGTCACCCACTAGCACACGTGACACAATGGGCACGCCCAGTGGCAGCTGTCTCCACCCCCCACGCACAGCCAGGCTGAGTCACCCACTAGCACACGTGACACAATGGGCACGCCCAGTGGCAGCTGTTTCCACCCCCACCCCCACGCACAGCCAGGCTGAGTCACCCACTACCCCACGTGACACAGGGGCACGCCCAGTGGCAGCTGTCTCCACCCCCCACACACAGCCAGGCTGAGTCACCCACTAGCCCACGTGACACAGGGGCACGCCCAGTGGCAGCTGTTTCCACCCCCACCCCCACGCACAGCCAGGCTGAGTCACCCACTACCCCACGTGACACAGGGGCACGCCCAGTGGCAGCTGTCTCCACCCCCACCCCTAGCCACACACAGCCAGGCTGAGTCACCCACTAGCCCACGTGACACAGGGGCACGCCCAGTGGCAGCTGTCTCCACCCCCACGCACAGCCAGGCTGAGTCACCCACTAGCCCACGTGACACAGGGGCACGCCCAGTGGCAGCTGTCTCCACCCCAACCCCCAGCCACGCACAGCCAGGCTGAGTCACCCACTACCCTACGTGACAGAGGGGCACCCCCAGTGGCAGCTGTCTCCACCCCCCACACACAGCCAGGCTGAGTCACCCACTAGCCCACGTGACACAGGGGCACGCCCAGTGGCAGCTGTCTCCACCCCCCACACACAGCCAGGCTGAGTCACCCACTAGCCCACGTGACAGAGGGGCACGCCCAGTGGCAGCTGTCTCCACCCCAACCCCCAGCCACGCACAGCCAGGCTGAGTCACCCACTACCCTACGTGACAGAGGGGCACGCCCAGTGGCAGCTGCCTCCACCCCCACGCACAGCCACGCACAGCCAGGCTGAGTCACCCACTACCCCACGTGACACAGGGGCACGCCCAGTGGCAGCTGTCTCCACCCCCACGCACAGCCACGCACAGCCAGGCTGAGTCACCCACTAGCCCACGTGACACAGGGGCACGCCCAGTGGCAGCTGTCTCCACCCCCCACACACAGCCAGGCTGAGTCACCCACTACCCCACGTGACACAGGGGCACGCCCAGTGGCAGCTGTCTCCACCCCTACGCACAGCCAGGCTGAGTCACCCACTACTCCACGTGACACAGGGGCACCCCCAGTGGCAGCTGTCTCCACCCCCACCCTTACGCACAGCCAGGCTGAGTCACCCACTACCCCACGTGACACAGGTGCACGCCCAGTGGCAGCTGTCTCCACCCCCACGCACAGCCAGGCTGAGTCACCCACTACCCCACGTGACACAGGGGCACGCCCAGTGGCAGCTGTCTCCACCCCCTACACACAGCCAGGCTGAGTCACCCACTAGCCCACGTGACACAGGGGCACGCCCAGTGGCAGCTGTCTCCACCCCCACCCCCAGCCACGCACAGCCAGGCTGAGTCACCCACTACCCCACGTGACCCAGGGGCACGCCCAGTGGCAGCTGTCTCCACCCCCCACACACAGCCAGGCTGAGTCACCCACTACCCCACATGACCCAGGGGCACGCCCAGTGGCAGCTGCCTCCACTCCCACACACAGCCACGCACAGCCAGGCTGAGTCACCCACTACCCCACGTGACCCAGGGGCACGCCCAGTGGCAGCTGTCTCCACCCCCCACACACAGCCAGGCTGAGTCACCCACTACCCCACATGACCCAGGGGCACGCCCAGTGGCAGCTGCCTCCACTCCCACACACAGCCACGCACAGCCAGGCTGAGTCACCCACTACCCCACGTGACACAAGGGCACGCCCAGTGGCAGCTGTCTCCACCCCCACGCACAGCCAGGCTGAGTCACCCACTACCCCACGTGACACAGGGGCACGCCCAGTGGCAGCTGTCTCCACCCCCACCCCCACGCACAGCCAGGCTGAGTCACCCACTAGCCCACGTGACCCAGGGGCACACCCAGTGGCAGCTGTCTCCCCCCCCACACACAGCCAGGCTGAGTCACCCACTAGCCCACGTGACACAGGGGCACGCCCAGTGGCAGCTGTCTCCAGCCCCACCCCTATGCACAGCCAGGCTGAGTCACCCACTAGCCCACGTGACACAGGGGCACGCCCAGTGGCAGCCGTCCCCACACAGAGCACTAAGGTCATAGTTTTATTTATTTGTTATAGCCCCTGTGAGCCATTCGGCTCTTGAATCGGGTGCAACCGCAACAAACAAAAAACATGAACAAGAAAAACATATTTAAGTGACTTTGTGTGACTGTGCAAACAGAAAATACAGGAAAAAAAATCAAAATATTCCTGAAATAGCACCGTACACCAACGCTGTGTGCAAAAATCCCAGTGGGATGCAAGTCAAAATAACAACAACAACAACAACAACCACAAGACAACTAAGATTAAGGCCATCAGTCTAACTCCGTACTACAATAAACAAAAACATGGCCAAAACAAAAAAAAAACGTTTTCGAAATCACCAAAATAAAAGCCATAAATCCAATGTAACAGTGATCATAGGGACTGTGACCGATTTTTTTAAACAATAAACTACATGAATAAATCATAACACCAAAATCTAGAGCCATATTTTAGGCCACTGAAATATATATATAAAGTTGAAACTCGAAACGATTACAATTATTCGTGTTATCCTGCACAGGGTGAGTCCTCGCTATCGAGCTGCGTGTAGCAGTCTTTCAGAAGCGACCTGCCATCGCAAAAGCTGATCTCCCAACGAAGTGGGCCTCATCAACATCAAATAATGCAACGTTCAAATGCACGCTCATGCAGCCCAACATCGTTCTTCAATCGGGATTCCCCGTTGGCGAGGCTGTTTTAACACGCACAACGGACAGGAAGGACAGGATCAAAAGGGCTCGTGCAATGCGCATCCATAATGAACGTTGACTCATTGATTCCACCTACCCCCCCCCGCCCCGCGCTGAAGTGTGGTCACCACATCTGCGACTCTATATATGAGGAACAAAGGAGGTGGACTGATCCGGAAATCTGGCTGTTGCCTGATGAAGCTGGTTGCGATTACCGGCGAAATCGTCGTACTCGGATTGTAAATGTTGTGGCTTGGCCCTCCAACACACCGGTGGTGCTGTACTTAGTATACTACACTATACACTACACTATACACTACTACACTATACACTACACTATACACTACACTATACAATACACTATACACTACACTTTACACTACAATATACACTACAATATACACTACACTATACACTACACTATACACTATACACTACACTATACACTACACTACTATACACTACACTACACTATATACTACACTACACTACTACACACTACACTACACACTACACTATACACTACACACTACACACTACACTATACACTACACTATACACTACACTACACACTATACACTACACTACTACACACTATACACTACACTATACACTCCACTACACACTACACTACACATTACACTATACACTACACTATACACTACACTATACACGACAATATACACGACACTACACACTCCACTACACACTACACTACACACTACACTACACACTACACTACACACTAAACACTACACTATACACTACACTATACACTACACTATACACTACTATACACTGCACTATACACTACACTATACACTACTATACACTATACACTACAATATACACTACACTATACACTACACTATACACTACACTACACACTACACTATACACTACACTACACACTACACTACACACTACACTATACACTACACTATACACTACTATACACTATACACTACAATATACACTACACTATACACTACACACTACACTACACACTACACTATACACTACACTACACACTAGTGCTGTACTAGTGACAAATTGATCACGTTCTGTTCACGTGACAAACCCTTACTAGTTGACTCTGTCGGGTGGTGGCGGGTTTTAACGCGATCCAACCCAAAGTAACTACGTAATGGATCATCACCACCATCATCATCATCACGTGGGAATTCATATCAGCAGCCAAAAACTCCAGACGCGTGGCGACGTTCACTCCCAACGTGGAGAATACAAGCCAGCAGACCCTGAGAGTAAAATCCACACGACCACTGGGAGAGAGAGAGAGAGACACCGCAGACTCCAAATATACTGCGGGCATCAGGGTCGGGATCGAACCCACGACCTCCTCCTGCACACCGGGCGAGGTAGTCAACATATCCTAGTCCACCGTGATGATGATCGTGATGATGAGACAGAGACACAGACCTCCTGTAGACCAGGCGAGGTAGTCAACATCTCATAGCCACTGTGATGATGATGATGATGAGAGAGAGACACAGACCTCCTGTAGACTAGGCGAGGTAGTCAACATCTCCTAGTCACTGTGATGATGATGATGAGACAGAGACACAGACCTCCTGTAGACCAGGCGAGGTAGTCAACATCTCATAGCCACTGTGATGATGATGATGAGAGAGACACACAGACCTCCTGTAGACCAGGCGAGGTAGTCAACATCTCATAGCCACTGTGATGATGATGACGATGAGAGACAGACCTCCTGTAGACCAGGCGAGGTAGTCAACATCTCATAGCCACTGTGATGATGATGATGAGAGAGAGACACAGACCTCCTTTAGACCAGGCGAGGTAGTCAACATCTCATAGCCACCGTGATGATGATGATGAGAGAGAGACGTAGACTCCAAATACAGCAGCAGCAGCAGGCATCGTCAGGGTTGGGATCGAACCCACGAACTCCTGTATACCAGGCGAGGTAGTCAACATCTCCTAGCCACCGTGATGATGATGAGAAAGATGAAGACTCTAAATATACAGCAGGGTCGGGATCGAACCCACGACCTCCTGCACACCAGGCGAGGTAGTCAACATCTCTCTTAGCCACCGTGATGATGATGAGAGAGAGACGCAGACTCCAAATATACAGCAGTAGCAGCAGGGTCGGGATCGAACCCACGACCTCCTGTATACCGGGCGAGGTAGTCAACATCTCCTGGCCACCGTGATGATGATGATGAGAGAGACACAGACCTCCTGTAGACTAGGCGAGGTAGTTAACATCTCATAGCCACTGTGATGATGATGATGAGAGAGAGACGCAGACTCCAAATCTACAGCAGCAGCAGCAGGCATCGTCAGAGTCGGGATCGAACCCACGACCTCCTGTATACCGGGCGAGGTAGTCAACATCTCAGGGGCAGTTCTCTGACGCCGCTGGATGATGAGGAGGGCCTTCATCCAGCAGTGGGTAGAGCACGGGCCGATGGGCGATGACTGGCGAGGGAGGTTGTCCGTGCTTGCGGTGGCTTCCCCAGGGCAGCGAGAAGCAGCTGAAGGAGGTGTGGGAGGCCTCGGATGGATTGGAGCCCGAGGATTTCGACGCCAGGACCTTCTTTCACCTCCACGGTGAGTGAGCAAGTCGCGACTGAGAGGGTGGGGGAGGAGGAGAGGGAGACACGAGGAGGAGGAGGACGAGAGACACGAGGAGGAGGAGGAGGAGAGACACGGGGTGTGTTGTGGTAGTGAGGAGGAGGAGGAGAGACACGTGGTGTGTTGTGGTAGTGAGGAGGAGGAGGTAGAGGAGAGACACGAGGAGGAGGAGGATGAGGAAGAGAGACACGTGGTGTGTTGTGGTAGTGAGGAGGGGAGACACGGGGTGTGTTGTGGTAGTGAGGAGGAGGAGGTGGAGGAGAGACACGAGGAGGAGGAGGATGAGGAGGAGAGACACGGGGTGTGTTGTGGTAGTGAGGAGGAGAGACACGAGGAGGAGGAGGAGGAGAGACACGTGGTGTGTTGTGGTAGTGAGGAGGGGAGACACGGGGTGTGTTGTGGTAGTGAGGAGGAGGAGGAGAGACACGGGGTGTGTTGTGGTAGTGAGGAGGGGAGACACGAGGTGTGTTGTGGTAGTGAGGAGGAGGATGAGGAGGAGGAGAGACACGGGGTGTGTTGTGGTAGCGAGGAGGAGGTGGAGGAGGAGTGAAACGGGGTGGTGAACGTTGTCCACCTTTTCTCTTCCCTAGATTCCAACTCTGACGGATTTCTGGACATCCTTGAACTCGAAGCCATTTTCACCAAAGAGGTGACGGGCTGACAGTGGGAAGGGAGCCGACACTGCTTGAGCCCTGGGTCTGGGTGTCTCTCAGAATGTCGAACTGCGTCTCTCTGTCTCTGTGATGAGTCTGTGGGTGTCTGTGTGGTGAGTCTGTGGGTCTCTGTGGTGAGTCTGTGGGTGTCTGTGTGGTGAGTCTGTGGGTCTCTGTGTGGTGAGTCTGTGGGTCTCTGTGTGGTGAGTCTGTGGGTCTCTGTGTGGTGAGTCTGTGGGTCTCTGTGTGGCGAGTCTGTGGGTCTCTGTGTAGTGAGTCTGTGGGTCTCTGTGTGGTGAGTCTGTGGGTCTCTATGTGGTGAGTCTGTGGGTCTCTATGTGGTGAGTCTGTGGGTGTCTGTGTGGTGAGTCTGTGGGTCTCTGTGTGGTGAGTCTGTGGGTCTCTATGTGGTGAGTCTGTGGGTCTCTGTGTGATGAGTCTGTGGGTCTCTGTGTGGTGAGTCTGTGGGTCTCTGTGTGGTGAGTCTGTGGGTCTCTGTGTGGTGAGTCTGTGGGTCTCTGTGTGATGAGTCTGTGGGTCTCTGTGTGGTGAGTCTGTGGGTCTCTGTGTGGTGAGTCTGTGGGTCTCTGTGTGGTGAGTCTGTGGGTCTCTGTGTAGTGAGTCTGTGGGTCTCTGTGTGGTGAGTCTGTGGGTCTCTATGTGGTGAGTCTGTGGGTCTCTATGTGGTGAGTCTGTGGGTGTCTGTGTGGTGAGTCTGTGGGTCTCTGTGTGGTGAGTCTGTGGGTCTCTATGTGGTGAGTCTGTGGGTCTCTGTGTGATGAGTCTGTGGGTCTCTGTGTGGTGAGTCTGTGGGTCTCTGTGTGGTGAGTCTGTGGGTCTCTGTGTGGTGAGTCTGTGGGTCTCTGTGTGATGAGTCTGTGGGTCTCTGTGTGGTGAGTCTGTGGGTCTCTGTGTGGTGAGTCTGTGGGTCTCTGTGTGGTGAGTCTGTGGGTCTCTGTGTGGTGAGTCTGTGGGTCTCTGTGTGGTGAGTCTGTGGGTCTCTGTGTGGTGAGTCTGTGGGTCTCTATGTGGTGAGTCTGTGGGTCTCTGTGTGGTGAGTCTGTGGGTCTCTGTGTGGTGAGTCTGTGGGTCTCTGTGATTAGTCTGTGGGTGTCTGTGTGGTGAGTCTGTGGGTCTCTGTGTGAGTTTGTGGGTCTCTGTGTGGTGAGTCTGTGGGTCTCTGTGTGGTGAGTCTGTGGTAGGTCTCTGTGTGGTGAGTCTGTGGGTCTCTGTGTGAGTTTGTGGGTCTCTGTGTGATGAGTTTGTGGGTCTCTGTGTGATGAGTCTGTGGGTCTCTGTGTGGTGAGTCTGTGGGTCTCTGTGTGGTGAGTCTGTGGGTCTCTGTGTGATGAGTCTGTGGGTCTCTGTGTGATGAGTCTATGGGTCTCTGTGTGGTGAGTCTGTGGGTCTCTGTGTGATGAGTCTGTGGGTCTCTGTGTGGTGAGTCTGTGGGTCTCTGTGTAGTGAGTCTGTGGGTCTCTGTGTGGTGAGTCTGTGGGTCTCTGTGTGATGAGTCTGTGGGTCTCTGTGTGTGATGAGTTTGTGGGTCTCTGTGTGATGAGTCTGTGGGTCTCTGTGTGGTGAGTCTGTGGGTCTCTGTGTGGTGAGTCTGTGGGTCTCTGTGTGATGAGTCTGTGGGTCTCTGTGTGGTGAGTCTGTGGGTCTCTATGTGGTGAGTCTGTGGGTCTCTGTGTGGTGAGTCTGTGGGTCTCTGTGTGGTGAGTCTGTGGGTCTCTGTGATTAGTCTGTGGGTGTCTGTGTGGTGAGTCTGTGGGTCTCTGTCTGAGTTTGTGGGTCTCTGTGTGGTGAGTCTGTGGGTCTCTGTGTGGTGAGTCTGTGGTAGGTCTCTGTGTGGTGAGTCTGTGGGTCTCTGTGTGAGTTTGTGGGTCTCTGTGTGATGAGTCTGTGGGTCTCTGTGTGATGAGTCTGTGGGTCTCTGTGTGATGAGTCTGTGGGTCTCTGTGTGGTGAGTCTGTGGGTCTCTGTGTGGTGAGTCTGTGGGTCTCTGTGTGAGTGAGTCTGTGGGTCTCTGTGTGGTGAGTCTGTGGGTCTCTGTGTGGTGAGTCTGTGGGTCTCTGTGTGGTGAGTCTGTGGTGCTGGCCACCCACCCCCTCGTGTGCCGTTCCGGCCTTCATAGGTGCTGCTAGCTAACAGCACTTGCCGCTGCAGCCTGTTAGAGGCTACACGGGGGACCTTTGTCTGTGTCTGTGTGTGAGGCGCTAGCTGACAGCACTTGCCCCTGCAGCCTGTTAGAGGCTACACGGGGGATCTTTGTTTTTCATGCGTCTATGGGACCGTCCATATATGACGTCACGCGACTTTGGACGATTTTTGACCCCCCTCCTGCCCCCCTCTTCACACTGCGTCACAAAGCTCTCCCCCCCCCCCCAAATTTTTTTTAAAAAACTAAAACACTAAAAAACTAAAACGCTAAAACACTAAAAAACTAAAACGCTTCAAATCGCTTTAAAACTATCGTGCGGTATTTAATGCGGCGCTGCAAACTCTGACGTCGTAGGAGAAATCATTTATAAAAAATCAATTTAATTACAGTAGAAAAACGTATTCTCGGTTCTTTAGGTAAAGTCGCCACGTTAGGAGTGAAATAATAAAATAAAAATATAAAATAATAAAATCTAAATTTAAGCAGAACGCGTTGCCACAAATGTCTGACCCCACCCCCCACCCCCCAGGTGCGTGACGTCATTTATGGACAGCCCCTTTGTGTGGGTGCGTCTGTGTGTGTGTGTCACTGTGTGTGTCACTGTGTGTCACTGTGTGTGTGTCACTGTGTGTCACTGTGTGTGTATCACTGTGTGTCACTGTGTGTGTCACTGTGTGTGTGTCACTGTGTGTCACTGTGTGTGTGTGTGTCACTGTGTGTGTGTGTCACTGTGTCACTGTGTGTCACTGTGTGTGTGTGTGTCACTGTGTGTCACTGTGTGTGTGTGTGTCACTGTGTGTGTGTGTGTCACTGTGTGTGTGTGTGTGTCACTGTGTGTGTGTGTCACTGTGTGTGTGTGTCACTGTGTGTCACTGTGTGTGTGTGTCACTGTGTGTCACTGTGTGTGTCACTGTGTGTCACTGTGTGTGTGTGTCACTGTGTGTGTGTGTGTGTGTCACTGTGTGTGTGTGTCACTGTGTGTGTGTGTGTGTCACTGTGTGTCACTGTGTGTGTGTGTCACTGTGTGTGTGTGTCACTGTGTGTGTGTGTCACTGTGTGTGTGTGTCACTGTGTGTGTCACTGTGTGTGTGTCACTGTGTGTGTGTGTGTCACTGTGTGTGTGTGTCACTGTGTGTGTGTCACTGTGTGTGTGTCACTGTGTGTGTGTCACTATGTGTGTGTGTCACTGTGTGTGTGTGTCACTGTGTGTGTGTCACTGTGTGTCACTGTGTGTGTGTGTGTCACTGTGTGTCACTGTGTGTGTGTCACTGTGTGTCACTGTGTGTGTGTGTGTCACAGTGTGTGTGTCACTGTGTGTGTCACTGTGTGTCACTGTGTGTGTCACTGTGTGTCACTGTGTGTCACTGTGTGTGTGTGTCACTGTGTGTGTGTCACTGTGTGTGTGTCACTGTGTGTCACTGTGTGTGTGTGTGTCACTGTGTGTGTGTGTGTCACTGTGTGTCACTGTGTGTGTGTGTGTCACTGTGTGTGTGTGTCACAGTGTGTGTGTCACTGTGTGTGTCACTGTGTGTCACTGTGTGTGTCACTGTGTGTCACTGTGTGTGTGTGTGTCACTGTGTGTGTGTCACTGTGTGTGTCACTGTGTGTCACTGTGGGGAGCGGTGGGTGTAGCGGTTAGCGCTACGCTGCGCTATGAACCTGGCGACCCGGGTTCGATTCCCGCTCACGGCCGACACCACCGGTGACGATTATCTGAACCGGTCCCGGGCCTCCCCTAGGTCGACTCGGCCTCAAATGAGTACCTGGTGTAGCGGTGTGTAGTAAACATCGCCACCGGGGAGACAAAGGCGGCCGGGCGTGGTGCTGGCCACCCACACCCTCGTGTACCGTTACCGGCCTTCATAGGTGCTGCTCGCTAACAGCACTTGCCCCTACAGTCTGTTAAGGCTATATGGGGGATCTTTGTCTTTGTCTTTGTGTCTGTGTGTGTAGCTGGAGAAGGTGTACGACCCAAACAACGGGGACGATGATTTGGTGGAAATGGAGGAAGAGCGACTGAGGATGAGGGAACACGTCCTGAACGAGGTACCCACCTGCTCCTCGCGCTGTGATTGGTCGGATTCTGGGCTCGAGCGTCCGCGATTGGTCGGATTCTGTGCGAGCGCGTTCGCGATTGGTCGGATTCTGTGCTCGGGCGAGCGCGCGCCGTGATTGGTCGGATTCTGAGCGAGAGCGCCGTGATTGGTCGGATTCTGAGCTCGAGCGCCGTAATTGGTCGGATTCTGTGCTCGGGCGAGCGCGCCGTGATTGGTCGGATTCTGAGCTCGAGCGTCCGCGATTGGTGGGATTCTGAGCGCGAGCGCCGTGATTGGTCGGATTCTGAGCTCGAGCGTCCGCGATTGGTGGGATTCTGAGCGAGGGCGAGCGTGACCGCCATTGTGAACCACCCCGTCCCCGCGTGCCCGGACCAAGGTGGACTTGAACAGAGACCACCTGGTGAGCCTGGAGGAGTTCATCCTCTCCACGCAGTCCGAACAGTTCCACAACGACGACTCGTGGGAGGTGACCCGCTCGCTCGCTCGCTCGCTCACTCACTCACTCACCCACCAAACCCACCCACTCACCCACTCACTGGCCCACTCACTCGTTCGCTCGCTCGCCCACTCACCCACCCGCCAACTCACCCACTCGCCCACTCACCCACTCGCCCACTCACACACCCACTCGCTCACCCACCCACTTGTTCACCCATCCCCACTTACTCACTCACTCAATCGCTCTCTCACCCACCCACCCACCCAATCCACCTACTCACCCACCCATAGACTCACCCACCTGCCCACCCATCCACTCGCTCGCTCACCCACTCGTCCACCCATCCTCGCTCACTCACTCACTCACTCGCTCACCCGCTCGCTCGCTCACCCATCCACTCGCTCGCTCACCCACCAACTCGCTCAACCATCCCCGCTCACTCACTCACTCGCTCACCCATCCCCGCTCACTCACTCACTCACCCACTCACTCACTCACTCGCTCACCCATCCCCGCTCACTCACTCACTCACTCGCTCACCCATCCCCGCTCACTCACTCACCCACCCACTCGCTCACCCACCCACCCACTCGCTCACCCACCAACTCGCTCACCCATCCCCGCTTACTCACTCACTCACCCGCTCTCTCGCTCGCTCACTCATCCACTCGCTCACTCCGCCCCCTCTCAGTCTCTCATACCCTCCCCCCCCTCCCTCCCTCTTGTCCACCCCTACAATGATCCACCCCTAGACCGTGGACGACTCGCCGATGTTCACAGAGGAGGATTTCGCAAACTACGAGCGCCAATTCTTACCTCATCACGAGGCTGAGGAGCAGGAAAGGCATCGTCTAGAGGAGCAGCAACAGCAGCAGCAGGATCATCAGCAACAGCAGCAGCAGGATCATCAGCAACAGCAGCAGCAGCATCATCAGCAACAGCAGCAGCAGGATCATCAGCAACAGCAGCAGCAGGATCATCAGCAACAACAGCAGCAGCAGCATCATCAGCAACAGCAGCAGGATCATCAGGACCAGCAGCATCAGCAACAGCAGCATCATCAGCAACACCAGCAGCATAATCAGCAACAGCAGCATAATCAGCAACAGCAGCAGCAGCATCATCATCAGCAGCAGCAACAGCAGCAGCAGCAACAGCAGCAGCAGCATCAGCAACTGCAGCAGCAGCAGCATCATCAGCAACAGCAGCAGCATCATCAGCAACAGCAGCAGCATCATCAGCAACAGCAGCAGCAGCAGGGACAGCAGCAGCAGGGACAGCAACAGCAGCATCAGCTGGGACAGCAGCATCAGCTGAGACAGCATCAAGAGCAGCATCACCAACAGCATCAGCAGCAACAGCAGCATCAGCAGCAGGTGATGAAGGCTCCTCTAGGATGCTCAGGGTTCAGTGTTAATGACAGAGGCTCATAGAGCCAGACTAAGGCTCCTCTAGGATTCTCAGGGTTCAGTGTTAATGACAGAGGCTCATAGAGCCAGACTAAGGCTCCTCTAGGATTCTCAGGGTTCAGTGTTAATGAGAGAGGCTCATAGAGCCAGACTAAGGCTCCTCTAGGATTCTCAGGGTTCAGTGTTAATGACAGAGGCTCATAGAGCCAGACTAAAGCTCCTCTAGGATTCTCAGGGTTCAGTGTTAATGACAGAGGCTCATAGAGCCAGACTAAGGCTCCTCTAGGATTCTCAGGGTTCAGTGTTAATGACAGAGGCTCATAGAGCCAGACTAAGGCTCCTCTAGGATTCTCAGGGTTCAGTGTTAATGAGAGAGGCTCATAGAGCCAGACTAAGGCTCCTCTAGGATTCTCAGGGTTCAGTGTTAATGACAGAGGCTCATAGAGCCAGACTAAGGCTCCTCTAGGATTCTCAGGGTTCAGTGTTAGTGAGAGACGCTCATAGAGCCAGACTAAGGCTCCTCTAGGATTCTCAGGGTTCAGTGTTAATGAGAGAGGCTCATAGAGCCAGACTAAGGCTCCTCTAGGATTCTCAGGGTTCAGTGTTAATGACAGAGGCTCATAGAGCCAGACTATGGCTCCTTTAGGATTCTCAGGGTTCAGTGTTAATGACAGAGGCTCATAGAGCCAGACTAAGGCTCCTTTAGGATTCTCAGGGTTCAGTGTTAATGAGAGAGGCTCATAGAGCCAGACTAAGGCTCCTCTAGGATTCTCAGGGTTCAGTGTTAATGACAGAGGCTCATAGAGCCAGACTAAGGCTCCTCTAGGATTCTCAGGGTTCAGTGTTAATGACAGAGGCTCATAGAGCCAGACTAAGGCTCCTCTAGGATTCTCAGGGTTCAGTGTTAATGAGAGAGGCTCATAGAGCCAGACTAAAGCTCCTCTAGGATTCTCAGGGTTCAGTGTTAATGACAGAGGCTCATAGAGCCAGACTAAGGCTCCTCTAGGATTCTCAGGGTTCAGACTAGCTCATAGAGCCAGACAAAGGCTGCGTCGGGTGGCGGAAGGCGCACAACACAACACGCTAACTGCCGCTGTCACCCGCCCCACCACCGCCCCCCCACTCACAGGTGGAGAAGCAGCAGCAGCTGGGACAGGCACCCCAGGAGCACAAAGGGCAGCCCCTGGAGGCTCACAAGGACCCCAGCCTTCCCATTCAACACAACCCATTGGCCGGTGAGTGGGCTGCCAATGGCCGTGTCGGTGGGGTTCACAGTGGCCATGTTGGTAAGTTCACAGTGGCCATGTTGGTGAGTTCACAATGGCCATGTTCTTAGTTTTTTTTCGGTAAAGTCACGTTGAAGAGAAACAACAAAATAACAAAATATATATAAAACAATAAAAAAAATTCTCACGACGTTTCGACCATAACTCAAACGGTCATCATCAGGTGTGTCGGTTTGCATAAATTTATTTTGAAAACGGCATATTTATTTATTTATATATATATATAAATAACGTTTGCGTCACGCGCAACGATTGGCTGTTTGCCAGGACTAGTCCATCTATTTTTTGAAAAGAGGAGGGGGGAGACGAAATTTGTTTTTATGTATGCTGTCTGAAAGCCACTGTAAGCGTGAACAATCAATGATTCCGGACATACAATACCCTGGTGTCTACAAACTAAGTTGCCTCTGTGGTAGTAGTTACATTGGAGAAACCAAACGCCATATCTCGGACCGCATTCGTGAACATAAAGCAGACCTTAAACACGGTAGGACCAACACCTCGGCCGTAGCAGATCATTGTTCTAATTCAGTAGGCTCACATGCCATTGACTTTTCCAAGACGGAGGTTCTTTGTAAGCCATCTGGCTTCCATGAGAGATTCGTTCATGAGGCTATCCACATATACAAACACAGAGACAATTTCAACCGAGAAGATGGATTCTATCTTAGCAATCATTGGAAAGATTTGATAAATCATTTCAGTTCTTGATTGATTGTTCACGCTTACAGTGGCTTTCAGACAGCATACATAAAAACAAATTTCGTCTCCCCCCTCCTCTTTTCAAAAAATAGATGGACTAGTCCTGGCAAACAGCCAATCGTTGCGCGTGACGCAAACGTTATTTATATATATAAATAAATAAATATGCCGTTTTCAAAATAAATTTATGCAAACCGACACACCTGATGATGACCGTTTGAGTTATGGTCGAAACGTCGTGAGAATTTTTTATTGTTTTATATATATTTTGTTATTTTGTTGTTTCTCTTCAACGTGACTTTACCGAAAAAAAACTAAGAATATGAATTACTGCAGTCACGAAAGCTTTAAATCAAAATTTAATGGCCATGTTGGTGAGTTCACAGTGGCCATGTTGGTGAGTTCACAGTGGCCATGTTGGTGAGTTCACAGTGGCCATGTTGGTGAGTTCACAGTGGCCATGTTGGTGAGTTCACAATGGCCATGTTGGTGAGTTCACAGTGGCCATGTTGGTGGGTTCACAATGGCCATGTTGGTGGGTTCACAATGGCCATGTTGGTGAGTTCACAATGGCCATGTTGGTGAGTTCACAATGGCCATGTTGGTGAGTTCACAGTCGCCATGTTGGTGAGTTCACAATGGCCATGTTGGTGAGTTCACAGTGGCCATGTTGGTGGGTTCACAATGGCCATGTTGGTGAGTTCACAATGGCCGTGTTGGTGAGTTCACAGTGGCCGTGTTGGTGGGTTCACAGTGGCCATGTTGGTGAGTTCACAGTGGCCGTGTTGGTGGTTCACAGTGGCCATGTCGGTGGGGTTCACAGTGGCCATGTTGGTGAGTTCACAGTGGCCGTGTTGGTGGGTTCACAGTGGCCATGTTGGTGAGTTCACAATGGCCGTGTTGGTGGTTCACAATGGTCGTGTTGGTGAGTTCACAATGGCCATGTTGGTGAGTTCACAGTGGCCGTGTTGGTGGGTTCACAGTGGCCATGTTGGTGAGTTCACAGTGGCCGTGTTGGTGGTTCACAGTGGCCATGTCGGTGGGGTTCACAGTGGCCATGTTGGTGAGTTCACAGTGGCCGTGTTGGTGGGTTCACAGTGGCCATGTTGGTGAGTTCACAGTGGCCATGTTGGTGGTTCACAGTGGCCATGTTGGTGAGTTCACAATGGCCATGTTGGTGAGTTCACAATGGCCGTGTTTGGTGAGTTCACAGTGGCCATGTTGGTGGTTCATAGTGGCCATGTTGGTGAGTTCACAGTGGCCATGTTGGTGAGTTCAAAATGGCCGTGTTGTTGGGTTCACAATGGCCATGTTGGTGGGGTTCACAGTGGCCATGTTGGTGAGTTCACAGTGGCCGTGTCGGTGGGGTTCACAATGGCCATGTTGGTGGTTCACAATGTCCATGTTGGTGAGTTCACAATGGCCGTGTTGGTGGTTCACAATCTCCGTGTTGGTGGGTTCACAGTGGCCATGTTGGTGAGTTCACAGTGGCCATGTTGGTGAGTTCACAATGGCCGTGTTGGTGGTTCACAATGGCCGTGTTGGTGGGTTCACAGTGGCCATGTTGGTGAGTTCACAATGGCCGTGTTGGTGGTTCACAGTGGCCATGTTGGTGAGTTCACATTGGCCATGTTGGTGAGTTCACAATGGCCGTGTTGGTGGGGTTCACAGTGGCCGTGTTGGTGAGTTCACAGTGGCCATGTTGGTGAGTTCACAGTGGCCGTCTTGGTGAGTTCACAGTGGCCATGTTGGTGAGTTCACAGTGGCCATGTTGGTGGGTTCACAATGGCCATGTTGGTGAGTTCACAGTGGCCATGTTGGTGGGTTCACAGTGGCCATGTTGGTGAGTTCACAATGGCCATGTTTGTGAGGTCACAGTGGCCATGTTGGTGAGTTCACAATGGCCATGTTGGTGCGTTCACAATGGCCGTGTTGGTGGGTTCACAATGGCCGTGTTGGTGGGTTCACAATGGCCGTGTTGGTGAGTTCACAGTGGCCATGTTGGTGAGTTCACAGTGTCCGTGTTGTTGGGTTCACAATGGCCATGTTGGTGGGGTTCACAGTGGCCATGTTGGTGAGTTCACAGTGGCCGTGTCGGTGGGGTTCACAATGGCCATGTTGGTGGTTCACAATGTCCATGTTGGTGAGTTCACAATGGCCGTGTTGGTGGTTCACAATCTCCGTGTTGGTGGGTTCACAGTGGCCATGTTGGTGAGTTCACAGTGGCCATGTTGGTGAGTTCACAATGGCCGTGTTGGTGGTTCACAATGGCCGTGTTGGTGGGTTCACAGTGGCCATGTTGGTGAGTTCACAATGGCCGTGTTGGTGGTTCACAGTGGCCATGTTGGTGAGTTCACATTGGCCATGTTGGTGAGTTCACAATGGCCGTGTTGGTGGGGTTCACAGTGGCCGTGTTGGTGAGTTCACAGTGGCCATGTTGGTGAGTTCACAGTGGCCGTCTTGGTGAGTTCACAGTGGCCATGTTGGTGAGTTCACAGTGGCCATGTTGGTGGGTTCACAATGGCCATGTTGGTGAGTTCACAGTGGCCATGTTGGTGGGTTCACAGTGGCCATGTTGGTGAGTTCACAATGGCCATGTTTGTGAGGTCACAGTGGCCATGTTGGTGAGTTCACAATGGCCATGTTGGTGCGTTCACAATGGCCGTGTTGGTGGGTTCACAATGGCCGTGTTGGTGGGTTCACAATGGCCGTGTTGGTGAGTTCACAGTGGCCATGTTGGTGAGTTCACAGTGGCCATGTTGGTGAGTTCACAATGGCCATGTTCTTAGTTTTTTTTCGGTAAAGTCACGTTGAAGAGAAACAACAAAATAACAAAATATATATAAAACAATAAAAAAAATTCTCACGACGTTTCGACCATAACTCAAACGGTCATCATCAGGTGTGTCGGTTTGCATAAATTTATTTTGAAAACGGCATATTTATTTATTTATATATATATATAAATAACGTTTGCGTCACGCGCAACGATTGGCTGTTTGCCAGGACTAGTCCATCTATTTTTTGAAAAGAGGAGGGGGGAGACGAAATTTGTTTTTATGTATGCTGTCTGAAAGCCACTGTAAGCGTGAACAATCAATGATTCCGGACATACAATACCCTGGTGTCTACAAACTAAGTTGCCTCTGTGGTAGTAGTTACATTGGAGAAACCAAACGCCATATCTCGGACCGCATTCGTGAACATAAAGCAGACCTTAAACACGGTAGGACCAACACCTCGGCCGTAGCAGATCATTGTTCTAATTCAGTAGGCTCACATGCCATTGACTTTTCCAAGACGGAGGTTCTTTGTAAGCCATCTGGCTTCCATGAGAGATTCGTTCATGAGGCTATCCACATATACAAACACAGAGACAATTTCAACCGAGAAGATGGATTCTATCTTAGCAATCATTGGAAAGATTTGATAAATCATTTCAGTTCTTGATTGATTGTTCACGCTTACAGTGGCTTTCAGACAGCATACATAAAAACAAATTTCGTCTCCCCCCTCCTCTTTTCAAAAAATAGATGGACTAGTCCTGGCAAACTGCCAATCGTTGCGCGTGACGCAAACGTTATTTATATATATAAATAAATAAATATGCCGTTTTCAAAATAAATTTATGCAAACCGACACACCTGATGATGACCGTTTGAGTTATGGTCGAAACGTCGTGAGAATTTTTTATTGTTTTATATATATTTTGTTATTTTGTTGTTTCTCTTCAACGTGACTTTACCGAAAAAAAACTAAGAATATGAATTACTGCAGTCACGAAAGCTTTAAATCAAAATTTAATGGCCATGTTGGTGAGTTCACAGTGGCCATGTTGGTGAGTTCACAGTGGCCATGTTGGTGAGTTCACAGTGGCCATGTTGGTGAGTTCACAGTGGCCATGTTGGTGAGTTCACAATGGCCATGTTGGTGAGTTCACAGTGGCCATGTTGGTGGGTTCACAATGGCCATGTTGGTGGGTTCACAATGGCCATGTTGGTGAGTTCACAATGGCCATGTTGGTGAGTTCACAATGGCCATGTTGGTGAGTTCACAGTCGCCATGTTGGTGAGTTCACAATGGCCATGTTGGTGAGTTCACAGTGGCCATGTTGGTGGGTTCACAATGGCCATGTTGGTGAGTTCACAATGGCCGTGTTGGTGAGTTCACAGTGGCCGTGTTGGTGGGTTCACAGTGGCCATGTTGGTGAGTTCACAGTGGCCGTGTTGGTGGTTCACAGTGGCCATGTCGGTGGGGTTCACAGTGGCCATGTTGGTGAGTTCACAGTGGCCGTGTTGGTGGGTTCACAGTGGCCATGTTGGTGAGTTCACAATGGCCGTGTTGGTGGTTCACAATGGTCGTGTTGGTGAGTTCACAATGGCCATGTTGGTGAGTTCACAGTGGCCGTGTTGGTGGGTTCACAGTGGCCATGTTGGTGAGTTCACAGTGGCCGTGTTGGTGGTTCACAGTGGCCATGTCGGTGGGGTTCACAGTGGCCATGTTGGTGAGTTCACAGTGGCCGTGTTGGTGGGTTCACAGTGGCCATGTTGGTGAGTTCACAGTGGCCATGTTGGTGGTTCACAGTGGCCATGTTGGTGAGTTCACAATGGCCATGTTGGTGAGTTCACAATGGCCGTGTTGGTGAGTTCACAGTGGCCATGTTGGTGGTTCATAGTGGCCATGTTGGTGAGTTCACAGTGGCCATGTTGGTGAGTTCAAAATGGCCGTGTTGTTGGGTTCACAATGGCCATGTTGGTGGGGTTCACAGTGGCCATGTTGGTGAGTTCACAGTGGCCGTGTCGGTGGGGTTCACAATGGCCATGTTGGTGGTTCACAATGTCCATGTTGGTGAGTTCACAATGGCCGTGTTGGTGGTTCACAATCTCCGTGTTGGTGGGTTCACAGTGGCCATGTTGGTGAGTTCACAGTGGCCATGTTGGTGAGTTCACAATGGCCGTGTTGGTGGTTCACAATGGCCGTGTTGGTGGGTTCACAGTGGCCATGTTGGTGAGTTCACAATGGCCGTGTTGGTGGTTCACAGTGGCCATGTTGGTGAGTTCACATTGGCCATGTTGGTGAGTTCACAATGGCCGTGTTGGTGGGGTTCACAGTGGCCGTGTTGGTGAGTTCACAGTGGCCATGTTGGTGAGTTCACAGTGGCCGTCTTGGTGAGTTCACAGTGGCCATGTTGGTGAGTTCACAGTGGCCATGTTGGTGGGTTCACAATGGCCATGTTGGTGAGTTCACAGTGGCCATGTTGGTGGGTTCACAGTGGCCATGTTGGTGAGTTCACAATGGCCATGTTTGTGAGGTCACAGTGGCCATGTTGGTGAGTTCACAATGGCCATGTTGGTGCGTTCACAATGGCCGTGTTGGTGGGTTCACAATGGCCGTGTTGGTGGGTTCACAATGGCCGTGTTGGTGAGTTCACAGTGGCCATGTTGGTGAGTTCACAGTGTCCGTGTTGTTGGGTTCACAATGGCCATGTTGGTGGGGTTCACAGTGGCCATGTTGGTGAGTTCACAGTGGCCGTGTCGGTGGGGTTCACAATGGCCATGTTGGTGGTTCACAATGTCCATGTTGGTGAGTTCACAATGGCCGTGTTGGTGGTTCACAATCTCCGTGTTGGTGGGTTCACAGTGGCCATGTTGGTGAGTTCACAGTGGCCATGTTGGTGAGTTCACAATGGCCGTGTTGGTGGTTCACAATGGCCGTGTTGGTGGGTTCACAGTGGCCATGTTGGTGAGTTCACAATGGCCGTGTTGGTGGTTCACAGTGGCCATGTTGGTGAGTTCACATTGGCCATGTTGGTGAGTTCACAATGGCCGTGTTGGTGGGGTTCACAGTGGCCGTGTTGGTGAGTTCACAGTGGCCATGTTGGTGAGTTCACAGTGGCCGTCTTGGTGAGTTCACAGTGGCCATGTTGGTGAGTTCACAGTGGCCATGTTGGTGGGTTCACAATGGCCATGTTGGTGAGTTCACAGTGGCCATGTTGGTGGGTTCACAGTGGCCATGTTGGTGAGTTCACAATGGCCATGTTTGTGAGGTCACAGTGGCCATGTTGGTGAGTTCACAATGGCCATGTTGGTGCGTTCACAATGGCCGTGTTGGTGGGTTCACAATGGCCGTGTTGGTGGGTTCACAATGGCCGTGTTGGTGAGTTCACAGTGGCCATGTTGGTGAGTTCACAGTGTCCGTGTTGGTGAGTTCACAGTGGCCGTGTTGGTGGGTTCACAGTGGCCATGTTGGTGGTTCACAGTGGCCATGTTGGTGAATTCACAATGGCCATGTTGGTGAGTTCACAATGGCCATGTTGGTGGGTTCACAGTGGCTATGTTGGTGAGTTCACAATGGCCATGTTGGTGAGTTCACAGTGGCCGTGTTGGTGAGTTCACAGTGGCCATGTTGGTGAGTTCACAGTGGCCGTGTTGGTGAGTTCACAATGGCCATGTTGGTGAGTTCACAGTGGCTGTGTTGGTGAGTTCACAGTGGCCATGTTTGTGAGTTCACAATGGTCATGTTGGTGGGTGCACAGTGGCCATGTTGGTGAGTTCACAATGGCCATGTTGGTGAGTTCACAGTGGCCATGTTGGTGAGTTCACAATGGCCGTGTTGGTGGGTTCACAGTGGCCATGTTGGTGAGTTCACAATGGCCATGTTGGTGAGTTCACAATGGCCGTGTTGGTGGTTCACAATGGCCATGTTGGTGAATTCACAATGGCCGTGTTGGTGAGTTTACAATGGCCGGGTTGGTGGGTTTACAGTGGCCATGTTGGTGAGTTCACAATGGCCGTGTTGGTGAGTTCACAGTGGCCATGTTGGTGAGTTCACAGTGGCCATGTTGGTGGGTTCACAATGGCCGTGTTGGTGAGTTCACAGTGGCCATGTTGGTGGTTCACAATGGCCATGTTGGTGAGTTCACAATGGCCGTGTTGGTGGGTTCACAGTGGCCATGTTGGTGAGTTCACAGTGGCCATGTTGGTGGGTTCACAATGGCCGTGTTGGTGAGTTCACAGTGGCCATAGTTGGTGAGTTCACAGTGGCCGTGTTGGTAGGGTTCACAATGGCCGTGTTGGTGAGTTCACAGTGGCCATGTTGGTAAGTTCACAATGGCCATGTTGGTGAGTTCACAATGGCCATCTTGGTGGTTCACAATGGCCGTGTTGGTGGGTTCACAGTGGCCGTGATGGTGGGTTCACAGTGGCCATGTTGGTGAGTTCACAGTGGCCGTGTTGGTGGTTCACAGTGGCCATGTTGGTGAGTTCACAATGGTCGTGTTGGTGAGTTCACACTGGCCATGTTGGTGAGTTCACAATGGCCATGGTTGGTGAGTTCACAGTGGCCGTGTTGGTGGTTCACAGTGGCCATGTTGGTGGGTTCACAATGGCCGTGTTGGTGGTTCACAGTGGCCGTGTTGGTGAGTTCACAATGGTCGTGTTAGTGAGTTCACAGTGGCCATGTTGGTGAGTTCACAGTGGCCATGTTGGTGGGTTCACAATGGTCGTGTTGGTGGTTCACAATGGTCGTGTTGGTGGTTCACAGTGGCCATGTTGGTGAGTTCACAATGGCCGTGTTGGTGAGTTCACAATGGCCGTGTTGGTGGTTCACAATGGCCATGTTGGTGGGTTCACAATGGTCGTGTTGGTGGTTCACAATGGTCGTGTTGGTGGTTCACAGTGGCCATGTTGGTGAGTTCACAGTGGCCATGTTGGTGAGTTCACAATGGCCGTGTTGGTGGTTCACAGTGGCCATGTTGGTGAGTTCACAATGGTCGTGTTGGTGAGTTCACAGTGGCCATGTTGGTGAGTTCACAATGGCCATGTTGGTGAGTTCACAATGGCCGTGTTGGTGAGTTCACAATGGCCGTGTTGGTTAGTTCACAATGGCCGTTTTGGTGAGTTCACAATGGCCGTGTTGGTGGGTTCACAATGGCCGTGTTGGTGTGTTCACAGTGGCCGTGTTGGTGGTTCACAGTGGCCATGTTGGTGAGTTCACAATGGCCGTGTTGGTGAGTTCACAGTGGCCGTGTTGGTGGGTTCACAGTGGCCGTGTTGGTGGGTTCACAGTGGCCATGTTGGTGAGTTCACAATGGCCGTGTTGGTGGGTTCACAATGGCCGTGTTGGTGAGTTCACAGTGGCCATGTTGGTGAGTTCACAGTGGCCGTGTTGGTGAGTTCACAGTGGCTGTGTTGGTGAGTTCACAGTTGCCGTGTTGGTGGGGTTCCCAATGGCCGTGTTGGTGAGTTCACAGTGGCCATGTTGGTAAGTTCACAATGGCCATGTTGGTGAGTTCACAATGGCCATGTTGGTGGTTCACAATGGCCGTGTTGGTGGGTTCACAGTGGCCGTGATGGTGGGTTCACAGTGGCCATGTTGGTGAGTTCACAGTGGCCGTGTTGGTGGTTCACAGTGGCCATGTTGGTGAGTTCACAATGGTCGTGTTGGTGAGTTCACAGTGGCCATGTTGGTGAGTTCACAATGGCCATGTTGGTGAGTTCACAGTGGCCGTGTTGGTGGTTCACAGTGGCCATGTTGGTGGGTTCACAATGGCCGTGTTGGTGGTTCACAGTGGCCGTGTTGGTGAGTTCACAATGGTCGTGTTGGTGAGTTCACAGTGGCCATGTTGGTGAGTTCACAGTGGCCATGTTGGTGGGTTCACAATGGTCGTGTTGGTGGTTCACAATGGTCGTGTTGGTGGTTCACAATGGTCGTGTTGGTGGTTCACAATGGCCTTGTTGGTGGGTTCACAATGGCCGTGTTGGTGAGTTCACAATGGCCGTGTTGGTGGTTCACAATGGCCATGTTGGTGGGTTCATAATGTTCGTGTTTGTGGTTCACAATGGTCGTGTTGGTGGTTCACAGTGGCCATGTTGGTGAGTTCACAGTGGCCATGTTGGTGAGTTCACAATGGCCATGTTGGTGAGTTCACAATGGCCATGTTGGTGAGTTCACAGTGGCCGTGTTGGTGGGTTCACAGTGGCCATGTTGGTGGGTTCACAATGGCCGTGTTGGTGAGTTCACAGTGGCCATGTTGGTGAGTTCACAGTGGCCATGTTGGTGGGTTCACAATGGCCGTGTTGGTGAGTTCACAGTGGCCATGTTGGTGGTTCACAATGGCCATGTTGGTGAGTTCACAATGGCCGTGTTGGTGGGTTCACAGTGGCCATGTTGGTGAGTTCACAGTGGCCGTGTTGGTAGGGTTCACAATGGCCGTGTTGGTGAGTTCACAGTGGCCATGTTGGTAAGTTCACAATGGCCATGTTGGTGAGTTCACAATGGCCATCTTGGTGGTTCACAATGGCCGTGTTGGTGGGTTCACAGTGGCCGTGATGGTGGGTTCACAGTGGCCATGTTGGTGAGTTCACAGTGGCCGTGTTGGTGGTTCACAGTGGCCATGTTGGTGAGTTCACAATGGTCGTGTTGGTGAGTTCACACTGGCCATGTTGGTGAGTTCACAATGGCCATGTTGGTGAGTTCACAGTGGCCGTGTTGGTGGTTCACAGTGGCCATGTTGGTGGGTTCACAATGGCCGTGTTGGTGGTTCACAGTGGCCGTGTTGGTGAGTTCACAATGGTCGTGTTAGTGAGTTCACAGTGGCCATGTTGGTGAGTTCACAGTGGCCATGTTGGTGGGTTCACAATGGTCGTGTTGGTGGTTCACAATGGTCGTGTTGGTGGTTCACAGTGGCCATGTTGGTGAGTTCACAATGGCCGTGTTGGTGAGTTCACAATGGCCGTGTTGGTGGTTCACAATGGCCATGTTGGTGGGTTCACAATGGTCGTGTTGGTGGTCACAATGGTCGTGTTGGTGGTTCACAGTGGCCATGTTGGTGAGTTCACAGTGGCCATGTTGGTGAGTTCACAATGGCCGTGTTGGTGGTTCACAGTGGCCATGTTGGTGAGTTCACAATGGTCGTGTTGGTGAGTTCACAGTGGCCATGTTGGTGAGTTCACAATGGCCATGTTGGTGAGTTCACAATGGCCGTGTTGGTGAGTTCACAATGGCCGTGTTGGTTAGTTCACAATGGCCGTTTTGGTGAGTTCACAATGGCCGTGTTGGTGGTTCACAATGGCCGTGTTGGTGTGTTCACAGTGGCCGTGTTGGTGGTTCACAGTGGCCATGTTGGTGAGTTCACAATGGCCGTGTTGGTGAGTTCACAGTGGCCGTGTTGGTGGGTTCACAGTGGCCGTGTTGGTGGGTTCACAGTGGCCATGTTGGTGAGTTCACAATGGCCGTGTTGGTGGGTTCACAATGGCCGTGTTGGTGAGTTCACAGTGGCCATGTTGGTGAGTTCACAGTGGCCGTGTTGGTGAGTTCACAGTGGCTGTGTTGGTGAGTTCACAGTTGCCGTGTTGGTGGGGTTCCCAATGGCCGTGTTGGTGAGTTCACAGTGGCCATGTTGGTAAGTTCACAATGGCCATGTTGGTGAGTTCACAATGGCCATGTTGGTGGTTCACAATGGCCGTGTTGGTGGGTTCACAGTGGCCGTGATGGTGGGTTCACAGTGGCCATGTTGGTGAGTTCACAGTGGCCGTGTTGGTGGTTCACAGTGGCCATGTTGGTGAGTTCACAATGGTCGTGTTGGTGAGTTCACAGTGGCCATGTTGGTGAGTTCACAATGGCCATGTTGGTGAGTTCACAGTGGCCGTGTTGGTGGTTCACAGTGGCCATGTTGGTGGGTTCACAATGGCCGTGTTGGTGGTTCACAGTGGCCGTGTTGGTGAGTTCACAATGGTCGTGTTGGTGAGTTCACAGTGGCCATGTTGGTGAGTTCACAGTGGCCATGTTGGTGGGTTCACAATGGTCGTGTTGGTGGTTCACAATGGTCGTGTTGGTGGTTCACAATGGTCGTGTTGGTGGTTCACAATGGCCTTGTTGGTGGGTTCACAATGGCCGTGTTGGTGAGTTCACAATGGCCGTGTTGGTGGTTCACAATGGCCATGTTGGTGGGTTCATAATGTTCGTGTTTGTGGTTCACAATGGTCGTGTTGGTGGTTCACAGTGGCCATGTTGGTGAGTTCACAGTGGCCATGTTGGTGAGTTCACAATGGCCATGTTGGTGAGTTCACAATGGCCATGTTGGTGAGTTCACAGTGGCCGTGTTGGTGGGTTCACAGTGGCCATGTTGGTGGGTTCACAATGGCCGTGTTGGTGAGTTCACAGTGGCCATGTTGGTGAGTTCACAGTGGCCATGTTGGTGGGTTCACAATGGCCGTGTTGGTGAGTTCACAGTGGCCATGTTGGTGGTTCACAATGGCCATGTTGGTGAGTTCACAATGGCCGTGTTGGTGGGTTCACAGTGGCCATGTTGGTGAGTTCACAGTGGCCATGTTGGTGGGTTCACAATGGCCGTGTTGGTGAGTTCACAGTGGCCATGTTGGTGAGTTCACAGTGGCCGTGTTGGTGGGGTTCACAATGGCCGTGTTGGTGAGTTCACAGTGGCCATGTTGGTAAGTTCACAATGGCCATGTTGGTGAGTTCACAATGGCCATCTTGGTGGTTCACAATGGCCGTGTTGGTGGGTTCACAGTGGCCGTGATGGTAGGTTCACAGTGGCCATGTTGGTGAGTTCACAGTGGCCGTGTTGGTGGTTCACAGTGGCCATGTTGGTGAGTTCACAATGGTCGTGTTGGTGAGTTCACGCTGGCCATGTTGGTGAGTTCACAATGGCCATGTTGGTGAGTTCACAGTGGCCGTGTTGGTGGTTCACAGTGGCCATGTTGGTGGGTTCACAATGGCCGTGTTGGTGGTTCACAGTGGCCGTGTTGGTGAGTTCACAATGGTCGTGTTAGTGAGTTCACAGTGGCCATGTTGGTGAGTTCACAGTGGCCATGTTGGTGGGTTCACAATGGTCGTGTTGGTGGTTCACAATGGTCGTGTTGGTGGTTCACAGTGGCCATGTTGGTGAGTTCACAATGGCCGTGTTGGTGAGTTCACAATGGCCGTGTTGGTGGTTCACAATGGCCATGTTGGTGGGTTCACAATGGTCGTGTTGGTGGTTCACAATGGTCGTGTTGGTGGTTCACAGTGGCCATGTTGGTGAGTTCACAGTGGCCATGTTGGTGAGTTCACAATGGCCATGTTGGTGAGTTCACAATGGCCGTGTTGGTGAGTTCGCAATGGCCGTGTTGGTTAGTTCACAATGGCCGTTTTGGTGAGTTCACAATGGCCGTGTTGGTGGGTTCACAATGGCCGTGTTGGTGTGTTCACAGTGGCCGTGTTGGTGGTTCACAGTGGCCATGTTGGTGAGTTCACAATGGCCGTGTTGGTGAGTTCACAGTGGCCGTGTTGGTGGGTTCACAGTGGCCGTGTTGGTGGGTTCACAGTGGCCATGTTGGTGAGTTCACAATGGCCGTGTTGGTGGGTTCACAATGGCCGTGTTGGTGAGTTCACAGTGGCCATGTTGGTGAGTTCACAGTGGCCGTGTTGGTGAGTTCACAGTGGCCGTGTTGGTGGGGTTCACAATGGCCGTGTTGGTGAGTTCACAGTGGCCGTGTTGGTGGTTCACAGTGGCCATGTTGGTGGGTTCACAATGGCCGTGTTGGTGGTTCACAGTGGCCGTGTTGGTGAGTTCACAATGGTCGTGTTGGTGAGTTCACAGTTGCCATGTTGGTGAGTTCACAGTGGCCATGTTGGTGGGTTCACAATGGTCGTGTTGGTGGTTCACAATGGTCGTGTTGGTGGTTCACAATGGTCGTGTTGGTGGTTCACAATGGCCTTGTTGGTGGGTTCACAATGGCCGTGTTGGTGAGTTCACAATGGCCGTGTTGGTGGTTCACAATGGCCATGTTGGTGGGTTCATAATGTTCGTGTTTGTGGTTCACAATGGTCGTGTTGGTGGTTCACAGTGGCCATGTTGGTGAGTTCACAGTGGCCATGTTGGTGAGTTCACAATGGCCATGTTGGTGAGTTCACAATGGCCATGTTGGTGAGTTCACAGTGGCCGTGTTGGTGGGTTCACAGTGGCCATGTTGGTGGGTTCACAATGGCCGTGTTGGTGAGTTCACAGTGGCCATGTTGGTGAGTTCACAGTGGCCATGTTGGTCAGTTCACAGTGGCCATGTTGGTGAGTTCACAATGGCCATGTTGGTGGGTTCACAGTGGCCATGTTGGTGGGTTCACAATGGCCATGTTGGTGAGTTCACAGTGGCCATGTTGGTGGTTCACAGTGGCCATGTTGGTGAGTTCACAGTGGCCGTGTTGGTGGGTTCACAGTGGCCGTGTTGGTGGGTTCACAGTGGCCATGTTGGTGAGTTCACAATGGCCGTGTTGGTGGGTTCACAATGGCCGTGTTGGTGGATTCACAATGGCTGTGTTGGTGGGTTCTATGTCGGTGGGGTTCACAATGGCCCTGTTGGTGGGGTTCACAGTGGCCGTGTCGGTGGTGTTCATAATGGTCATTTCGATGGATTCACAATGGCCGTGTCTGTGCTGTGCTGTGTTTCAGGACATGAGATGCACTTGGAGGGAAGAATTGAAAAACCGGACAATCACTAGTGACCCACACCATTCCTCACTAACAACCCACTCATCAACGAGCACTCACTCGCCACCCACACCATTACTCACTCGCGACCCACTCACTCACTAGCGACCGTCTCCACTTATTAAGTTTCACTTTTAGATAGAATCAACATCTCAAAACATTCACACCGCTACTAATTCCTCAGCCGCGGTGTTCACACAAAATGAACACATTCATATTGGTGTTACATTTTAAACCACAGTGAACATTTTGTGAGTTTATACAAGCAGATGGCACGTTTAAATCGATACAGTAAATATGCAGTAAGCTTATGCAGAAAATATTTTCCTTATCATAGTTTCCGTATTAAATTAAACTACTGACGCCTGTCCTGAGCCCCCCAAACCTCGTGGCTCTCCACAAAATGGCTACTTGAGTCTTCTGTCTCCTCCCCTCATGCCGGTTACATGGGCCAAACCATTTCAGTGCCGTTCATGAGGGGGTTGTTCATGTGTCAAACCATTGTCATGTTCTACATGAGGGGTGTTTATGGGTCAAAACATTCTCCCTGTTCTACATGAGCGGTGTTTATGGGTCAAACCATTCTCCCTGTTCTACATGAGGGGTGCTTATGGTTCAAACCATTCTCCCTGTTCTACATGAGGGGTGTTTATGGGTCAAAACATTCTCCCTGTTCTACATGAGCGGGGTTTATGGGTCAAACCATTCTCCCTGTTCTACATGGGCAGTGTTTATGGGTCAAACCATTCTCCCTGTTCTACATGAGGGGTGTTTATGGGTCAAACCATTCTCCCTGTTCTACATGAGGGGTGTTCATGGGTCAAACCATTGTCATGTTCTACATGAGGGGTGTTTATGGGTCAAACCATTCTCCCTGTTCGACATGAGGGGTGTTTATGGGTCAAACCATTCTCCCTGTTCTACATGAGGGGTGTTTATGGGTCAAACCATTCTCCCTGTTCTACATGAGGGGTGTTTATGGGTCAAACCATTCTCCCTGTTCTACATGAGGGGTGTTTATGGGTTTAACCATTATCCCTGTTCTACATGAGCGGTGTTTATGGGTCAAACCATTCTTCCTGTTCTACATGAGGGTTGTCCATGGGTCAAACCATTCTCCCTGTTCTACATGAGGGGTATTGATGGGTCAAACCATTCTCCCTGTTCTACATGAGGGGTGTTTATGGGTCAAACCATTATTCCCTGTTCTACATGAGGGGTGTTTATGGGTCAAACCATTATTCCTGTTCTACATGAGGGGTGTTTATGGGTCAAACCATTCTCCCTGTTCTACATGAGGGGTGTTTATGGGTCAAACCATTCTCCCTGTTCTACATGAGGGTTGTCCATGGGTCAAACCACTCTCCCTGTTCTACATGAGGGGTGTTTATGGGTCAAACCATTCTCCCTGTTTTACATGAGGGGTGTTTATGGGTCAAACCATTTTCCTTGTCTACATGAGGGGTATTTATGGGTCAAACCATTCTCCCTGTTCTACATGAGGGGTGTTTATGGGTCAAACCATTCTCCCTGTTCTACATGAGGGGTGTTATGGATCAAACCATTCTCCCTGTTCTACATGAGGGGTGTTTATGGGTCAAACCATTCTCCCTGTTCTACATGAGGGGTGTTTATGGGTCAAACCATTCTCCCTGTTCTACATGAGGGGTATTGATGGGTCAAACCATTCTCCCTGTTCTACATGAGGGGTGTTTATGGGTCAAACCATTCTCCCTGTTCTACATGAGGGTT
The DNA here is from genome assembly GCF_010993605.1 of Petromyzon marinus. Taxonomy (NCBI): domain Eukaryota; kingdom Metazoa; phylum Chordata; class Hyperoartia; order Petromyzontiformes; family Petromyzontidae; genus Petromyzon; species Petromyzon marinus. Next base: position 137,335 of record NW_022638218.1, read on the forward strand.
GTCCATGGATCAAGCCATTGTCATGTTCTACATGAGGGGTGTTTATGGGTCAAACCATTCTCCCTGTTCTACATGAGGGGTGTTGATGGGTCAAACCATTCTCCCTGTTCTATATGAGCGGTGTTTATGGGTCAAACCATTCTCCCTGTTCTACATGAGGGGTGTTTATGGGGCAAACCATTCTCCCTGTTCTACATGAGGGGTGTTTATGGGTCAAACCATTCTCCCTGTTCTACATGAGGGGTGGTTATGGGTCAAACCATTCTCCCTGTTCTACATGAGGGGTGTTTATGGGTCAAAACATTCTTCCTGTTCTACATGAGGGGTGTTCATGGGTCAAACCATTGTCATGTTCTACATGAGGGGTGTTTATGGGTCAAATCATTCTCCCTGTTCTACATGAGGGGTGTTTATGGGTCAAACCATTCTCCCTGTTCTACATGAGGGGTGTTCATGGGTCAAACCATTCTCCCTGTTCTACATGAGGGGTGGTTATGGGTCAAACCATTCTCCCTGTTCTACATGAGGGGTGTTTATGGGTCAAAACATTCTTCCTGTTCTACATGAGGGGTGTTCATGGGTCAAACCATTGTCATGTTCTACATGAGGGGTGTTTATGGGTCAAATCATTCTCCCTGTTCTACATGAGGGGTGTTTATGGGTCAAACCATTCTCCCTGTTCTACATGAGGGTTGTCCATGGGTCAAGCCATTGTCATGTTCTACATGAGGGGTGTTTATGGGTCAAACCATTCTCCCTGTTCTACATGAGGGGTGTTTATGGGTCAAACCATTCTCCCTGTTCTACATGAGGGGTGTTTATGGGTCAAACCATTCTCCCTGTTCTACATGAGGGGTGTTTATGGGTCAAACCATTCTCCCTGTTCTACATGAGGGGTGTTGATGGGTCAAACCATTCTCCCTGTTCTACATGAGCGGTGTTTATGGGTCAAACCATTCTCCCCCCCCCCCCATGGTTCTGCACTGATATCGCCGTGGCATTCGCAAAAACATGTCATTCGCGATAAATCGCATTTCGCCGTGGCTCGATCACCCGGATCGAGTCTCGACCAAGGATGCCCCGCCAGCCCAAGACCGATTCTCCGAAGCGCCGCTCACCCCCCTGCCCCCCCCTGCCCCCCCCCTGCCCCCCCTGCCCCCCACGACATGCCGAGGGCGAGCGCTTGCCGTCGGTTGCACGGACGCCCCGACCAACCCCACCATCGCCGTCGGTGCCGTGTGGCGTCGATCCCCGGGCCCTCTGCGCCCGCCCTGAAACTTTCCCCCGGCCGCGGCCGCCCCAGTAGCGGCGGCCGCCCCGGCGGGGAGCCGCGGCTCGGTGCCGGCACCGCCGCCTCGAGCCTCCTGCCCAGCTACGGTTGCCGCCGGCGGCGCCGGCGCCGGCGCCGCCGCGGCCGCGGCCGCGGCCGCGGCCTCTGCATCCGCCGCCCCTGCCACCGCTGCCGACGCCGGTGTGAGCACCGGCGACATCGCTGTGCCCTCGGCGCCCTCCAGCCCAGGCGTCGGTGTTGTTGGCGCCGGCGTGGAGTGGAGTTCGCCGTTTATCCCATTCTCGTCCCCAGCCACGACTGCTGCCGCCCACGCCGCCGCCTACACCAACACTGCCATCGCCACCACTGCTAGCATCAGCAACACCACCACGACCATCACCACCACCACGACCATCACCACCACCACGACTATCACCACCACGACCATCACCACCACGACCATCACCACCACCATCACCACCACCAGCACCACCACCAGCACCACCACCAGCACCACCACGACCAGCACCACCACCAGCACCACCACCACCACCACCACCACGACCAACACCACCACTGCCATCACCCCCACCAACACCACCACCGCCAACACCTCCACCACCACCAACACCACCACTGCCATCACCCCCACCAACACCACCACCGCCAACACCTCCACCACCACCAACACCACCACTGCCATCACCCCCACCAACACCACCACCGCCAACACCTCCACCACCACCAACACCACCACTGCCATCACCCCCACCAACACCGCCACCACCACCAACACTACCACTGCCATCCCCGTGCCCACTATGACCTCCTCCCCAACCGCTTCTGCCAACACCACCGCCACCAACGCCAACACCACCACCACGGCCACCACCGTTACTGCCACTGTGACCACCATCACCAACACCGCCATCATCACCACTGCCAACATCATGACCACCATGACCACTACCACCAACACCACCACCAACACCACCAACACCACCACCGTTACCACCACCAACACCACCACCAACACCACCAACACCACCACCGTTACCACCACCAACACCACCATCACCAACACCACCACCACCACCACCACGACCACCACCACCTCTACCACCACGACCACCACCACCTCCACCACCACCACGACCACCACCACCTCCACCACCTCCACCACCATCACCACCACCACGACCACCACCACCACCACCACGGCCTCGACCTCCACTACCATCACCAACACCGCCACCACCACCACCACGACCACCACCATCACCAACACCGCCACCAACACCGCCACCACCACCACCTCCACCACCACGACCACCTCCACCACCACGACCACCACTTACACCGCCACCAACACCACCACCACCAACACCACCACCACCACCCCCACCACCAACACCACCACCAACACCACCAACATCACCACCAACACCACCACCACCCCCACCAACATCACCACCACCACCCCCACCAACACCACCACCACCCCCACCACCATCACCACCCCCACCACCACCCCCACCATCACCACCACCATCACCACCACCACGACCACCACCACCACCGCCACCACCGCCGCCACCACCACCGCGACAATATCCGGGCTCGAGGCTGCGGTCGGTGCAGTCGGTGGTGCGCCAGTCGCAGGCTGAGCAGCGGCACTCCTCGGCCACGGGGTAGAGGAGCGCCGGGTCGGAGCCGCGGGGGCACCCCCGCAGCAGGGCCCTGCGGTAGGACACGCGCCCGTAGGTGCACACGTGGTTGTTGGGCGCCGTCGCCGGCAGCAGGAACTCCAGGGGGCTGTTCAAATCCTGCGGTGGGTGGTGGTGGTGGGTGGTAGGGGTGGTGGTGGGTGGTAGGGGTGGTGGTGGTGGTGGTGGGTGGGGAGGGTCGTCCGTAAGTGACGTCACGCGATTTTTGACCACGCCCACGCCCACGCCCACGCCCCCCCCCCGCCGCCTTTCGTCACGCGACGTCACATAAAAGTCAGAACGCCCCCTCCCCCCCTCCTCAAATATGACGTCACAAAAAGTCAGAACGCCCACCCGCCGCCCCCTCCTCAAATATGACGTCGCAAAGCTCTGCCCCGCCCCCCCCCATCTCAAATATGACGTCACAAAAAGTCAGACTCTCCCCCCCCATCTCAAATATGACGTCACAAAAAGTCAGACTCTCCCCCCCCTCTCAAATATGACGTTACAAAACTCTGCCCCCCCCCATCTCAAATATGACGTCACAAAAAGTCAGACTCTCCCCCCCCTCAAATATGACGTCACAAAACTCTGCCCCGCCCCATCTCAATATGACGTCACAAAAAGTCAGACTCTCCCCCCCCCTCAAATATGACGTCACAAAACTCTGCCCCCCCATCTCAAATATGACGTCACAAAAAGTCAGACTCTCCCCCCCCTCAAATATGACGTCAGAAAACTCTGCCCCGCCCCATCTCAAATAGGACGTCACAAAAAGTCAGAACGCCCCCTCCCCCCCTCCTCAAATATGACGTCACAAAAAGTCAGAACGCCCACCCGCCCCCTCCTCAAATATGACGTCGCAAAGCTCTGCCCCGCCCCGCCCCCCCCCATCTCAAATATGACGTCACAAAAAGTCAGACTCTCCCCCCCCCTCAAATTAGACGTCACAAAACTCTGCCCCCCCCATCTCAAATATGACGTCACAAAAAGTCAGACTCTCCCCCCCCCCCCTCAAATATGACGTCGCAAAGCTCTGCCCCCCCCCATCTCAAATATGACGTCTCAAAAAGTCAGACTCTCCCCCCCCCCTCAAATATGACGTCGCAAAGCTCTGCCGCCCCCCCCTCAAATATGACGTCACAAAAAGTCAGACCCTCCCCATCTCAAATATGACGTCACAAAAAGTCAGACTCTCACCCCCCTCAAATATGACGTCACAAAACTCTGCCGCCCCCCCTCAAATATGACGTCACAAACTCTGCCCCCCCCATCTCAAATATGACGTCACAAAAAGTCAGAACGCCCCTTCCCCCTCCTCAAATATGACGTCGCAAAGCTCTGCCCCGCCCCCCACCTCAAATATGACGTCACAAAAAGTCAGACTCTCCCCCCCCTCAAATATGACGTCACAAAACTCTGCCCCCCCCATCTCAAATATGACGTCACAAAAAGTCGGACTCCCCCCCTCAAATATGACGTCGCAAAGCTCTGCCGCGCCCGCCCCCCTCAAATATGACGTCACAAAAAGTCAGACTCTCCCCCCCCTCAAATATGACGTCACAAAACTCTGCCGCCCCCATCTCAAATATGACGTCACAAAAAGTCAGACTCTCCCCCCCCCTCAAATATGACGTCACAAAACTCTGCCGCCCCCCCCTCAAATATGACGTCACAAAAAGTCAGACTCTCCCCCCCCCTCAAATATGACGTCACAAAACTCTGCCCCGCCCCATCTCAAATATGACGTCACAAAAAGTCAGACTCTCACCCCCCCTCAAATATGACGTCACAAAGCTCTGCCCCCCCCCCCTCAAATATGACGTCGCAAAGCTCTGCCCCCCCATCTCAAATATGACGTCACAAAAAGTCAGACTCCCCCCCCTCAAATATGACGTCACAAAAAGTCAGACTCCTCCCCCTCAAACATGACGTCACAAAGCTCTACCCCCTCCTCCCCCCGCCCCCCCCCCAAAAACCCCCCCCCCCTAAAAGACGCTTCAAATCTCTTTAAACTATTGTCGTAATTGTAGCGCGGTGCTCAATGCGGCGCTGCACACTCTTGACGTTGTAGGATAAAACATTCATCAAAAAAGTAAATTTAATTAAAGTAGAAACGTATTCTTTTACATTGTGAGACCTCCTTTGCTCACCCAGAGCCCCTCAATAACTCTGATGGTGCGCTGTTTTTTGAGTTGTGTGACGCCTTTTGGCGTCCTCTGGTCCAACACCAGTGGAGACTTAAAGGGCTCTAAGAAAAGCCGTCTCTGGTGTGGACCAATCAAATTCAAGGACAGTGCCAATATTATTATTATCAGAGTTGTCTCTTTTTGTTGGCATTTTGACTGCTTGTGTTGTGGTTATTGCAAACACGATGCCTTCTTGAATAAAAGGTGTCAGTTTTTGTGCCAGTTAAAAGGGTAAAACCTATTACTATATCTTGTTACTGGCAAAGGAGGTCTCATAATGTAAATGTTCACCCAGAGCCCCTCAATACTCTGATAGTGCGCTGTTTTTTGAGTTGTGTGACGCCTTTTGGCGTCCTCTGGTCCAACACCAGTGGAGACTTAAAGGGCTCTAAGAAAAGCCGTCTCTGGTGTGGACCAATCAAATTCAAGGACAGTGCCAATATTATTATTATCAGAGTTGTCTCTTTTTGTTGGCATTTTGACTGCTTGTGTTGTGGTTATTGCAAACACGATGCCTTCTTGAATAAAAGGTGTCAGTTTTTGTGCCAGTTAAAAGGGTAAAACCTATTACTATATCTTGTTACTGGCAAAGGAGGTCTCATAATGTAAATGTTCACCCAGAGCCCCTCAATACTCTGATAGTGTGCTGTTTTTTGAGTTGTGTGACGCCTTTTGGCGTCTTCTGGTCCAACACCAGTGGAGACTTAAAGGGCTCTAAGAAAAGCCGTCTCTGGTGTGGACCAATCAAATTCAAGGACAGTGCCAATATTATTATTATCAGAGTTGTCTCTTTTTGTTTGCATTTTGACTGCTTGTGTTGTGGTTATTGCAAACACGATGCCTTGAATAAAGGTGTCAGTTTTTGTGCCAGTTAAAAGGCTAAAACCTATTACTATAGCTTGTTACTGGCAAAGGAGGTCTCATAATGTAAATGCTCACCCCGAGCCCTCAATACTCTGATAGTGCGCTGTTTTTTGAGTTGTACGTCTTTTGGCGTCCTCTGGTCCAACACCAGCGGAGACTTAAAGGGCTCTAAGAAAAGCCGTCTCTGGAGAGTGCTTGATGACCGTGACGAGTGGTGGGAAAGTCACATGGAGGGTCTACCCTTTGTCTAATTGTGCAGTACGTTCATCGGGCAATTCACCATTCCGGCGAATTGCCCGATGATGATGCTGGATGTATTTACCAGCGAAACGTCACAGTGCTACTCAAACATTGTAAATGTTGTGGATTCACTCTTCAACACACCGGTGGGCTAAAGTAGTGAACTATTTTGTCTTTTTGTCAACGTGACACTTTTTGTTTTGCTGATTGGCCGTGTCGGGTGGTGGAGGGTTACGACACAATTATAAATAAACGCGATCTAACCCAAAACACCTTTATTATGAATAATATTGGTCGCGAAAGCCTACTGACGTTCAGCACGTTGAACTTCTTTCGCGCCGTACGTGGCCAACCGTGCTAACCGGAGGTGCCGGGGGAAGGATCAAATAACTGGACACCAAAGACCGGTTCTCAAGAAATCAGTTCCCAACGTAGCGTAGCGCTGTGCTGTAGTGTATGGTATATATTAGTATAGTTATGTAGAGTGGTCTACGCAGTGAGTAGTAGTGTTATAGTAGGCTAGTACAAAGTCTAGTGTTTCATAGTGGTGTGTAATAGTGAGTAGTAGTGTTATAGTAGGCTAGTATAAAGTGTAGTGTTTCATAGTGGTGTGTAATAGTGAGTAGTAGTGTTATAGTAGGCTAGTACAAAGTGTAGTGTTTCAAAGTGGTGTGTAATAGTGAGTAGTAGTGTACAGTAGGCTAGTATAAAGTGTGGTGTTTCATAGTGGTGTGTAATAGTGAGTAGTAATGTAAAGTAGCCTAGTATAAAGTGTAGTGTTTCATAGTGGTGTGTAATAGTGAGTAGTAGTGTATAGTAGCCTAGTATAAAGTGTAGTGTTTCATAGTGGTGTGTAATAGTGAGTAGTAGTGTTATAGTAGGCTAGTATAAAGTGTAGTGTTTCATAGTGGTGTGTAATAGTGAGTAGTAGTGTTATAGTAACCTAGTATAAAGTGTAGTGTTTCATAGTGGTGTGTAATAGTGAGTAGTAGTGTACAGTAGGCTAGTATAAAGTGTAGTGTTTCATAGTGGTGTGTAATAGTGAGTAGTAGTGTTATAGTAGGCTAGTATAAAGTGTAGTGTTTCATAGTGGTGTGTAATAGTGAGTAATAGTATTATAGTAGCCTAGTATAAAGTATAGTGTTTCATAGTGGTGTGTAATAGTGAGTAGTAGTGTTATAGTAGTTTAGTATAAAGTGTAGTGTTTCATAGTGGTGTGTAATAGTGAGTAGTAGTGTTATAGTAGGCTAGTATAAAGTGTAGTGTTTCATAGTGGTGTGTAATAGTGAGTAGTAGTGTTATAGTAGTTTAGTATAAAGTGTAGTGTTTCATAGTGGTGTGTAATAGTGAGTAGTAGTGTTATAGTAGTTTAGTATAAAGTGTAGTGTTTCATAGTGGTGTGTAATAGTGAGTAGTAGTGTTATAGTAGACTAGTATAAAGTGTAGTGTTTCATAGTGGTGTGTAATAGTGAGTAGTAGTGTTATAGTAGCCTAGTCTAAAGTGTAGTATTTCATAGTGGTGTGTAATAGTGAGTAGTAGTGTTATAGTAGGCTAGTATAAAGTGTAGTGTTTCATAGTGGTGTGTAATAGTGAGTAGTAGTGTTATAGTAGGCTAGTATAAAGTGTAGTGTTTCATAGTGGTGTGTAATAGTGAGTAGTTGTGTAGAGTGTAGATCAAGGCCGTAGCCATGGAGTGAACATTGGGGGGATGACCAAATCTTCCAGGGGGTCTGGGGGTACCCCCCCCCCAAATCCCCCAGGAAAAAAAAAATCTAAATTTGAAAACTAATTTCCTGCCTAATATATATAAAAAAAATTCATTAACAAATGGGGATGGACTTTTTATTTATATTTTAACAATGATGTCTAAAAGAGTGTTATTGTTGTATTACATCGCTCTGTGTTTTTTGCTATTGTTTAATTGTATGCAATGGCAGAGATTAGGGATTTATAAAGCACAACCGTAGCCAACGATCATGTAAACACAAAATCTATTTTAATAGCGACATATTGCGGAAGAGATTGTTTCGAGCGTATCTAAATATCCAAATGCATATTGTAATCACGGCCTTATATAGTGCAGTGTATACCCAGTTACTGTGAATAGCTCGGATGTGTAGGCTTTGACTTTAACGTAGCCATTTCTGTGACCAGTCACAAGCTAATCACTCAGCTATTTCAATGCTAAATTCTATGCTAATTCCTTTGTCAAGGGGTGCCTCTGCGGATGTGTATACTTTAACTTAGCTATTTCAATGCTAAATTCTATGCTAATTCCTTTGTCAAGGGGTGCCTCTGTGGATGTGTAGGCTTTGACTTTAACATAGCTATTTCTGTGACCAGTCACAAGCTAATCACTCAGCCAATTAAATGCTAAATTCTATGCTAATTCCTTTGTCAAGGCGCTTTGTTTCTTCTCACACAGCTTAAAGGTCGTGATCTGAGCGTGGCTCTTTCACTCCAGCGCTGTCCTCCAGACAGTCTCGTCCCTTCACCTGATGAAGGCCGCTTGTGTTGTGGCCGAAACGACGTGAGAATTTTATTGTGTTATTTTATTTTATTTTATCAATTTATTATTTTATTCTCATTCTACGTGACTTTACCGAAAGAACCAAAGAAGATGAGGCCTTGGTGTAGTTCGTATGTTGAACTTCTTTTAGCACCGTACGTAGCCAACCGCGTGAATCAGCACCACAAACTTCACGCTCCTCACCCAGGTGATACAATGGCCGGCGCACGTGGTGGTGTTAACGGCGGTGCATTCTTGGCAGTCGGCGCGCTCCAGTTGTATGGTGGTGTTGACGGGGATGCATGTCTGGCGTGCGTGCACCGTGCCTGCCGACAGCAGCAGCAGCAGCACCCTTTGGAGCCACCTGGGGGTGGAGCTAAAGAGAAGGTGGGAGGAGTCAGTGCGGGTAAAACATGCAACTACAATGTGGGTTCACAATAGGGTTACGTTCAGCATAACTGGTCAACCGCATGCGGAAATAAACCAAACCGGTTACCGGTTTGTGCCTCGTATATATTTATAGCGAGCCAATCTCTCCACATCGACAGGCGGAGGCGCAGGTGAAGCATCCAGTGCCTTTCATTCCACCACCACCACATCGGCAGCTCCTTCAGAGCTCTCTCTCTCCTTCATCCACAACTCTCTCTCCTTCATCCACAACTCTCTCTCTCCTTCATCCACAACTCTCTCTCTCCTTCATCCACAGCTCCTTCCTTCATCCACAGCTCCTTCATCCACAACTCTCTCTCTCTCCTTCATCCACAGCTCTCTCTCTCCTTCATCCACAGCTCTCTCTCTCCTTCATCCACAACTCTCTCTCCTTCATCCACAACTCTCTCTCCTTCATCCACAACTCTCTCTCCTTCCGATTTAAAGCTTTCGTGACTGCAATGATTCATCTTCTTTGGTTCTTTCGGTAAAGTCACGTAGAATGATAATAAAATAATAAATTGATAAAATAAAATAACACAATAATATTCTCACGACGTTTCGGCCACAACACAAGCGGCCTTCATCAGGTGAAGGGGGCGAGACTGTCTGGTAGGACAGCGCTGGAGCGAAAGAGCCACGTTCAGATACGGCCTTTAAGCTGTGTGAGAGGAACAAAGCGCCTTGACAAAGGAATTAGCATATAATTTAGCATTGAAATGGCTGAATGATTTGCTTGTGACTGGTCACAGAAATAGCTATATTAAAAGTTAAAGCATACACACCCGCAGAGGCACCCATTGTCTTAATACCTCTCACACCACGGTTAATGGTATAGTTTTACAATATGGAGCATACTAGGGCCTCGCAGCTGTCTCTCTCCCCCTCCTCTGTTCCGACCATGGACGAACTCGTCCGTCTGAACGGGGCCCGTGGTGCTGAAATTTGAGGGTTAGAATCCACCCATTTTTTCGCCATATAGCATTGTGATATATAACGACTTATTGTTGGTAGCTTAGCTGATTGGAGAATATAGAGTTTATTGATAACATGAAGGTAATTTATATTTTAGTTTTTATTGGTTCACTATATAGTACTGTGAATAGTTCAGATGTGTAGTCATTTCTGTGACCAGTCACTAGCTAATCACTCAGTTGTTTCAATGCTGGATTCGCCTAGTTATTTCAATGCTAAATTCTCCTGTTTAATTTGTACTAAGGGCCTCGGTGAATGTGTATGCTCTGACTTTAACGTAGCTATTTCTAAAGCAGGTACAAGCTCTATTTCTGCAGCAGGTACAAGCTAATCAGTCAGCTATCTCAATGCTAAATTCTATGCTAATTCCATTGTCAAGATGTGTATGCCTTAACTTAGCTATTTCAATGCTAAATTATATGCTAATCCCTTTAGCAATGGGTGCCTCTGCGGGTGTGTATGCTTTAACTTTTAACATAGCTATTTCTGTGACCAGTCACAAGCTAATCATTCAGCCATTTCAATGCTAAATTATATGCTAATTCCTTTGTCAAGGCGCTTTGTTCCTCTCACACAGCTTAAAGGCCGTATCTGAACGTGGCTCTTTCACTCCAGCGCTGTCCTACCAGACAGTCTCTGCCCCTTCACCTGATGAAGGCCGCTTGTGTTGTGGCCGAAACGTCGTGAGAATATTATTGTGTTATTTTATTTTATCAATTTATTATTTTATTATCATTCTACGTGACTTTACCGAAAGAACCAAAGAAGATCTCTCTCCTTCATCCACAACTCTCTCTCCTTCATCCACAGCTCCTTCCTTCATCCACAACTCTCTCTCTCCTTCATCCACAGCTCTCTCTCTATCCACAGCGCTCTCTCTCCTTCATCCACAGCTCTTCATCCACAGCTCTCTCTCTCCTTCATCCACAGCTCCCTGTACATCACACAGCTCTCTCTCTCCTTCATCCACAACTCTCTCTCTCCTTCATCCACAGCTCTCTATCTCCTTCATCCACAGCTCTCTCTCCTTCATCCACAGCTCTCTCTCTCTCCTTCATCCACAGCTCTCTCTCCTTCATCCACAACTCTCTCTCCTTCATCCACAACTCTCTCTCCTTCATCCACAGCTCCTTCCTTCATCCACAACTCTCTCTCTCCTTCATCCACAGCTCTCTCTCTATCCACAGCTCTCTCTCTCCTTCATCCACAGCTCTCCATCCACAGCTCTCTCTCTCTCCTTCATCCACAGCTCCCTGTACATCACACAGCTCTCTCTCTCTCCTTCATCCACAACTCTCTCTCTCCGTCATCCACAGCTCTCTATCTCCTTCATCCACAGCTCTCTCTCCTTCATCCACAGCTCTCTCTCTCCTTCATCCACAGCTCTCTCTCTCCTTCATCCACAGCTCTCTCTCCTTCATCCACAACTCTCTCTCCTTCATCCACAGCTCCTTCCTTCATCCACAGCTCCTTCCTTCATCCACAACTCTCTCTCTCTCCTTCATCCACAGCTCTCTCTCCTTCATCCACAGCTCTCTCTCTCTCCTTCATCCACAACTCTCTCTCTCTCCTTCATCCACAACTCTCTCTCCTTCATCCACAACTCTCTCTCCTTCATCCACAACTCTCTCTCCTTCATCCACAGCTCCTTCCTTCATCCATCCACAACTCTCTCTCCTTCATCCACAGCTCTCTCTCTATCCACAGCTCTCTCTCTCTCTCTCCTTCATCCACAGCTCTCCATCCACAGCTCTCTCTCTCTCCTTCATCCACAGCTCCCTGTACATCACACAGCTCTCTCTCTCCTTCATCCACAACTCTCTCTCCTTCATCCACAGCTCTCTATCTCCTTCATCCACAGCTCTCTCCTTCATCCACAGCTCTCTCTCCTTCATCCACAGCTCTCTCTCCTTCATCCACATCTCTCTCCTTCATCCACAGCTCTCTTTCCTTCATCTACAGCTCTCTCCCCTTCATCCACAGCTCTCTCTCCTTCATCCACAACTCTCTCTCTTTCATCCACAGCTCTCTCTCCTTCATCCACAGCTCTCTCTCCTTCATCCACATCTCTCTCCTTCATCCACAGCTCTCTTTCCTTCATCTACAGCTCTCTCCCCTTCATCCACAGCTCTCTCTCCTTCATCCACAACTCTCTCTCTTTCATCCACAGCTCTCTCTCCTTCATCCACAGCTCTCTCTCCTTCATCCACAGCTCTCTCTCCTTCATCCACAGCTCTCTCTCTCCATCCACAGCTCTCTCCTTCATCCACAGCTCTCTCTCCTTCATCCACAGCTCTCTCTCCTTCATCCACAGCTCTCTCTCCTTCATCCACAGCTCTCTCTCCTTCATCCACAGCTCTCTCTCCTTCATCCACAGCTCTCTCTCCTTCATCCACAGCTCTCTCTCCTTCATCCACAGCTCTCTCTCTCTCCATCCACAGCTCTCTCTCCTTCATCCACAGCTCTCTCTCCTTCATCTACAGCTCTCTCTCCTTCATCCACAGCTCTCTCTCTCCTTCATCCACAGCTCTCTCCATCCACAGCTTTCTCTTCTTCATCCACAGCTTTCTCTCCTTCATCCACAGCTCTCTCTCCTTCATCCACAGCTCTCTCTCTCTCCTTCATCCACAGCTCTCTCTCCTTCATCCACAGCTCTCTCTCCTTCATCCACAGCTCTCTCTCCTTCATCCACAGCTCTCTCTCTCTCCTTCATCCACAGCTCTCTCTCCTTCATCCACAGCTCTCTCTCCTTCATCCACAGCTCTCTCTCCTTCATCCACAGCTCTCCTTCATCCACAGCTCTCTCCTTCATCCACAGCTCTCTCCTTCATCCACAGCTCTCTCTCTCTCCTTCATCCACAGCTCTCTCTCCATGCACAGCTCTCCCTCCCTTATCCACAGCTCTCTCTCTCTCTCCTTCATCCACAGCTCTCTGTCTCCTTCATCCACAGCTCTCTCTCTCTCCTTCATCCACAGCTCTCTCTCTCCATCCACAGCTCTCTCTCCTTTATCCACAGCTCTCTGTGTGTCTCTCTCTGTGTTAGTCTCTCTCTGCTTGTGTGTCTCTCTCTGTGTGTCTATGTTGCGTGTCTCTGTGTGTCTCTCTCTCTGTGTCTCTCTCTGTGTTAGTCTCTCTCTGCTTGTGTGTCTCTCTCTGTGTGTCTCTGTGTGTCTATGTTGCGTGTCTCTGTGTGTCTCTCCCTCTGTGTGTCTCTCTCTGTGTTAGTCTCTCTCTGCTTGTGTGTCTCTCTCTGTGTGTCTATGTTGTGTGTCTCTCTCTCTCTGTGTGTCTATGTTGCGTGTCTCTGTGTGTCTCTCTCTCTGTGTGTCTCTCTGTGTTAGTCTCTCTCTGGTTGCGTGTCTCTCTCTGTGTGTCTCTGTGTGTCTATGTTGCGTGTCTCTGTGTGTGTCTCTCTCTCTGTGTCTCTCTCTGTGTTAGTCTCTCTCTGCTTGTGTGTCTCTCTCTGTGTGTCTATGTTGTGTGTCTCTCTCTCTGTGTGTCTGTGTTGTCTCTCTCGGCTTGTGTGTCTCTCTCTGTGTGTCTCTGTGTGTCTATGTTGTGTGTGTCTCTCTCTGCTTGTGTGTCTCTCTCTGTGTTTCTCTGTGTCTCTGTGTTGTTTCTCTGCTTGTGTGTCTCTCTCTGTGTTTCTCTGTGTCTCTGTGTTGTCTCTCTGCTTGTGTGTCTCTCTCGGTGTGTTGTCTCTCTGCATGTCTGCCTGTCTGTGTGTACCTGATGACGATTGCTTGTGTAGCAATCGAAACGTCGTATTCTATTATTTAATTTATTTTCTACCCACGTGACTTTACCGAAAGAACAAAAGTGTATTTAATCCGTGACTGTTTCTAGAGGCAGAGTAAGATGACGAGTCGGAGCGTGAGTGAGTGAGAGTGATTGAGTGGCGTTTGTATGTTATCCCCCTGTTCTACAGAGTGAGTGGAATTGGTATGATCTCCCTCTGTTCTAAAATATGAGTGGAGTTTGTATGATCTCCCCCTGTTCTACAGAGTGAGAGTGAGTGGAATTGGTATGATCTCCCCCTGTTCTAGAGAGGGAGTGAGTGGAGTTTGTGTGATCTTCCCCTGTTCTACAGTGTGAGTGGAGTTTGTATAATCTCCCCCTGCTCTAGAGAGTGAGTGAGTGGAGTTTGTGTGATCTCCCCCTGTTCTAGAGAGTGAGTGAGTGGAGTTTGTGTGATCTCCCCCTGTTCTAGAGAGTGAGTGAGTGGAGTTTGTGTGATCTCCGCCTGTTCTACACACTGAGTGAGTGGAGTTTGTGTGATCTCCCCCTGTTCTACACACTGAGTGAGTGGAGTTTGTATGATCTCCCCCTGCTCTAGAGAGTGAGTGAGTGGAGTTTGTATGATCTCCCCCTGTTCTAGAGAGTGAGTGAGTGGAGTTTGTATGATCTCTCCCTGTTCTAGAGAGTGAGTGGAGTTTGTGTGATCTGCCCCTGTTCTACAGAGTGTGAGTGGAGTTTGTGTGATCTCCCACTGTTCTAGAGAGTGAGTGAGTGGAGTTTGTGTGATCTCCCCCTGTTCTAGAGAGTGAGTGAGTGGAGTTTGTGTGATCTCCCCCTGTTCTATAGAGTGAGTGAGTGGAGTTTGTGTGATCTCCCCCTGTTCTAGAGAGTGAGTGAGTTGAGTTTGTGTGATCTCCCCCTGTTCTACAGACTCAGTGAGTGAAGTTTGTGTGATCTACCCCTGTTCTATAATGAGTGAGTGGAGTTTGTGTGATCTCCCCCTGTTCTAGAGAGTGAGTGAGTGGAGTTTGTGTGATCTCCCCCTGTTCTGCAGAGTGAGTGAGTGGAGTTTGTGTGATCTCCCCCTGTTCTACAGACTGAGTGAGTGGAGTTTGTGTGATCTCCCCCTGTTCTAGAGAGTGAGTGAGTGGAGTTTGTGTGATCTCCCCCTGTTCTAGAGAGTGAGTGGAGTTTGTGTGATCTGCCCCTGTTCTACAGAGTGTGAGTGGAGTTTGTGTGATCTCCCACTGTTCTAGAGAGTGAGTGAGTGGAGTTTGTGTGATCTCCCCCTGTTCTAGAGAGTGAGTGAGTGGAGTTTGTGTGATCTCCCCCTGTTCTAGAGAGTGAGTGAGTGGAGTTTGTGTGATCTCCCCCTGTTCTAGAGAGTGAGTGAGTGGAGTTTGTATGATCTCCCCCTGTTCTAGAGAGTGAGAGAATGGAGTTTGTATGATCTCCCCCTGTTCTACAGACTGAGTGAGTGGAGTTTGTATGATCTCCCCCTGCTCTAGAGAGTGAGTGAGTGGAGTTTGTATGATCTCCCCCTGTTCTAGAGAGTGAGTGAGTGGAGTTTGTATGATCTCTCCCTGTTCTAGAGAGTGAGTGGAGTTTGTGTGATCTGCCCCTGTTCTACAGAGTGTGAGTGGAGTTTGTGTGATCTCCCACTGTTCTAGAGAGTGAGTGAGTGGAGTTTGTGTGATCTCCCCCTGTTCTAGAGAGTGAGTGAGTGGAGTTTGTGTGATCTCCCCCTGTTCTATAGAGTGAGTGAGTGGAGTTTGTATGATCTCCCCCTGTTCTAGAGAGTGAGTGAGTTGAGTTTGTGTGATCTCCCCCTGTTCTACAGACTCAGTGAGTGAAGTTTGTGTGATCTACCCCTGTTCTATAATGACTGAGTGGAGTTTGTGTGATCTCCCCCTGTTCTAGAGAGTGAGTGAGTGGAGTTTGTGTGATCTCCCCCTGTTCTGCAGAGTGAGTGAGTGGAGTTTGTGTGATCTCCCCCTGTTCTACAGACTGAGTGAGTGGAGTTTGTGTGATCTCCCCCTGTTCTAGAGAGTGAGTGAGTGGAGTTTGTGTGATCTCCCCCTGTTCTAGAGAGTGAGTGGAGTTTGTGTGATCTGCCCCTGTTCTACAGAGTGTGAGTGGAGTTTGTGTGATCTCCCACTGTTCTAGAGAGTGAGTGAGTGGAGTTTGTGTGATCTCCCCCTGTTCTAGAGAGTGAGTGAGTGGAGTTTGTGTGATCTCCCCCTGTTCTAGAGAGTGAGTGAGTGGAGTTTGTGTGATCTCCCCCTGTTCTAGAGAGTGAGTGAGTGGAGTTTGTGTGATCTCCCCCTGTTCTAGAGAGTGAGTGAGTGGAGTTTGTGTGATCTCCCCCTGTTCTAGAGAGTGAGTGAGTGGAGTTTGTATGATCTCCCCCTGTTCTAGAGAGTGAGAGAATGGAGTTTGTATGATCTGCCCCTGTTCTACAGACTGAGTGAGTGAAGTTTGTATGATCTCCCCTTGTTCTACAGAGTGAGTGAGTGAGGGGAGTTTGTGTGACCTCCCCCTGTTCTACAGAGTGAGACTGAGTGGAGTTTGTATGATCTCCCCCTGTTCTACAGAGTGAGTGAGTGAGTGGGGTTTGTGTGATCTCCCCATGTTCTAGAGAGTGAGTGAGTGGAGTTTGTGTGATCTCCCCTTGTTCTAGAGAGTGAGTGAGTGGAGTTTGTGTGATCTCCCCCTGTTCTACAGACTGAGTGAGTGGAGCTTGTATGATCTTCCCCTGTTCTAGAGAGTGAGTGAGTGGAGTTTGTGTGATCTCCCCCTGTTCTACAGAGTGAGTGAGTGGAGTTTGTGTGATCTCCCCCTGTTCTACAGAGTGAGTGAGTGGAGTTTGTGTGATCTCCCCCTGCTCTAGAGAGTGAGTGAGTGGAGCTTGTATGATCTTCCCCTGTTCTACACAGTGAGTGAGTGGAGTTTGTGTGATCTCCCCCTGTTCTACAGAGTGAGTGAGTGGAGCTTGTATGATCTCCCCCTGTTCTACAGAGTGAGTGAGTGAGTGGGGTTTGTGTGATCTCCCCATGTTCTAGAGAGTGAGTGAGTGGAGTTTGTGTGATCTCCCCTTGTTCTAGAGAGTGAGTGAGTGGAGTTTGTGTGATCTCCCCCTGTTCTAGAGAGTGAGTGAGTGGAGTTTGTGTGATCTCCCCCTGTTCTAGAGAGTGAGTGAGTGGAGTTTGTGTGATCTCCCCCTGTTCTACAGAGTGAGTGAGTGGAGTTTGTGTGATCTCCCCCTGTTCTACAGAGTGAGTGAGTGGAGTTTGTGTGATCTCCCCCTGCTCTAGAGAGTGAGTGAGTGGAGCTTGTATGATCTTCCCCTGTTCTACACAGTGAGTGAGTGGAGTTTGTGTGACCTCCCCCTGTTCTACAGAGTGAGTGAGTGGAGCTTGTATGATCTTCCCCTGTTCTACACAGTGAGTGAGTGGAGTTTGTGTGATCTCCCCCTGTTCTACAGACTGAGTGAGTGGAGCTTGTGTGATCTCCCCCTGTTCTACAGAGTGAGTGAGTGGAGTATTATATTCTCTAATCCCTGTTCTGCACGGGTTGCCTATGGGCTATCCTGTTTTCTCCCTTTCGCTGTAAAAAAACCCCCAAAACAACCCCCCCAACATACAACAACATAACCCGCATTCGCCAAAACACAACTTCCCCAATGCTCAGCCACCAACACTCAGTCTCCTGCAAATCACTCAGCTGACATCACACAAAACACGTAGCAATAACAGCAGCCGCAGCAACAACAAAGCATCAGACCACTACGACTGCAACCAACGTTGGCTGGACCCTCCTGAAAATGAGTCTTGAGACTCGGTCGAGGCTTTGCATTCTCTCCCGAACCGAATTAAATAAAATAAAAATATGAAAAAATTAATGGCCAATTCTAGATGTGAAGTTTTACGTGACTGCAACGATCCATACTCTTTGGTTTCTGTCGGCAAAGTCACGTGGGTAAAAAAATTAAAGTTAATCGCTAAATCACGACGTGTCGGAGGAAACACTAGAAGCTTCCGCCAGGCTTCCTGGCTCCTCCCCCTTTCTTACCCTGTACGTCACAAAGAGCTCCCACCCCCCCCCTCTCTCCCCCTCTCTAGAGAGTGAGTGAGTGGAGTTTGTATGATTTCCCCCTGTTCTACAGAGTGAATGAGTGGCATTTGTATGATTTCACTCTGTTCTACATTGTGAGTGGAGTTTGTATGATCTACCCCTGTTCTACAGAGTGAGTGAGTGGAGTTTGTATGATCTCCCCCTGTTCTACAGACTGAGTGAGTGGAGTTTGTATGATCTCCCCCTGTTCTAGAGAGTGAGTGGAGTTTGTGTGATCTCCCCCTGTTCTAGAAAGTGAGTGAGTGGAGTTTGTGTGATCTCCCCCTGTTCTAGAGAGTGAGTGAGTGGAGTTTGTGTGATCTCCCCCTGTTCTAGAGAGTGAGTGAGTGGAGTTTGTGTGATCTCCCCCTGTTCTACAGAGTGAGTGAGTGGAGTTTGTGTGATCTCCCCCTGCTCTAGAGAGTGAGTGAGTGGAGCTTGTATGATCTTCCCCTGTTCTACACAGTGAGTGAGTGGAGTTTGTGTGATCTCCCCCTGTTCTACAGACTGAGTGAGTGGAGCTTGTGTGATCTCCCCCTGTTCTACAGAGTGAGTGAGTGGAGTATTATATTCTCTAATCCCTGTTCTGCACGGGTTGCCTATGGGCTATCCTGTTTTCTCCCTTTCGCTGTAAAAAAAACCCCAAAACAACCCCCCCAACATACAACAACATAACCCGCATTCGCCAAAACACAACTTCCCCAATGCTCAGCCACCAACACTCAGTCTCCTGCAAATCACTCAGCTGACATCACACAAAACACGTAGCAATAACAGCAGCCGCAGCAACAACAAAGCATCAGACCACTACGACTGCAACCAACGTTGGCTGGACCCTCCTGAAAATGAGTCTTGAGACTCGGTCGAGGCTTTGCATTCTCTCCCGAACCGAATTAAATAAAATAAAAATATGAAAAAATTAATGGCCAATTCTAGATGTGAAGTTTTACGTGACTGCAACGATCCATACTCTTTGGTTTCTGTCGGCAAAGTCACGTGGGTAAAAAAATTTAAGTTAATCGCTAAATCACGACGTGTCGGAGGAAACACTAGAAGCTTCCGCCAGGCTTCCTGGCTCCTCCCCCTTTCTTACCCTGTACGTCACAAAGAGCTCCCACCCCCCCCCTCTCTCCCCCTCTCTAGAGAGTGAGTGAGTGGAGTTTGTATGATTTCCCCCTGTTCTACAGAGTGAATGAGTGGCATTTGTATGATTTCACTCTGTTCTACATTGTGAGTGGAGTTTGTATGATCTACCCCTGTTCTACAGAGTGAGTGAGTGGAGTTTGTATGATCTCCCCCTGTTCTACAGACTGAGTGAGTGGAGTTTGTATGATCTCCCCCGGTTCTAGAGAGTGAGTGGAGTTTGTGTGATCTCCCCCTGTTCTAGAAAGTGAGTGAGTGGAGTTTGTGTGATCTCCCCCTGCTCTAGAGAGTGAGTGAGTGGAGTTTGTGTGATCTCCCCCTGTTCTAGAGAGTGAGTGAGTGGAGTTTGTGTGATCTCCCCCTGTTCTAGAGAGTGAGTGAGTTGAGTTTGTGTGATCTCCCCCTGTTCTACAGAGTGAGACTGAGTGGAGTTTGTATGATCTCCCCCTGTTCTACAGAGTGAGTGAGTGAGTGGGGTTTGTGTGATCTCCCCCTGTTCTACAGAGTGAGTGAGTGGAGTTTGTGTGATCTCCCCCTGTTCTACAGAGTGAGTAGAGTTTGTGTGATCTCTCCCTGTTCTACACAGTGAGTGAGTGGAGTTTGTATGATCTCTCCCTGTTCTACAGAGTGAGTGAGTGGAGTTTGTGTGATCTCCCCCTGTTCTACAGAGTGAGTGAGTGGAGTTTGTGTGATCTCCCCCTGTTCTACAGAGTGAGTGAGTGGAGTTTGTATGATCTCCCCCTGTTCTAGAGAGTGAGTGAGTGGAGTTTGTGTGATCTCCCCCTGTTCTACAGACTGAGTGAGTGGAGTTTTGTATGATCTCCCCCTGTTCTACAGAGTGAGTGAGTGGAGTTTGTGTGATCTCCCCCTGTTCTACACACTGAGTGAGTGGAGTTTGTATGATCTCCCCCTGTTCTAGAGAGTGAGTGAGTGGAGTTTGTGTGATCTCCCCCTGTTCTACACACTGAGTGAGTGGAGTTTGTATGATCTCCCCCTGTTCTAGAGAGTGAGTGAGTGGAGTTTGTATGATCTGCCCCTGTTCTACAGACTGAGTGAGTGAAGTTTGTATGATCTCCCCTTGTTCTACAGAGTGAGTGAGTGAGGGGAGTTTGTATGATCTCCCCCTGTTCTACAGAGTGAGACTGAGTGGAGTTTGTATGATCTGCCCCTGTTCTACAGACTGAGTGAGTGAAGTTTGTATGATCTCCCCTTGTTCTACAGAGTGAGTGAGTGAGGGGAGTTTGTGTGATCTCCCCCTGTTCTACAGAGTGAGTGAGTGGAGTTTGTGTGATCTTCCCATGTTCTAGAGAGTGAGTGAGTGGAGTTTGTGTGATCTCCCCCTGTTCTACAGAGTGAGAGTGAGTGGAATTGGTATGATCTCCCCCTGTTCTAGAGAGGGAGTGAGTGGAGTTTGTGTGATCTTCCCCTGTTCTACAGTGTGAGTGGAGTTTGTATAATCTCCCCCTGCTCTAGAGAGTGAGTGAGTGGAGTTTGTGTGATCTCCCCCTGTTCTAGAGAGTGAGTGAGTGGAGTTTGTGTGATCTCCCCCTGTTCTAGAGAGTGAGTGAGTGGAGTTTGTGTGATCTCCGCCTGTTCTACACACTGAGTGAGTGGAGTTTGTGTGATCTCCCCCTGTTCTACACACTGAGTGAGTGGAGTTTGTATGATCTCCCCCTGCTCTAGAGAGTGAGTGAGTGGAGTTTGTATGATCTCCCCCTGTTCTAGAGAGTGAGTGAGTGGAGTTTGTATGATCTCTCCCTGTTCTAGAGAGTGAGTGGAGTTTGTGTGATCTGCCCCTGTTCTACAGAGTGTGAGTGGAGTTTGTGTGATCTCCCACTGTTCTAGAGAGTGAGTGAGTGGAGTTTGTGTGATCTCCCCCTGTTCTAGAGAGTGAGTGAGTGGAGTTTGTGTGATCTCCCCCTGTTCTATAGAGTGAGTGAGTGGAGTTTGTATGATCTCCCCCTGTTCTAGAGAGTGAGTGAGTTGAGTTTGTGTGATCTCCCCCTGTTCTACAGACTCAGTGAGTGAAGTTTGTGTGATCTACCCCTGTTCTATAATGAGTGAGTGGAGTTTGTGTGATCTCCCCCTGTTCTAGAGAGTGAGTGAGTGGAGTTTGTGTGATCTCCCCCTGTTCTGCAGAGTGAGTGAGTGGAGTTTGTGTGATCTCCCCCTGTTCTACAGACTGAGTGAGTGGAGTTTGTGTGATCTCCCCCTGTTCTAGAGAGTGAGTGAGTGGAGTTTGTGTGATCTCCCCCTGTTCTAGAGAGTGAGTGGAGTTTGTGTGATCTGCCCCTGTTCTACAGAGTGTGAGTGGAGTTTGTGTGATCTCCCACTGTTCTAGAGAGTGAGTGAGTGGAGTTTGTGTGATCTCCCCCTGTTCTAGAGAGTGAGTGAGTGGAGTTTGTGTGATCTCCCCCTGTTCTAGAGAGTGAGTGAGTGGAGTTTGTGTGATCTCCCCCTGTTCTAGAGAGTGAGTGAGTGGAGTTTGTATGATCTCCCCCTGTTCTAGAGAGTGAGAGAATGGAGTTTGTATGATCTCCCCCTGTTCTACAGACTGAGTGAGTGGAGTTTGTATGATCTCCCCCTGCTCTAGAGAGTGAGTGAGTGGAGTTTGTATGATCTCCCCCTGTTCTAGAGAGTGAGTGAGTGGAGTTTGTATGATCTCTCCCTGTTCTAGAGAGTGAGTGGAGTTTGTGTGATCTGCCCCTGTTCTACAGAGTGTGAGTGGAGTTTGTGTGATCTCCCACTGTTCTAGAGAGTGAGTGAGTGGAGTTTGTGTGATCTCCCCCTGTTCTAGAGAGTGAGTGAGTGGAGTTTGTGTGATCTCCCCCTGTTCTATAGAGTGAGTGAGTGGAGTTTGTATGATCTCCCCCTGTTCTAGAGAGTGAGTGAGTTGAGTTTGTGTGATCTCCCCCTGTTCTACAGACTCAGTGAGTGAAGTTTGTGTGATCTACCCCTGTTCTATAATGACTGAGTGGAGTTTGTGTGATCTCCCCCTGTTCTAGAGAGTGAGTGAGTGGAGTTTGTGTGATCTCCCCCTGTTCTGCAGAGTGAGTGAGTGGAGTTTGTGTGATCTCCTCCTGTTCTACAGACTGAGTGAGTGGAGTTTGTGTGATCTCCCCCTGTTCTAGAGAGTGAGTGAGTGGAGTTTGTGTGATCTCCCCCTGTTCTAGAGAGTGAGTGGAGTTTGTGTGATCTGCCCCTGTTCTACAGAGTGTGAGTGGAGTTTGTGTGATCTCCCACTGTTCTAGAGAGTGAGTGAGTGGAGTTTGTGTGATCTCCCCCTGTTCTAGAGAGTGAGTGAGTGGAGTTTGTGTGATCTCCCCCTGTTCTAGAGAGTGAGTGAGTGGAGTTTGTGTGATCTCCCCCTGTTCTAGAGAGTGAGTGAGTGGAGTTTGTGTGATCTCCCCCTGTTCTAGAGAGTGAGTGAGTGGAGTTTGTGTGATCTCCCCCTGTTCTAGAGAGTGAGTGAGTGGAGTTTGTATGATCTCCCCCTGTTCTAGAGAGTGAGAGAATGGAGTTTGTATGATCTGCCCCTGTTCTACAGACTGAGTGAGTGAAGTTTGTATGATCTCCCCTTGTTCTACAGAGTGAGTGAGTGAGGGGAGTTTGTGTGACCTCCCCCTGTTCTACAGAGTGAGACTGAGTGGAGTTTGTATGATCTCCCCCTGTTCTACAGAGTGAGTGAGTGAGTGGGGTTTGTGTGATCTCCCCATGTTCTAGAGAGTGAGTGAGTGGAGTTTGTGTGATCTCCCCTTGTTCTAGAGAGTGAGTGAGTGGAGTTTGTGTGATCTCCCCCTGTTCTACAGACTGAGTGAGTGGAGCTTGTATGATCTTCCCCTGTTCTAGAGAGTGAGTGAGTGGAGTTTGTGTGATCTCCCCCTGTTCTACAGAGTGAGTGAGTGGAGTTTGTGTGATCTCCCCCTGTTCTACAGAGTGAGTGAGTGGAGTTTGTGTGATCTCCCCCTGCTCTAGAGAGTGAGTGAGTGGAGCTTGTATGATCTTCCCCTGTTCTACACAGTGAGTGAGTGGAGTTTGTGTGATCTCCCCCTGTTCTACAGAGTGAGTGAGTGGAGCTTGTATGATCTCCCCCTGTTCTACAGAGTGAGTGAGTGAGTGGGGTTTGTGTGATCTCCCCATGTTCTAGAGAGTGAGTGAGTGGAGTTTGTGTGATCTCCCCTTGTTCTAGAGAGTGAGTGAGTGGAGTTTGTGTGATCTCCCCCTGTTCTAGAGAGTGAGTGAGTGGAGTTTGTGTGATCTCCCCCTGTTCTAGAGAGTGAGTGAGTGGAGTTTGTGTGATCTCCCCCTGTTCTAGAGAGTGAGTGAGTGGAGTTTGTGTGATCTCCCCCTGTTCTACAGAGTGAGTGAGTGGAGTTTGTGTGATCTCCCCCTGTTCTACAGAGTGAGTGAGTGGAGTTTGTGTGATCTCCCCCTGCTCTAGAGAGTGAGTGAGTGGAGCTTGTATGATCTTCCCCTGTTCTACACAGTGAGTGAGTGGAGTTTGTGTGACCTCCCCCTGTTCTACAGAGTGAGTGAGTGGAGCTTGTATGATCTTCCCCTGTTCTACACAGTGAGTGAGTGGAGTTTGTGTGATCTCCCCCTGTTCTACAGACTGAGTGAGTGGAGCTTGTGTGATCTCCCCCTGTTCTACAGAGTGAGTGAGTGGAGTATTATATTCTCTAATCCCTGTTCTGCACGGGTTGCCTATGGGCTATCCTGTTTTCTCCCTTTCGCTGTAAAAAAACCCCCAAAACAACCCCCCCAACATACAACAACATAACCCGCATTCGCCAAAACACAACTTCCCCAATGCTCAGCCACCAACACTCAGTCTCCTGCAAATCACTCAGCTGACATCACACAAAACACGTAGCAATAACAGCAGCCGCAGCAACAACAAAGCATCAGACCACTACGACTGCAACCAACGTTGGCTGGACCCTCCTGAAAATGAGTCTTGAGACTCGGTCGAGGCTTTGCATTCTCTCCCGAACCGAATTAAATAAAATAAAAATATGAAAAAATTAATGGCCAATTCTAGATGTGAAGTTTTACGTGACTGCAACGATCCATACTCTTTGGTTTCTGTCGGCAAAGTCACGTGGGTAAAAAAATTAAAGTTAATCGCTAAATCACGACGTGTCGGAGGAAACACTAGAAGCTTCCGCCAGGCTTCCTGGCTCCTCCCCCTTTCTTACCCTGTACGTCACAAAGAGCTCCCACCCCCCCCCTCTCTCCCCCTCTCTAGAGAGTGAGTGAGTGGAGTTTGTATGATTTCCCCCTGTTCTACAGAGTGAATGAGTGGCATTTGTATGATTTCACTCTGTTCTACATTGTGAGTGGAGTTTGTATGATCTACCCCTGTTCTACAGAGTGAGTGAGTGGAGTTTGTATGATCTCCCCCTGTTCTACAGACTGAGTGAGTGGAGTTTGTATGATCTCCCCCTGTTCTAGAGAGTGAGTGGAGTGTGTGTGATCTCCCCCTGTTCTAGAAAGTGAGTGAGTGGAGTTTGTGTGATCTCCCCCTGTTCTAGAGAGTGAGTGAGTGGAGTTTGTGTGATCTCCCCCTGTTCTAGAGAGTGAGTGAGTGGAGTTTGTGTGATCTCCCCCTGTTCTACAGAGTGAGTGAGTGGAGTTTGTGTGATCTCCCCCTGCTCTAGAGAGTGAGTGAGTGGAGCTTGTATGATCTTCCCCTGTTCTACACAGTGAGTGAGTGGAGTTTGTGTGATCTCCCCCTGTTCTACAGAGTGAGTGAGTGGAGCTTGTATGATCTTCCCCTGTTCTACACAGTGAGTGAGTGGAGTTTGTGTGATCTCCCCCTGTTCTACAGACTGAGTGAGTGGAGCTTGTGTGATCTCCCCCTGTTCTACAGAGTGAGTGAGTGGAGTATTATATTCTCTAATCCCTGTTCTGCACGGGTTGCCTATGGGCTATCCTGTTTTCTCCCTTTCGCTGTAAAAAAAAACCCCAAAACAACCCCCCCAACATACAACAACATAACCCGCATTCGCCAAAACACAACTTCCCCAATGCTCAGCCACCAACACTCAGTCTCCTGCAAATCACTCAGCTGACATCACACAAAACACGTAGCAATAACAGCAGCCGCAGCAACAAAGCATCAGACCACTACGACTGCAACCAACGTTGGCTGGACCCTCCTGAAAATGAGTCTTGAGACTCGGTCGAGGCTTTGCATTCTCTCCCGAACCGAATTAAATAAAATAAAAATATGAAAAAATTAATGGCCAATTCTAGATGTGAAGTTTTACGTGACTGCAACGATCCATACTCTTTGGTTTCTGTCGGCAAAGTCACGTGGGTAAAAAAATTAAAGTTAATCGCTAAATCACGACGTGTCGGAGGAAACACTAGAAGCTTCCGCCAGGCTTCCTGGCTCCTCCCCCTTTCTTACCCTGTACGTCACAAAGAGCTCCCACCCCCCCCCTCTCTCCCCCTCTCTAGAGAGTGAGTGAGTGGAGTTTGTATGATTTCCCCCTGTTCTACAGAGTGAATGAGTGGCATTTGTATGATTTCACTCTGTTCTACATTGTGAGTGGAGTTTGTATGATCTACCCCTGTTCTACAGAGTGAGTGAGTGGAGTTTGTATGATCTCCCCCTGTTCTACAGACTGAGTGAGTGGAGTTTGTATGATCTCCCCCTGTTCTAGAGAGTGAGTGGAGTTTGTGTGATCTCCCCCTGTTCTAGAAAGTGAGTGAGTGGAGTTTGTGTGATCTCCCCCTGTTCTAGAGAGTGAGTGAGTGGAGTTTGTGTGATCTCCCCCTGCTCTAGAGAGTGAGTGAGTGGAGTTTGTGTGATCTCCCCCTGTTCTACAGAGTGAGTGAGTGGAGTTTGTGTGATCTCCCCCTGCTCTAGAGAGTGAGTGAGTGGAGCTTGTATGATCTTCCCCTGTTCTACACAGTGAGTGAGTGGAGTTTGTGTGATCTCCCCCTGTTCTACAGACTGAGTGAGTGGAGCTTGTGTGATCTCCCCCTGTTCTACAGAGTGAGTGAGTGGAGTATTATATTCTCTAATCCCTGTTCTGCACGGGTTGCCTATGGGCTATCCTGTTTTCTCCCTTTCGCTGTAAAAAAAACCCCAAAACAACCCCCCCAACATACAACAACATAACCCGCATTCGCCAAAACACAACTTCCCCAATGCTCAGCCACCAACACTCAGTCTCCTGCAAATCACTCAGCTGACATCACACAAAACACGTAGCAATAACAGCAGCCGCAGCAACAACAAAGCATCAGACCACTACGACTGCAACCAACGTTGGCTGGACCCTCCTGAAAATGAGTCTTGAGACTCGGTCGAGGCTTTGCATTCTCTCCCGAACCGAATTAAATAAAATAAAAATATGAAAAAATTAATGGCCAATTCTAGATGTGAAGTTTTACGTGACTGCAACGATCCATACTCTTTGGTTTCTGTCGGCAAAGTCACGTGGGTAAAAAAATTTAAGTTAATCGCTAAATCACGACGTGTCGGAGGAAACACTAGAAGCTTCCGCCAGGCTTCCTGGCTCCTCCCCCTTTCTTACCCTGTACGTCACAAAGAGCTCCCACCCCCCCCCTCTCTCCCCCTCTCTAGAGAGTGAGTGAGTGGAGTTTGTATGATTTCCCCCTGTTCTACAGAGTGAATGAGTGGCATTTGTATGATTTCACTCTGTTCTACATTGTGAGTGGAGTTTGTATGATCTACCCCTGTTCTACAGAGTGAGTGAGTGGAGTTTGTATGATCTCCCCCTGTTCTACAGACTGAGTGAGTGGAGTTTGTATGATCTCCCCCGGTTCTAGAGAGTGAGT
The DNA here is from genome assembly GCF_010993605.1 of Petromyzon marinus. Taxonomy (NCBI): domain Eukaryota; kingdom Metazoa; phylum Chordata; class Hyperoartia; order Petromyzontiformes; family Petromyzontidae; genus Petromyzon; species Petromyzon marinus. Next base: position 164,328 of record NW_022638218.1, read on the forward strand.
GGAGTTTGTGTGATCTCCCCCTGTTCTAGAAAGTGAGTGAGTGGAGTTTGTGTGATCTCCCCCTGCTCTAGAGAGTGAGTGAGTGGAGTTTGTGTGATCTCCCCCTGTTCTAGAGAGTGAGTGAGTGGAGTTTGTGTGATCTCCCCCTGTTCTAGAGAGTGAGTGAGTTGAGTTTGTGTGATCTCCCCCTGTTCTACAGAGTGAGACTGAGTGGAGTTTGTATGATCTCCCCCTGTTCTACAGAGTGAGTGAGTGAGTGGGGTTTGTGTGATCTCCCCCTGTTCTACAGAGTGAGTGAGTGGAGTTTGTGTGATCTCCCCCTGTTCTACAGAGTGAGTAGAGTTTGTGTGATCTCTCCCTGTTCTACAGAGTGAGTGAGTGGAGTTTGTATGATCTCTCCCTGTTCTACAGAGTGAGTGAGTGGAGTTTGTGTGATCTCCCCCTGTTCTACAGAGTGAGTGAGTGGAGTTTGTGTGATCTCCCCCTGTTCTACAGAGTGAGTGAGTGGAGTTTGTATGATCTCCCCCTGTTCTAGAGAGTGAGTGAGTGGAGTTTGTGTGATCTCCCCCTGTTCTACAGACTGAGTGAGTGGAGTTTTGTATGATCTCCCCCTGTTCTACAGAGTGAGTGAGTGGAGTTTGTGTGATCTCCCCCTGTTCTACACACTGAGTGAGTGGAGTTTGTATGATCTCCCCCTGTTCTAGAGAGTGAGTGAGTGGAGTTTGTGTGATCTCCCCCTGTTCTACACACTGAGTGAGTGGAGTTTGTATGATCTCCCCCTGTTCTAGAGAGTGAGTGAGTGGAGTTTGTATGATCTGCCCCTGTTCTACAGACTGAGTGAGTGAAGTTTGTATGATCTCCCCTTGTTCTACAGAGTGAGTGAGTGAGGGGAGTTTGTATGATCTCCCCCTGTTCTACAGAGTGAGACTGAGTGGAGTTTGTATGATCTGCCCCTGTTCTACAGACTGAGTGAGTGAAGTTTGTATGATCTCCCCTTGTTCTACAGAGTGAGTGAGTGAGGGGAGTTTGTGTGATCTCCCCCTGTTCTACAGAGTGAGTGAGTGGAGTTTGTGTGATCTTCCCATGTTCTAGAGAGTGAGTGAGTGGAGTTTGTGTGATCTCCCCCTGTTCTACAGAGTGAGTGAGTGGAGTTTGTATGATCTCCCCCTGTTCTAGAGAGTGAGTGAGTGGAGTTTGTATGATCTCCCCCTGTTCTACAGACTCAGTGAGTGGAGTTTGTGTGATCTCCCCCTGTTCTAGAGAGAGAGTGGAGTTTGTGTGATCTCCCCCTGTTCTACAGACTGAGTGAGTTGAGTTTGTGTGATCTCCCCCTGTGCTATAGAGTGAGAGTGAGTGGAGTTTGTATGATCTCCTCCTGTTCTACAGAGTGAGTGGAGTTTGTATGATCTCCCCCTGTTCTAGAGAGTGAGTGAGTAGAGTTTGTGTGATCTCCCCCTGTTCTAGAGATTGAGTGAGTTGAGTTTGTGTGATCTCCCCCTGTTCTACAGAGTGAGTGAGTGAGTGGGGTTTGTGTGATCTCCCCCTGTTCTATAGAGTGAGTGAGTGGAGTTTGTGTGATCTCCCCCTGTTCTACAGACTGAGTGAGTGGAGTTTGTATGATCTCCCCCTGTTCTAGAGAGTGAGTGAGTAGAGTTTGTGTGATCTCCCCCTGTTCTACAGAGTGAGACTGAGTGGAGTTTGTATGATCTCCCCCTGTGCTATAGAGTGAGAGTGAGTGGAGTTTGTATGATCTCCTCCTGTTCTACAGAGTGAGTGGAGTTTGTGTGATCTCCCCCTGTTCTAGAGAGTGAGTGAGTAGAGTTTGTGTGATCTCCCCCTGTTCTAGAGATTGAGTGAGTTGAGTTTGTGTGATCTCCCCCTGTTCTACAGAGTGAGTGAGTGAGTGGGGTTTGTGTGATCTCCCCCTGTTCTATAGAGTGAGTGAGTGGAGTTTGTGTGATCTCCCCCTGTTCTACAGACTGAGTGAGTGGAGTTTGTATGATCTCCCCCTGTTCTAGAGAGTGAGTGAGTAGAGTTTGTGTGATCTCCCCCTGTTCTACAGAGTGAGACTGAGTGGAGTTTGTATGATCTCCCCCTGTTCTACAGAGTGAGTGAGTGAGTGGGGTTTGTGTGATCTCCCCATGTTCTAGAGAGTGAGTGAGTGGAGTTTGTGTGATCTCCCCCTGTTCTACAGACCGAGTGGAGTTTGTGTGATCTCCCCCTGTTCTACAGAGTGAGTGAGTGGAGTTTGTGTGATCTTCCCCTGTTCTAGAGAGTGAGTGAGTGGAGTTTGTGTGATCTCCCCCTGTTCTACAGAGTGAGTGATGGAGTTTGTGTGATCTCCCCCTGTTCTAGAGAGTGAGTGAGTGGAGTTTGTATGATCTCCCTCTGTTCTAGAGAGTGAGTGAGTGGAGTTTGTATGACCTCCCCCTGTTCTACAGACTGAGTGAGTGAAGTTTGTGTGATCTACCCCTGTTCTATAATGAGTGCGTGGAGTTTGTGTGATCTTCCCCTGTTCTAGAGAGTGAGTGAGTGGAGTTTGTGTGATCTCCCCCTGTTCTACAGAGTGAGTGAGTGGAGTTTGTGTGATCTCCCCCTGTTCTACAGAGTGAGTGAGTGGAGTATTATATTCTCTAATCCCTGTTCTGCACGGGTTGCCTATGGGCTATCCTGTTTTCTCCCTTTCGCTGTAAAAAAAACCCCCAAAACAACCCCCCCAACATACAACAACATAACCCGCATTCGCCAAAACACAACTCCCCCAATGCTCAGCCACCAACACTCAAGTCTCCTGCAAATCACTCAGCTGACATCACACACAAAACATGTAGCAATAACAGCAGCAGCAGCAGCAAAGCATCAGACCACTACGACTGCAACCAACGTTGGCTGGACCCTCCTGAAAATGAGTCTTGAGACTCGGTCGAGGCTTTGCATTCTCTCCCGAACCGAATTAAATAAAGTAAAAATAATAAAAAATTAATGGCCAATTCTAGATGTGAAGTTTTACGTGACTGCAACGATCCATACTCTTTGGTTTCTGTCGGCAAAGTCACGTGGGTAAAAAAACCTAAAAACAAATTAAAGTTAATCGCTAAATCACGACGTGACGGAGGAAACACTAGAAGCTTCCGCCAGTCTTCCTGGCTCCTCCCCCTTTCTTACCCTGTACGTCACAAAGAGATCCCCCTCTCTCTCCCTCTCTCTCTCTCACTCTCTCTACTCACCACGATTATACTGGTAGGAACGAACTTGTAAACTGAGTGTACCAGCCTGCAATAGATTTATGTGTCCGTCCGTCCGTCCCCTTTCGATACTTTAACGAAGTGAAATCTCGTGCTGTTGGGGTGTAAAATCAGCAATGGACAGCGCAGAGACTTGTCCTACCAGCCCACCCTGCAGGGACCTGTTTCTGCTGTGACCATTGGCAGCTGATGACGGAAGCTCCGAAACATCGTGATTTAGTGATTAACTTCATTTTTTTATATATATAAAGTTTATATATATTTTTTAAACCTACGTGACCTTACCGCAAGAAGCCACGCAACAAATTAATGATTTAAAGCTTTCGTGACTGCAGTAAATTCATATTCTTAGCTCTTTCGGTAAAGTCACCACGTTGAAGGGAAACAATAAGATAATAAAATATATATATAAAACATTGTTTTCCCTTCAACGTGACTTTACCGAAAGAGCTAAGAATATAAAAACAAATTAATGGCCAGCCAACAAAAAAAATAAAACAGGCAAAAACTAACAGTAAATAAATAATATTCTTAGCTCTTTCGGTAAAGTCGCCACGTTAAAGGTCACCTGATGATGACCGTTTGCGTTATGGTCGAAACGTCGTGAGAATTTTTTTTATTGTTTTATAAATATATTGTATTATTTTATTGTTTCCCTTCAACGTGGTGACTTTACCGAAAGAGCAAAGAATATGAATTACTGCATTCACGAAAGCTTTAATTGAAAAAGTAAATAAATCAATTGTTGATTTAAAGCTTTCGTGACTGCAGTTATTCATATTCTTGGTTCTTTGGGTAAAGTCACCACCACGTTAGAAGTGAAACAATAAAATAATAAAAATATAAAACAATAAAATTATTGTAAAACAATAAAATTATTATTCTTGGTTCTTTGGGTAAAGTCACCACCACGTTAGAAGGGAAACAATAAAATAATAAAAATATAAAACAATAAAATTATTATTCTTGGTTCTTTGGGTAAAGTCACCACCACGTTAGAAGGGAAACAATAAAATAATAAAAATCTAAAATAATACAATTATTGTAAAACAATACAATTATTATTCTTGGTTCTTTGGGTAAAGTCACCACCACGTAGAAGGGAAACAATAAAATAATAAAAACACATATAAAACAATAAAATTCTCACGACGTTTCGACTGCAACACAAGCAGTCGAAACGTCGTGAGAATTTGATTGTTTTATATGTATTTTTATTATTTTATTGTTTCCCTTCTACGTGGTGGTGACTTTACCCAAAGAACCAAGAATATACGGTAAATAAATCATCCTTATGCACACTTACGTTAATCAGAGGTGGGGGGGGGGGGGGGGGGGGGGGTGGAAATACAAAAAACGAAACACATCATCAACAACAACAACAACAATAAAGCAGTTCTAAAGAAATTAATTCGTCATTCCATATTATGATTTTTTTTTTAAAAAACAATGTACATTGCTCAAAGAGGCTTCCCTTCAATCGAAAGGGAGGAGCGTTCCAGACGGCCTAATGTCCGCAGAACTCTTACACACAGCCTATATAGCCCGCACGCTAGACGTCAATCCCAGTCATCGATGAGAGCGTGCGAGCGCGCGTGAGGGGATAGAGAAAAGAGAGAGAGAGAGAGACGAGAGACTGCCGTACCACGCGGTTGCCATTGTTCATGTTGCGAACCACCGCCACCAACGCCGCTTGTGCTCCTTGCGAGCTCTTCACAAGTGAGCGCGTGGCCCAGTGCCACGCGCTCGGCATTTATAGGAACGTCACAAAACCACGCCCCCTTATCCCCCTCTCTCCCCAGCCCCTCCCCCACTCCCTCCCTGCCGTGTGTAATCCAAGCCTAGAATATTGTGTGTGTGGAGTCTTCCTATCGGGCTTCTAAACACTCAATAAGATGAACAATTATAAGTAATTCAAGCTGTTGGTTCAGCTAGCGGGCAGGAGGGGAGGGTGTCGGCATCAGTCAACTGTGACTCACACAGAGACCCGTGGACTCGCATAGAGACCCGTAGACTCACACAGAGACCCATAGACTAGCATAGAGACCCATAGACTCACACAGAGACCCGTAGACTGGCATAGAGACCCATAGACTGGCATAGAGACACATAGACTCACATAGAGACCTGTAGACTCACATAGAGACCCATAGACTAGCATAGAGACCCGTAGACTCACATAGAGACCCATAGACTCACATAGAGACCCATAGACTCACATAGAGACCTGTAGACTCACATAGAGACCCATAGACTAGCATAGAGACCCGTAGACTCACATAGAGACCCATAGACTCGCATAGAGACCCGTTGACTAGCATAGAGACCCATAGACTAGCATAGAGACCCGTAGACTCACATAGAGACCCATAGACTCACATAGAGAACCGTAGACTCACATAGAGACCCGTAGACTGGCATAGAGACCCATAGACTGGCATAGAGACCCATAGGCTCACATAGAGACCCATAGACTCACATAGAGACCTGTAGACTAGCATAGAGACCCGTAGACTGGCATAGAGACCCATAGACTCACATAGAGACCCATAGACTCACATAGAGACCCGTAGACTCACATAGAGACCCATAGACTCACACAGAGACCCACAGACTCACATAGAGACCAATAGACTCACACAGAGACCCATAGACTCACGTAGAGACCCGTAGACTCACATAGAGACCTGTAGACTCGCGTAGAGACCCGTAGACTCACATAGAGACCCGTAGACTCACATAGAGATCCATAGACTCACATAGAGAACCGTAGACTCACATAGAGACCCGTAGACTGGCATAGAGACCCATAGACTGGCATAGAGACCCATAGGCTCACATAGAGACCTGTAGACTCACATAGAGACCCGTAGAATCACATAGAGACCTGTAGACTCACATAGAGACCCGTAGAATCACGTAGAGACCTGTAGACTCACGTAGAGACCCATAGACTCACGTAGAGACCCATAGACTCACGTAGAGACCCATAGACTCACATAGAGACCTGTAGACTCACATAGAGACCCGTAGAATCACATAGAGACCTGTAGACTCACATAGAGACCCGTAGAATCACATAGAGACCTGTAGACTCACGTAGAGACCCATAGACTCACGTAGAGACCCATAGACTCACATAGAGACCCATAGACTAGCATAGAGACCTGTAGACTCACATAGAGACCCGTAGAATCACATAGAGACCTGTAGACTCACATAGAGACCCGTAGAATCACATAGAGACCTGTAGACTCACGTAGAGACCCATAGACTCACGTAGAGACCCATAGACTCACGTAGAGACCCATAGACTCACATAGAGACCCGTAGACTCACATAGAGACCCGTAGACTCACACAGAGACCCATAGACTCACATAGAGACCCATAGACTCACACAGAGACCGATAGACTCACATAGAGAACCGTAGACTCACGTATAGACCCATAGACTCACGTAGAGACTCAGACTCACGGAGAGACCCGGAGACGCACATAGAGACCCGTAGACTCACATAGAGACCCATAGACTCGCATAGAGACCCATAGACTCACATAGAGACCCATAGACTCACACAGAGACCCGTAGACTCACATAGAGACCTGTAGACTAGCATAGAGACCCATAGACTAGCATAGAGACCCATAGACTCACATAGAGACCTGTAGACTCACATAGAGACCCGTAGACTCACATAGAGACCCATAGACTCACACAGAGACCCATAGACTCACACAGAGACCCATAGACTCACATAGAGACCCATAGACTCACATAGAGACCCGTAGACTCGCATAGAGACCCAAAGACTCACATAGAGATCCCCATAGACTCACATAGAGACCCGTAGACTCGCATAGAGACCCACAGACTCACATAGAGACCATAGACTCACATAAAGACCTGTAGACTCACGCAGGGACCCGTAGTCTAGCATAGAGACCCATAGACTAGCATAGAGACCTGTAGACTCACGTAGAGACCCATAGACTAGCATAGAGACCCATAGACTCACACAGAGACCCATAGACTCACATAGAGACCCATAGACTCACAAAGAGACCCACAGACTCACACAGAGACCCATAGACTCACATAGAGACCCATAGACTCACGCAGGGACCTGTAGACTAGCATAGAGATCCATAGACTCACGTAGACCCCCGTAGACTCAGGTAGAGACCTGTAGACTCACGTAGAGACCCATAGACTCACACAGAGACCCATAGACTTACATAGAGACCCGTAGACTCACATAGGGACCCATAGACTCACATAGAGACCCACAGACTAGCATAGAGACCCATAGACTAGCATAGAGACCCATAGACTCACATAGAGACCCACAGACTAGCATAGAGACCCATAGACTAGCATAGAGACCCATAGACACACATAGAGACCTGTAGAATCGCGTAGAGACCCATAGACTCACATAGAGACCCGTAGACTCACAGAGAGACCCGTAGACTCGCATAGAGACCCGTAGACTCACATAGAGACCCATAGACTAGCATAGAGACCCATAGACTCACAGAGCGATCCATAGACTATCATAGAGACCTGTAGACTCACATAGAGACGCGTAGACTCACATAGAGACCCATAGACTCACATAGAGACCCATAGACTCACATAGAGACCCGTAGACTCACATAGAGACCCATAGACTAGCATAGAGACCCATAGACTCACAGAGAGATCCATAGACTATCATAGAGACCTGTAGACTCACATAGAGACCCGTAGACTCACATAGAGACCCATAGACTAGCATAGAGACCCATAGACTCACAGAGAGGTCCATAGACTATCATAGAGACCTGTAGACTCACATAGAGACCCGTAGACTCACATAGAGACCCATAGACTCACATAGAGACCCATAGACTCACATAGAGACCCGTAGACTCACGTAGAGACCTGTAGACTCACATAGAGACATGTAGACTCGCATAGAGACCCATAAACTAGCAAAGAGACCCAGAGACTCACATAGAGACCTGTAGACTCGCATAGAGACCTATAGAATAGCAAAGAGACCCAGAGACTCACATAGAGACCAGTAGACTCACATAGAGACCTATAGACTAGCACAGAGACCCATAGACTCACATAGAGACCCGCAGACTCACATAGAGACCCGTAGACTCACATAGACACCCATAGACTCACATAGAGACCCATAGACACACATAGAGAACCATAGACTCACAGAGAGACCCGTAGGCTCAGATAGAGACCCATAGACACACATAGAGACCAATAGACTCACGTAGAGACCCATAGACTCATATAGAGACCCGTAGACTCACATAGAGACCAATAGACTCACGTAGATACCCATAGACTCACATAGAGACCTGTAGACTCGCGTAGAGACCCATAGACTCACATAGAGACCCATAGACTCACACAGAGACCCATAGACTCACATAGAGACCCGTAGACTCACATAGAGACCCATAGACTAGCATAGAGACCCATAGACTCACAGAGAGACCCATAGACTAACATAGAGACCTGTGGTCTCACATAGAGACCCGTAGACTCACATAGAGACCCATAGACTCACATAGAGACCCATAGTCTCACATAAAGACCCAAAGACTCACATAGAGACCCGTAGACTCACGTAGAGACCTGTAGACTCACATAGAGACCTGTAGGCTCGCATAGAAACCTATAGACTAGCAAAGAGACCCGGAGACTCACATAGAGACCTGTAGACTCACATAGAGACCTATAGACTAGCACAGAGACCCATAGACTCACATAGAGACCCGCAGACTCACATAGAGACCCGTAGACTCACATAGAGACATGTAGACTCACATAGAGAACCACAGACACACATAGAGAACCATAGACTCACATAGAGACCCATAGACTCACATTGAGACCCATAGATTCACATAGAGACCCATAGACTCACAGAGAGACCCATAGACTAACATAGAGACCTGTAGACTCACATAGAGACCCATAGACTCACATAGAGACCCATAGACTCATGTAGAGAACTGTAGACTCACGTAGAGACCGATAGACTCACATAGAGACCCATAGAATCACATAGAGACCCATAGACTCACATAGAGACCCATAGACTCACATAGAGACCCGTAGACTCACATAGAGACCCGTAGACTCACATAGAGACGCATAGATTCACATAGAGACCAATAGACTCTTATTGAGACCCATAGACTCATCACACAAAGACCCATAGGTGCATCACACAGAGACCCATAGGCTCATCACACAGAGACCCATAGATGCATCACACAGAGAACCATAGACTCATCACACAGAGACCCATAGACTCATCACACAGAGACCCATAGGTGCATCACACAGAGACCCATAGACTCATCACACAGAGACCCATAGGTGCATCACACAGAGAACCATAGACTCATCACACAGAGACCCATAGATGCATCACACAGAGACCCATAGGTGCATCACACAGAGACCCATAGATGCATCACACAGAGACCCATAGACTCATCACACAGAGACCCATAGATGCATCACACAGAGACCCATAGACTCATCACACAGAGACCCATAGACTCATCACACAGAGAACCATAGACTCATCACACAGAGACCCATAGATGCATCACACAGAGACCCATAGGTGCATCACACAGAGACCCATAGATGCATCACACAGAGACCCATAGACTCATCACACAGAGACCCATAGATGCATCACACAGAGACCCATAGATGCATCACAGAAAGACCCATAGACTCATCACACAGAGACCCATAGGTGCATCACACAGAGAACCATAGACTCATCACACAGAGAGCCATAGACTCGCCACACAGAGACCCATAGATGCATCACACAGAGACCCATAGACTCATCGCACAGAGACCCATAGATGCATCACACAGAGACCCATAGACTCATCACACAGAGACCCATAGACTCATCACACAGAGACCCATAGGTGCATCACACAGAGAACCATAGACTCATCACACAGAGACCCATAGATGCATCACACAGAGACCCATAGACTCATCACACAGAGACCCATAGATGCATCACACAGAGACCCATAGATGCATCACACAGAGACCCATAGACTCATCACACAGAGACCCATAGGTGCATCACACAGAGAACCATAGACTCATCACACAGAGACCCATAGACTCGCCACACAGAGACCCATAGATGCATCACACAGAGACCCATAGACTCATCGCACAGAGACCCATAGATGCATCACACAGAGACCCATAGACTCATCACACAGAGACCCATAGATGCATCACACAGAGACCCATAGACTCATCACACAGAGACCCATAGATGCATCACACAGAGACCCATAGGTGCATCACACAGAGACCCATAGATGCATTACACAGAGACCCATAGACTCATCACACAGAGACCCATAGATGCATCACACAGAGACCCATAGATGCATCACACAGAGACCCATAGACTCATCACACAGAGACCCATAGGTGCATCACACAGAGAACCATAGACTCATCACACAGAGAGCCATAGACTCGCCACACAGAGACCCATAGATGCATCACACAGAGACCCATAGACTCATCGCACAGAGACCCATAGATGCATCACACAGAGACCCATAGACTCATCACACAGAGACCCATAGATGCATCACACAGAGACCCATAGATGCATCACACAGAGACCCATAGACTCATCAGACAGAGACCCATAGGTGCATCACACAGAGAACCATAGACTCATCACACAGAGACCCATAGACTCGCCACACAGAGACCCATAGATGCATCACACAGAGACCCATAGACTCATCGCACAGAGACCCATAGATGCATCACACAGAGACCCATAGACTCATCACACAGAGACCCATAGACTCATCACACAGAGACCCATAGGTGCATCACACAGAGAACCATAGACTCATCACACAGAGACCCATAGATGCATCACACAGAGACCCATAGACTCATCACACAGAGACCCATAGATGCATCACACAGAGACCCATAGGTGCATCACACAGAGACCCATAGATGCATCACACAGAGACCCATAGACTCATCACACAGAGACCCATAGATGCATCACACAGAGACCCATAGATGCATCACACAGAGACCCATAGACTCATCACACAGAGACCCATAGGTGCATCACACAGAGAACCATAGACTCATCACACAGAGACCCATAGACTCGCCACACAGAGACCCATAGATGCATCACACAGAGACCCATAGACTCATCGCACAGAGACCCATAGATGCATCACACAGAGACCCATAGACTCATCACACAGAGACCCATAGACTCATCACACAGAGACCCATAGGTGCATCACACAGAGAACCATAGACTCATCACACAGAGACCCATAGATGCATCACACAGAGACCCATAGGTGCATCACACAGAGACCCATAGATGCATCACACAGAGACCCATAGACTCATCACACAGAGACCCATAGGTGCATCACACAGAGAACCATAGACTCATCACACAGAAACCCATAGATGCATCACAGAGAGACCCATAGACTCATCACACAGAGACCCATAGATGCATCACACAGAGACCCATAGGTGCATCACACAGAGTCCCATAGATGCATCACACAGAGACCCATAGACTCATCACACAGAGACCCATAGATGCATCACACAGAGACCCATAGATGCATCACACAGAGACCCATAGACTCATCACACAGAGACCCATAGGTGCATCACACAGAGAACCATAGACTCATCACACAGAGACCCATAGGTGCATCACACAGAGAACCATAGACTCATCACACAGAGACCCATAGACTCGCCACACAGAGACCCATAGATGCATCACACAGAGACCCATAGACTCATCACACAGAGACCCATAGACTCATCACACAGAGACCCATAGGTGCATCCCACAGAGAACCATAGACTCATCACACAGAGACCCATAGATGCATCACACAGAGACCCATAGGTGCATCACACAGAGACCCATAGATGCATCACACAGAGACCCATAGACTCATCACACAGAGACCCATAGATGCATCACACAGAGACCCATAGACTCATCACACAGAGACCCATAGATGCATCACACAGAGACCCATAGATGCATGACACAGAGACCCATAGACTCATCACACAGAGACCCATAGGTGCATTACACAGAGAACCATAGACTCATCACACAGAGACCCATAGACTCGCCACACAGAGACCCATAGATGCATCACACAGAGACCCATAGACTCATCGCACAGAGACCCATAGGTGCATCACACAGAGAACCATAGACTCATCACACAGAGAGCCATAGACTCGCCACACAGAGACCCATAGATGCATCACACAGAGACCCATAGACTCATCGCACAGAGACCCATAGATGCATCACACAGAGACCCATAGACTCATCACACAGAGACCCATAGACTCATCACACAGAGACCCATAGGTGCATCACACAGAGAACCATAGACTCATCACACAGAGACCCATAGATGCATCACACAGAGACCCATAGACTCATCACACAGAGACCCATAGATGCATCACACAGAGACCCATAGATGCATCACACAGAGACCCATAGACTCATCACACAGAGACCCATAGGTGCATCACACAGAGAACCATAGACTCATCACACAGAGACCCATAGACTCGCCACACAGAGACCCATAGATGCATCACACAGAGACCCATAGACTCATCGCACAGAGACCCATAGATGCATCACACAGAGACCCATAGACTCATCACACAGAGACCCATAGACTCATCACACAGAGACCCATAGGTGCATCACACAGAGAACCATAGACTCATCACACAGAGACCCATAGATGCATCACACAGAGACCCATAGACTCATCACACAGAAACCCATAGATGCATCACACAGAGACCCATAGGTGCATCACACAGAGACCCATAGATGCATCACACAGAGACCCATAGACTCATCACACAGAGACCCATAGATGCATCACACAGAGACCCATAGATGCATCACAAAGAGACCCATAGACTCATCACACAGAGACCCATAGGTGCATCACACAGAGAACCATAGACTCATCACACAGAGACCCATAGACTCGCCACACAGAGACCCATAGATGCATCACACAGAGACCCATAGACTCATCGCACAGAGACCCATAGATGCATCACACAGAGACCCATAGACTCATCACACAGAGACCCATAGACTCATCACACAGAGACCCATAGGTGCATCACACAGAGAACCATAGACTCATCACACAGAGACCCATAGATGCATCACACAGAGACCCATAGGTGCATCACACAGAGACCCATAGATGCATCACACAGAGACCCATAGACTCATCACACAGAGACCCATAGGTGCATCACACAGAGAACCATAGACTCATCACACAGAGACCCATAGATGCATCACACAGAGACCCATAGACTCATCACACAGAGACCCATAGACTCATCACACAGAGACCCATAGATGCATCACACAGAGACCCATAGATGCATCACACAGAGACCCATAGACTCATCACACAGAGACCCATAGGTGCATCACACAGAGAACCATAGACTCATCACACAGAGACCCATAGACTCGCCACACAGAGACCCATAGATGCATCACACAGAGACCCATAGACTCATCGCACAGAGACCCATAGATGCATCACACAGAGACCCATAGACTCATCACACAGAGACCCATAGACTCATCACACAGAGACCCATAGGTGCATCACACAGAGAACCATAGACTCATCACACAGAGACCCATAGATGCATCACACAGAGACCCATAGGTGCATCACACAGAGACCCATAGATGCATCACACAGAGACCCATAGACTCATCACACAGAGACCCATAGATGCATCACACAGAGACCCATAGACTCATCACACAGAGACCCATAGATGCATCACACAGAGACCCATAGATGCATGACACAGAGACCCATAGACTCATCACACAGAGACCCATAGGTGCATCACACAGAGAACCATAGACTCATCACACAGAGACCCATAGACTCGCCACACAGAGACCCATAGATGCATCACACAGAGACCCATAGACTCATCGCACAGAGACCCATAGATGCATCACACAGAGACCCATAGACTCATCACACAGAGACCCATAGACTCATCACACAGAGACCCATAGGTGCATCACACAGAGAACCATAGACTCATCACACAGAGACCCATAGATGCATCACACAGAGACCCATAGACTCATCACACAGAGACCCATAGATGCATCACACAGAGACCCATAAATGCATCACACAGAGACCCATAGACTCATCACACAGAGACCCATAGGTGCATCACACAGAGAACCATAGACTCATCACACAGAGACCCATAGACTCGCCACACAGAGACCCATAGATGCATCACACAGAGACCCATAGACTCATCGCACAGAGACCCATAGATGCATCACACAGAGACCCATAGACTCATCACACAGAGACCCATAGACTCATCACACAGAGACCCATAGACTCGCCACACAGAGACCCATAGATGCATCACACAGAGACCCATAGACTCATCGCACAGAGACCCATAGATGCATCACACAGAGACCCATAGACTCATCACACAGAGACCCATAGACTCATCACACAGAGACCCATAGATGCATCACACAGAGACCCATAGGTGCATCACACAGAGACCCATAGATGCATCACACAGAGACCCATAGACTCATCACACAGAGACCCATAGATGCATCACACAGAGACCCATAGATGCATCACACAGAGACCCATAGACTCATCACACAGAGACCCATAGGTGCATCACACAGAGAACCATAGACTCATCACACAGAGACCCATAGATGCATCACACAGAGACCCATAGGTGCATCACACAGAGACCCATAGATGCATCACACAGAGACCCATAGACTCATCACACAGAGACCCATAGATGCATCACACAGAGACCCATAGATGCATCACACAGAGACCCATGGACTCATCACACAGAGACCCATAGGTGCATCACACAGAGAACCATAGACTCATCACACAGAGACCCATAGACTCGCCACACAGAGACCCATAGATGCATCACACAGAGACCCATAGACTCATCACACAGAGACCCATAGATGCATCACACAGAGACCCATAGATGCATCACACAGAGACCCATAGACTCATCACACAGAGACCCATAGGTGCATCACACAGAGAACCATAGACTCATCACACAGAGACCCATAGATGCATCACACAGAGACCCATAGGTGCATCACACAGAGAACCATAGACTCATCACACAGAGACCCATAGACTCATCACACAGAGACCCATAGATGCATCACACAGAGACCCATAGACTCATCACACAGAGACCCATAGATGCATCACACAGAGACCCATAGATGCATGACACAGAGACCCATAGACTCATCACACAGAGACCCATAGGTGCATCACACAGAGAACCATAGACTCATCACACAGAGACCCATAGACTCGCCACACAGAGACCCATAGATGCATCACACAGAGACCCATAGACTCATCGCACAGAGACCCATAGATGCATCACACAGAGACCCATAGACTCATCACACAGAGACCCATAGACTCATCACACAGAGACCCATAGGTGCATCACACAGAGAACCATAGACTCATCACACAGAGACCCATAGATGCATCACACAGAGACCCATAAATGCATCACACAGAGACCCATAGACTCATCACACAGAGACCCATAGGTGCATCACACAGAGAACCATAGACTCATCACACAGAGACCCATAGATTCGCCACACAGAGACCCATAGATGCATCACACAAAGACCCATAGACTCATCGCACAGAGACCCATAGATGCATCACACAGAGACCCATAGACTCATCACACAGAGACCCATAGACTCATCACACAGAGACCCATAGACTCGCCACACAGAGACCCATAGATGCATCACACAGAGACCCATAGACTCATCGCACAGAGACCCATAGATGCATCACACAGAGACCCATAGACTCATCACACAGAGACCCATAGACTCATCACACAGAGACCCATAGATGCATCACACAGAGACCCATAGGTGCATCACACAGAGACCCATAGATGCATCACACAGAGACCCATAGACTCATCACACAGAGACCCATAGATGCATCACACAGAGACCCATAGATGCATCACACAGAGACCCATAGACTCATCACACAGAGACCCATAGGTGCATCACACAGAGAACCATAGACTCATCACACAGAGACCCATAGATGCATCACACAGAGACCCATAGGTGCATCACACAGAGACCCATAGATGCATCACACAGAGACCCATAGACTCATCACACAGAGACCCATAGATGCATCACACAGAGACCCATAGATGCATCACACAGAGACCCATAGACTCATCACACAGAGACCCATAGGTGCATCACACAGAGAACCATAGACTCATCACACAGAGACCCATAGACTCGCCACACAGAGACCCATAGATGCATCACACAGAGACCCATAGACTCATCACACAGAGACCCATAGATGCATCACACAGAGACCCATAGATGCATCACACAGAGACCCATAGACTCATCACACAGAGACCCATAGGTGCATCACACAGAGAACTATAGACTCATCACACAGAGACCCATAGATGCATCACACAGAGACCCATAGGTGCATCACACAGAGAACCATAGACTCATCACACAGAGACCCATAGACTCGCCACACAGAGACCCATAGATGCATCACACAGAGACCCATAGACTCATCGCACAGAGACCCATAGATGCATCACACAGAGACCCATAGACTCATCACACAGAGACCCATAGACTCATCACACAGAGACACATAGATGCATCACACAGAGACCCATAAATGCATCACACAGAGACCCATAGACTCATCACACAGAGACCCATAGGTGCATCACACAGAGAACCATAGACTCATCACACAGAGACCCATAGACTCGCCACACAGAGACCCATAGATGCATCACACAGAGACCCATAGACTCATCGCACAGAGACCCATAGATGCATCACACAGAGACCCATAGACTCATCACACAGAGACCCATAGACTCATCACACAGAGACCCATAGGTGCATCACACAGAGAACCATAGACTCATCACACAGAGACCCATAGATGCATCACACAGAGACCCATAGGTGCATCACACAGAGACCCATAGATGCATCACACAGAGACCCATAGACTCATCACACAGAGACCCATAGATGCATCACACAGAGACCCATAGATGCATCACACAGAGACCCATAGACTCATCACACAGAGACCCATAGATGCATCACACAGAGACCCATAGATGCATCACACAGAGACCCATAGACTCATCACACAGAGACCCATAGGTGCATCACACAGAGAACCATAGACTCATCACACAGAGACCCATAGATGCATCACACAGAGACCCATAGGTGCATCACACAGAGACCCATAGATGCATCACACAGAGACCCATAGACTCATCACACAGAGACCCATAGATGCATCACACAGAGACCCATAGATGCATCACACAGAGACCCATAGACTCATCACACAGAGACCCATAGGTGCATCACACAGAGAACCATAGACTCATCACACAGAGACCCATAGACTCGCCACACAGAGACCCATAGATGCATCACACAGAGACCCATAGACTCATCACACAGAGACCCATAGATGCATCACACAGAGACCCATAGATGCATCACACAGAGACCCATAGACTCATCACACAGAGACCCATAGGTGCATCACACAGAGAACCATAGACTCATCACACAGAGACCCATAGATGCATCACACAGAGACCCATAGGTGCATCACACAGAGACCCATAGATGCATCACACAGAGACCCATAGACTCATCACACAGAGACCCATAGATGCATCACACAGAGACCCATAGATGCATCACACAGAGACCCATAGACTCATCACACAGAGACCCATAGGTGCATCACACAGAGAACCATAGACTCATCACACAGAGACCCATAGACTCGCCACACAGAGACCCATAGATGCATCACACAGAGACCCATAGACTCATCACACAGAGACCCATAGATGCATCACACAGAGACCCATAGATGCATCACACAGAGACCCATAGACTCATCACACAGAGACCCATAGATGCATCACACAGAGAACCATAGACTCATCACACAGAGACCCATAGACTCGCCACACAGAGACCCATAGATGCATCACACAGAGACCCATAGACTCATCGCACAGAGACCCATAGATGCATCACACAGAGACCCATAGACTCATCACACAGAGACCCATAGACTCATCGCACAGAGACCCATAGATGCATCACACAGAGACCCATAGACTCATCACACAGAGACCCATAGACTCCTCACACAGAGACCCATAGATGCATCACACAGAGACCCATAGATGCATCACACAGAGACCCATAGGTGCATCACACAGAGACCCATAGGTGCATCACACAGAGACCCATAGACATCACACAGAGACCCATAGATTATTGGGTCTCTATGTGATGCATATGTATTCATACTGGAGAAATCCCATGAGCTATAAAGCTCTTTTTCACAGAATTGGTGGTGGTGTGGGGGGGGTAGAGTGCGTGTAAGAACATTACAACAACATAGAGACCCATAGACTCACATAGAGACCCATAGACTAGCATAGAGACCCATAGACTCATATAGAGACCCATAGACTAGCATAGAGACCCGTAGACTCACGTAGAGACCCGTAGACTCACGTAGAGACCCGCAGACTAGCATAGAGACCCATAGACTCACACAGAGAACCATAGACTCACATAGAAACCCGTAGACTCACGTAGAGACCCATGGACTCGCATAGAGACCCATAGACTCGCATAGAGACTAGTAAACTCATTATACAGAGACCCATAGACCCATCACGCAGTTACCCATAGATTATTGGGTCTCTATGTGATGCATATGTATTCATACTGGAGAAATCCGATGAGCTATAAAGCTCTTTTTCACAGAATTGGTGGTAGAATTGATGGTAGAGTGCGTGTAAGAACATTACAACAACAAACAGTACAGACACACGAAGTACACGCACGAAGCTGCCGAGGGTTTGAAACTCATTTCTCACAATCTGACCTGGCCGCAAATGGGAGCCCAACGAAGCGGCTCATCACTTGGACATTTGTAGCAGAAACATTTTCTAAATGATCCAAATGCATATTTATAAATGTGGAGGGAAAGCCGAAGGCGAGGGAGGCACCGCCAACTCCAAATATACAGCAGGTTAAATTTCGATTTAAAGCTTTCGTGACTGCAATGATTCATCTTCTTTGGTTCTTTCGGTAAAGTCACGTAGAATGAGAATAAAATAATAAATTGATAAAATAAAATAACACAATAATATTCTCACGACGTTTCGGCCACAACACAAGCGGCCTTCCTCAGGTGAAGGGACGAGACTGTCTGGTAGGACAGCGCTGGAGTGAAAGAGCCACGTTCAGATCACGACGCTGAAGTTGAGGCTTAAAAGCCGTGATCTGAACGTGGCTCTTTCACTCCAGCGCTGTCCTACCAGACAGTCTCGTCCCTTCACCTGATGAAGGCCGCTTGTGTCGTGGCTGAAACGTCGTGAGAATATTATCGCGTTATTTTATTTTATTAATTTATCATTGTATTCTCATTCTACGCGGTGGTGACTTTACCGAAAGAACCAAAGAAGATGAATCCTTGCAGTCACGAAGGCTTCAAATCGAAATTGCAAAACGCTGTGGGTTTACCATTGCCTCATCGACCTGTCCGGCTTTACCGCTATTAATGTAGTTTATTTTTCGATTTAAAGCTTTCGTGACTGCAATGATTCATCTTCTTTGGTTCTTTCGGTAAAGTCACGTAGAATGAGAATAAAATAATAAATTGATCAAATAAAATAAGACAATAATATTCTCACGACGTTTCGGCCACAACACAAGTTGAGGCATCAAGGCCGTGATCTGAACGTGGCTCTTTCACTCCACCGCTGTCCTACCAGACAGTCTCGTCCCTTCACCTGATGAAGGCCGCTTGTGTTGTGGCCGAAACGTCGTGAGAATATTATTGTGTTATTTTATTTTATCAATTTATTATTTTATTCTCATTCTACGTGACTTTACCGAAAGAACCAAAGAAGATATACAGCAGGTGTCGGGGGGTCGGGATCGGGATCGAACCCTTGCTTACCCCTGGCGCCCCTTGAACCATTAAAGTTTAAAAAAAGCTCAAAATTGCTTTCGTACGTCAGTTCCCAAGCTTGAGGAAAGGCAGTTAAAGCAACAGCAAAAAAACAGTGGCCGGCCACACCGAGACACCGACACACAGTTCCAGGAGTTGGGGGGGGGGGGGGGAGAGCTTCTTAAATCTGGTACGGTGGGGGTTGAAGTGTGGGGTATATCTCTCCCCCCTGTGCCCCCCGTGCCCCCCGTGCCCCCCACCTCCAACGTGTCTGGGTCAACGTTGAAGAGTGGATTGAATATCGCTTCCCGAGCTCCAGCTGCTGGCCCTGGATGATGGGATGCGAATGAACTCGCCTGGTATACAGGAGGTCGTCCTTTCGAACCCCGACCCTGACGCCTGCTGCTGCTGCTGCTGCGTATTTGGAGTTCGCGTGTGTGTCTCTCTCTCTCTCTTTCTCTCTCTCTCTCTCTCGCCGTGGTCGAGTGGATTTTGTTCTCCGTGACCTCCGGTTTTAGTCTCTCCATCATTTTGTGGTGGGGCAGGTCCCGCTGCTGAATAAGAGAGAGATATATATATAGCTCAGTGGGCCTTAACTGGTATAATTAAAACAAACAAAAAACAGGTTAAAGTTGGTGTGTGTGCGAATGTCACCACGAGGTGAAAGACACAGGCGGTCAGGCCGTGGTGCTGCCCACCCAAACCCCTCACGTTGCCGTGCCGTGCCGTGCCTTCAGGGGCACTGCCGCCACTCGGTAACAGCGCGGTGATGGGTGGCGCCGCGCTCCGAGCCCGGCAAAGACCCGAGTTCGATGCCCGCGCCCGTGGCGACGAATAATATCTGAACCAGCCCTGGGCTGCTCCGGTTAGGCCGCCATTTCTCCCCCCCCCACCACCACCCCCAAAAGGCCGCCATTTTTTGGGGGGGTTCTCCAAAATATCCGCCATTTTTTTTTCTCCACTAAAAAAATAGCCGCCATTTTAAAACATGGCCGCCATTTTTCTCTCCTCTATAAAATTGCCGCCATTTTAAAACATGGCCGCCATTTTTTTCTCCTCTAAAAAATAGCCGCCATTTTAAAACATGGCCGCCATTTTTTTTCTCTCCTCTATAAAATTGCCGCCATTTTAAAACATGGCCGCCATTTTTTTTCTCTCCTCTAAAAAAATAGCCGCCATTTTAAAACATGGCCGCCATTTTTTTTTCTCTCTCGTGCATTTTTACAGGGAGCCCAATGCTGCTGCTGCTGCTGCTGTTTTTCATCTTTCCCACCTGTTGGGTCACCCAAGGAGGTGATGACGCCGCACAGAATTGATGGGCCCATAACGCGTAGGCCTTCGCGACCGATGTTATTCATGAGAAAGGTTTTTTTGGGTTAGATCGCGTTATTTACAAATGCGTCTTTCGATTTGAAGCGAATTCGTGAGTGCAAGGATTCATCTTCTTTGGTTCTTTCGGTAAAGTCACCACCACGTAGAATGAGAATAAAATAATAAAGTAACACAATAAAATTCTCACGACGTTTCGGCCACAACGCAAGCGGCCGTCTTCAGGTGAAAGGTACAGACCTGTCGGGACGACAGAGCTTCAATCAGGTGAAAGGTACAGAACTTAGAGTCGCGGCATCTCTTCTAAGCTCTGTACCTTTCACCTGAAGACGGCCGCTTGCGTTGTGGCCGAAACGTCGTGGGAATTTTATTGTGTTATTTTATTATTTTATTCTCATTCTACGTGGTGACTTTACCGAAAGAACCAAAGAAGATATAAATGTGTCGTAACCCTCCACCACCCGACACGGCCAATCAGCAAAAAAAACGTGTCACGTTGACAAAAGACAAATAGTTCGCTACTTTAGCCCACCGGTGGTGTTGAAGAGTGAATCCACAACATTTACAGTTTGAGTACTGTGACGTTTCGCTGGTAATTACATCCAGCATCATCGGGCAATTCCCCCATAACGCCCGTCGCGGCGTTAGCCCCACCGCCGCGCCGACAGAAATGAGGACCCACCGAGGGGCAAAAGACCCTGGAAACCCGTCTCACCCACCACCCCCCTCCTCCCCCACCCCCTCCTCCACCTCCTTTTTGTTTGACCCATCAGTCCCAGGTTTGTTCACAGACCGCGATGCACCGTCTGGTCATCATTTAGGGTTTTTTTGTTTGACCCATCAGTCCCGGGTTTGTTCACGGATCGCGATGCACCGTTTGGTCATCATTTAGGTTTTTTTTGTACCCATCAGTCCCAGGTTTGTTCACGGATCGCGATGCACCGCTTGGTCATCATTTAGGGGTTTTTTTGTACCCATCAGTCCCAGGTTTGTTCACGGATCGCGATGCACCATTTGCTCATCACTTCGGCTTTCCTCTGCAGGTGAGTATCCGTTACTTTGTACCGGACGCTAAAATGCGCTCACAAAGTAAACAAAAGAGTGGTGCATAGCTGCCAAGAGGAGGAGGAGGCACAGCTCAGTCAGCCATGGCCAGGTGCCCCGTTGGCTAGTGCGGAGCATGCGGCGCTCGCCACCGCCCGTTGCTCCGGGAGGGTGCCCGGTATCCCCGGCGGGCTGGGTGTGGCCGAACTCCAGCCACACCCCGGCAGAGATCAGGGCCCTGACGATGCCTCGGAGGTTCGGTGAGCGGGCTCCCGTCCGCTGCCGCCTTTCTTGCCCTGCCGATCGCCAGCTTTGGCGCAGCTCAACGGAGCGTTCAACGAGGAAGTCCGTCCCTCCCCTCTGGCCAAAGGGCGAGCTTTGTGTCAGTAAAGTCTTAAGGCTTTCGTGACCGCGTAAAATTACTCATTTGGTTTGTTTTCTTTCGGTAAAGTCACGCATGTGGCATTTACCCCCCAATGATTTGTTCTCGACACCCGATGAAGATCGCCTGTGTTGCGATCGGAACGCCGTGATTGTTTTGCTTTAATATGATTCTGCTGCATTTCTAACCCAATGAGTAACGAGCTTCGTGGCGGAGAAGAAGTGCAGGAATTTCAGCAGGATGTTGTTCCGCGGGAGCTTGAAGAGTTAGTCCAGAGCACTTGCGCTGGTGCGTAGAGCCACCGAGGTGGTTTGGTGTCCGTGAACCGGGCTAGGGAAGGCGTTGGTGGTTACGTTGCAACGGGGCCAGGCTCGAAACTAAAGGCCCCAGCGACTCTTGTAGGATGGCTTGGAGTAGAAGACTCCTCCACAGAGGCTTCTCTTGGCCCTCACAGGGCTCAGGGTGGGTGGGGGGAGGGAGGGAGGGGGGGGGGGGGAGGGGTCTCCCTCCAGCCGTGGTGTTTTTGGGTCCTCGGCACGTCTTCATGGTGGGACTAAACCACGAATTCGCACAGCCTCACCCTACCCAAAAAACACTGTCGAATTCCACCTCTTGGAGGGGGCCCGCAGGTGGCACGCGAGCCAATGCCTCTGCATCCGACGACGGTTGGGCGACGGCCCTCCGGCACGACGGAGGGGGTACGGTCGGGTGCCGACGGACCCTCCGTGGCCGCCTGCCCGCCCCCGTAGAGAATCCTCCCTTGACCCCCGCTTCGTACGTTCCGCCCCGAATGCAGCCCTGTCCCCGCGCGAAAGGCCACCGCGGCCGGCGTAGGCCGTCAGCCCTGCCCGGGGGCCCCGGAGCGCCCCGCGTGACACCCGCCCCCGATCGATGAGGGGGGGGACGCCCGAGGAGGGGGCGGTTCCAGGTGCGGGTCAGAGGGCTGCCTGTCTGCGACACGTTGAGTCTCCTGGTACCGAGGCAGCCCCAGGGTGTGCAGGGCATTCCCTGTAGAACGGGACCAGGCGTCCCAGCTGGGAGTTCCTCCCTCCTCCTCCGACCCCCACTACCGCCACCCCCCCACCTCCTCGTCCACCCCCCACTACCTCCACCCCCCACCTCCTCGTTCACCCCCCACTACCTCCACCAGCTCCTCCCTCCTCCTCCTCCACCCCTACCACCTCCCCCTCCTCCTCCTCCACCCCCCACCTCCTCCTTCTCCACCCCCCCTCCTCCTCCACACCCACCACCTCCTCCTCTACCCCCCACTACCTCCACCCCCCCACCTCCTCCACCCCCCACTACCTCCACCAGCTCCTCCGTCCTCCTCCACCCCTACCACCTCCCCCTCCTCCACCCCCCACCTCCTCCTCCTCTACTCCCCACTACCTCCACCCACCACCTCCGCCTCCTCTACCCCTACCACCTCCCCCTCCTCCTCCACCCACCACCTCCTCCTTCATTACCCCCCCACCTCCTCCTCTACACCCACCACCTCCTCTTCTACCCTCCACTACCTCCCCCTCCTCCACCCCCCACTACCTCCACCCCCCACCTCCTCCTCCTCGACCCCCCCCCACCACCTCCTCCACCCACCACCCCCTCCTCCACACCCACTACTGCCCCCTCCTGCACCCCACCACCTCCCCCTCCTCCACCCACCACCTCCACCTCTACCCCCCCCCCCCACCACCTCCTCCACCCACCACCTCCTCCTCTACCCCCCACTACCTCCCCCTCCTCCACCCTCCATCACCTCCTCCACCCTCCATCACCTACTCCACCCCCCACCATTGCCCCCTACACCACCCCCCCCACCTCCCCCGTCCGTGGAACCCGATAGCCCATGCGGAGGGGAATTTGAGTGGTTTCTAATTTGTGGAAATGCCACGAAAAACAATCCGGCCCGGAGTGTGATTTGTTCATATACTTACCTACGAGTCCATTTCCTTTGTGTTTTAAGTGGAAACATCGCGCGTTATCTACGTGTGAACGTTCTTTCGTACGTAACCCAACCGCGCCAATTGGAGGTACGGGGTGAAGGAAACAAACCGATAACACAACAAGCAGTTGTAAAGAAATTCGTTTTCAATGTAATGCAGTGGTGTAGTGCATAGTGGTGTGTCGCCATGTAGTGTATAGCAGTGTAGTGTATAGTAGCGTAGTTTATTGTGCAGTGCATAGTAGTGGTGTAGTGTATAGTTTAGTGCATAGTAGTGTAATGGGTTCGATTGAGGCGCACATTCAACTTGGAGACAACAGCATTAACACATAACACCAACGTGAACACTATACATAGTGAGGGAAAAAAGTATCTGATCCCCTGCTGATTTTGTACATTTGCCCACTGACAAAGAAATGACCAGTCTATAATTTTAATGGTAGGTTTATTTGAACAGTGAGAGACAATAACAACAAAAAATACACGAAAAACGCATGTCAAAAATGTTATAAATTGATTTGCATTTTAATGCGGGAAATAACTATTTGACCCCCTCTCAATCAGAAGAGACTGTCTGGTAGGACAGCGCTGTCCTACCAGACAGTCTCGTCCCTTCACCTGATGAAGGCCGCTTGTGTTGTGGCCGAAACGTCGTGAGAATATTATTGTGTTATTATTATTTTATTCTCATTCTACGTGACTTTACCGAAAGAACCAAAGAAGATGGTAACACACTACGCCGTGAAGGACTGAAATCCTGCAGCGCCCGCAAGGTCCCCCTGCTCAAGAAAGCACATATACATGCCCGTCTAAAGTTTGCCAATGAACATCTGAATGATTCAGAGGAAAACTGGGTGAAAGTGTTGTGGTCAGATGAGACCAAAATGGAGCTCTTTGGCATCAACTCAACTCGCCGTGTTTGGAGGAGGATGAATGCTGCCTATGACCCCAAGAACACCATCCC
Source organism: Petromyzon marinus (assembly GCF_010993605.1). NCBI lineage: Eukaryota > Metazoa > Chordata > Hyperoartia > Petromyzontiformes > Petromyzontidae > Petromyzon > Petromyzon marinus. Next base: position 190,522 of record NW_022638218.1, read on the forward strand.
CACCGTCAAACATGGAGGTGGAAGCATTATGCTTTGGGGTGTTTTTCTGCTAAGGGGACAGTACAACTTCACCGCATCAAAGGGACGATGGACGGGGCCATGTACCGTCAAATCTTAAGTGAGAACCTCCTTCCCTCAGCCAGGGCATTGAAAATGGGTCGTGGATGGGTATTCCAGCATGACAATGACCCAAAACACACGGCCAAGGCAACAAAGGAGTGGCTCAAGAAGAAGCACATTAAGGTCCTGGAGTGGCCTAGTCAGTCTCCAGACCTTAATCCCATAGAAAATCTGTGGAGGGAGCTGAAGGTTCGCGTTGCCAAACGTCAGCCTCGAAACCTTAATAGCTTGGAGAATATCTGCAAAGAGGAGTGGGACAAAATCCCTCCTGAGATGTGTGCAAACCTGGTGGCCAACTACAAGAAATGCCTGACCTCTGTGATTGCCAACAAGGGTTTTGCCACCAAGTACTAAGTCATGTTTTGCAGAGGGGGTCAAATACTTATTTCCCTCATTAAAATACAAATCAATTTATAACATTTTTGACATGCGTTTCTCTGGATTTTGTTGTTGTTATTCTGTCTCTCACTGTTCAAAGAAACCTGCCATTAAAATTATAGACTGATCATTTGTTCGTCAGTGGGCAAACGTACAAAATCAGCAGGGGATCAAATTATTTATTTCCCTCACTGTAAGACGGTGACCACCGTCCCTAATCTCACTGTAAGGTGGTGACCACCGTCCCTAATCTCTCTGTAAGGTAGTGACCACCGTCCCTAATCTCACTGTAAGGTGGCGACCACCGTTGCTAATCTCACTGTAAGGTAGTGACCACCGTTCCTAATCTCACTGTAAGGTGGTGACCACCATCCCTAATCTCACTGTAAGGTGGTGACCACCGTTCACAATCTCACTGTAAGGTGGCCACCACCGTTCATAATCTCACTGTAAGCGTTGACCATCATCCATAACCTCACTGTAAGGTGGTGACCAACGTTCCTAATCTCACTGTAAGGTGGTGACCACCGTTCCTAATCTCACTGTAAGGTGGTGACCACCATCCCTAATCTCACTGTAAGGTGGTGACCACCGTCCCTAATCTCACTGTAAGGTGGTGACCACCATCCCTAATCTCACTGTAAGGTGGTGACCACCGTCCCTAATCTCACTGTAAGGTGGTGACTACCGTCCCTAATCTCACTGTAAGGCGGTGACCACCATCCCTAATCTCACTGTAAGGTGGTGACCACCGTCCCTAATCTCACTGTAAGGTGGTGACCACCATCCCTAATCTCACTGTAAGGTGGTGACCACCGTCCCTAATCTCACTGTAAGGTAGTGACCACCGTCCCTAATCTCACTGTAAGGTAGTGACCACCGTCCCTAATCTCACTGTAAGGTGGTGACCACCGTCCCTAATCTCACTGTAAGGTAGTCACCACTGTTCCTAATCTCACTGTAAGGTGGTGATCACCGTCCCTAATCTCACTGTAAGGCGGTGACCACCGTTCCTAATCTCACTGTAAGGCGGTGATCACCGTCCCTAATCTCACTGTAAGGCGGTGACCACCGTCCCTAATCTCACTGTAAGGTGGTGACCACCGTCCCTAATCTCACTGTAAGGTGGTGACCACCATTCCTAATCTCACTGTAAGACGGTGACCACCGTCCCTAATCTCACTGTAAGGTAGTGACCACCGTTCGCAATCTCACTGTAAGGTGGTGACCACCGTTAATAATCTCACTGTAAGGTGGTGACCACCGTTCCTAATCTCACTGTAAGGTGGTGACCACCGTCCCTAATCTCACTGTAAGGCGGTGACCACCGTTCCCAATCTCACTGTAAGGTGGTGACCACGTCTCTAATCTCACTGTAAGGCGGTGACCACCGTCCCTAATCTCACTGTAAGGTAGCGACCACCGTCCCTAATCTCACTGTAAGGTGGTGACCACCGTTCCTAATCTCACTGTAAGGTGGTGACCACCGTCCCTAATCTCACTGTAAGGTAGTGACGACCATCCCTAATCTCACTGTAAGGTAGCGACCACCGTCCCTAATCTCACTGTAAGGTGGTGACCACCGTTCCTAGTCTCACTGTAAGGTGGTGACCACCGTCCCTAATCTCACTGTAAGGTAGCGACCACCGTCCCTAATATCACTGTAAGGTGGTGACCACCGTCCATAATCTCACTGTAAGGTGGTGACCACCGTTGCTAATCTCACTGTAAGACGGTGACCACCGTCCCTAATCTCACTGTAAGGTAGTGACCAACATTCCTAATCTCACTGTAAGGTGGTGACCACCGTTCCTAATCTCACTGTAAGGTGGTGACCACCATCTCTAATCTCACTGTAAGGCGGTGACCACCTTCCCTAATCTCACTGTAAGGCGGTGACCACCATCCCTAATCTCACTGTAAGGTGGTGACCACCGTCCCTAATCTCACTGTAAGGTAGTTACCACCGTCCCTAATCTCACTGTAAGGTAGTGACCACCGTCCCTAATCTCACTGTAAGGTGGTGACCACCGTCCCTAATCTCACTGTAAGGTAGTGACCACCGTTCCTAATCTCACTGTAAGGTGGTGACCACCGTCCCTAATCTCACTGTAAGGCGGCGACCACTGTCCCTAATCTCACTGTAAGGCGGTGACCACCGTTGCTAATCTCACTGTAAGGTGGTGACCACTATCCCTAATCTCACTGTAAGGCGGTGACCACCGTCCCTAATCTCACTGTAAGGCAGTGACCACCGTCCCTAATCTCACTGTAAGACGGTGACCACCGTCCCTAATCTCACTGTAAGGTGGTGACCACCGTCCCTAATCTCACTGTAAGGTGGTGACCACCGTCCCTAATCTCACTGTAAGGTGGTGATCACTGTCCCTAATCTCACTGTAAGGTGGTGATCACTGTCCCTAATCTCACTGTAAGGTGGTGACCACCGTCCCTAATCTCACTGTAAGGCGGTGACCACCGTCCCTAATCTCACTGTAAGGTGGTGATCACCATCCCTAATCTCACTGTAAGGCGGTGACCACTGTTCCAAATCTCACTGTAAGGTGGTGACCACCGTCCCTAATCTCACTGTAAGGTGTTGACCACCGTTCCTAATCTCACTGTAAGGTAGCGACCACCGTTCCTAATCTCACTGTAAGGTAGTGACCACCGTCCCTAATCTCACTGTAAGGCGGTGACCACCGTCCCTAATCTCACTGTAAGGTAGTGACCACCGTCCCTAATCTCACTGTAAGGCGGTGACCACCATCCCTAATCTCACTGTAAGGTAGCGACCACCGTCCCTAATCTCACTGAAAGGTGGTGACCACCATTCCTAATCTCACTGTAAGGTGGTGACCACCGTCCCTAATCTCACTGTAAGGTGGTGACCACCATTCTTAATCTCACTGTAAGACGGTGACCACCGTCCCTAATCTCACTGTAAGGTGGTGACCACCGTCCCTAATCTCACTGTAAGGTAGTGACCACCGTTCGCAATCTCACTGTAAGGTGGTGACCACCGTTAATAATCTCACTGTAAGGTGGTGACCACCGTTCCTAATCTCACAGTAAGGTGGTGACCACCGTCCCTAATCTCACTGTAAGGCGGTGACCACCGTCTCTAATCTCACTAAGGCGGTGACCACCGTTCCCAATCTCACTGTAAGGTGGTGACCACGTCTCTAATCTCACTGTAACGGGGTGACCACCGTCCCTAATCTCACTGTAAGGTAGCGACCACCGTCCCTAATCTCACTGTAAGGTGGTGACCACCGTTCTAACTCTCACTGTAAGGTGGTGACCACCGTCGCTAATCTCACTGTAAGGCGGTGACCACCGTCCCTAATCTCACTGTAAGGTAGTGACCACCGTCCCTAGTCTCACTGTAAGGTGGTGACCACCGTCCCTAATCTCACTGTAAGGTGGTGACCACCGTCCCTAATCTCACTGTAAGGCGGTGATCACCGTCCCTAATCTCACTGTAAGGTGGTGACCACCGTCCCTAGTCTCACTGTAAGGCGGTGACCACCGTTCCTATTCTCACTGTAAGGTGGTGACCACCGTCCCTAATCTCACTGTAAGGTGGTGACCACCGTCCCTAATCTCACTGTAAGGCGGTGACCACCGTTCCTAATCTCACTGTAAGGTGGTGACCACCGTCCCTAATCTCACTGTAAGGTGGTGACCACCATTCCTAATCTCACTGTAAGACGGTGACCACCATCCCTAATCTCACTGTAAGGTGGTGACCACCGTCCCTAATCTCACTGTAAGGTAGTGACCACCGTTCGCAATCTCACTGTAAGGTGGTGACCACCGTTAATAATCTCACTGTAAGGTGGTGACCACCGTTCCTAATCTCACTGTAAGGTGGTGACCACCGTCCCTAATCTCACTGTAAGGCGGTGACCACTGTCCCAATTCTCACTGTAAGGTAGCGACCACCGTCCCTAATCTCACTGTAAGGTAGTGACCACTGTTCCTAATCTCACTGTAAGGTGGTGACCACCGTCCCTAATCTCACTGTAAGGTGGTGACCACCGTCCCTAATCTCACTGTAAGGTGGTGACCACCGTCCCTAATCTCACTGTAAGGTGGTGACCACCGTTCCTAATCTCACTGTAAGGTAGCGACCACCGTTCCTAATCTCACTGTAAGGTGGTGACCACCGTCCCTAATCTCACTGTAAAGCGGTGACCACCGTCCCTAATCTCACTGTAAGGTGGTGACCACTGTCCCTAATCTCACTGTAAGGTAGTGACCACCGTCCCTAATCTCACTGTAAGGTAGTGACCACCATTCCTAATCTCACTGTAAGGTGGTGACCACCGTCCCTAATCTCACTGTAAGGTGGTGACCACCGTCCCTAATCTCACTGTAAGGTGGTGACCACCGTCCCTAATCTCACTGGAAGGTGGTGACCATCATCCCTAATCTCACTGTAAGGTGGTGACCACCGTCCCTAATCTCACTGTAAGGTGGTGACCACCGTCCCTAATCTCACTGTAAGGTAGTGACCACCGTTCCTAATCTCACTGTAAGGTGGTGACCACCGTTCCTAATCTCACTGTAAGGCGGTGACCACCGTTCCTAATCTCACTGTAAGGTAGTGACCACCGTCCCTAATCTCACTGTAAGGTGGTGACCACCGTTCCTAATCTCACTGTAAGACGGTGACCACCGTTCCTAATCTCACTGTAAGGTAGTGACCACCGTTCCTAATCTCACTGTAAGGTGGTGACCACCATCCCTAATCTCACTGTAAGGTGGTGACCACCGTCCCTAATCTCACTGTAAGGTGGTGACCACCGTCCCTAATCTCACTGTAAGGTAGTGACCACTGTCCCTAATCTCACTGTAAGGTGGTGACCACCGTCCCTAATCTCACTGTAAGGTAGTGACCACCGTTGCTAATCTCACTGTAAGGTGGTGACCACCATCCCTAATCTCACTGTAAGGTAGTGACCACCGTTGCTAATCTCACTGTAAGGTGGTGACCACCATCCCTAATCTCACTGTAAGGTGGTGACCACCGTTCCTAATCTCACTGTAAGGTAGTGACCACCGTTCCTAATCTCACTGTAAGATGGTGACCACCGTCCCTAATCTCACTGTAAGGTAGTGACCACCGTTCCTAATCTCACTGTAAGGTGGTGACCACTGTTCTTAATCTCACTGTAAGGTAGCGACCACCGTTCCTAATCTCACTGTAAGGTGGTGACCACCGTCCCTCATCTCACTGTAAGGTAGCGACCACCGTCCCTAATCTCACTGTAAGGTGGTGACCACCGTTCCAAATCTCACTGTAAGGTAGCGACCACCGTCCCTAATCTCACTGTAAGGTGGTGACCACCGTTCCTAATCTCACTGTAAGGTAGCGACCACCGTCCCTAATTTCACTGTAAGGTAGTGACAACCGTCCCTAATCTCACTGTAAGGTGGTGACCACCGTCCCTAATCTCACTGTAAGGCGGTGACCACCGTTCCTAATCTCACTGTAAGGTAGCGACCACCGTCCCTAATCTCACTGTAAGGTAGTGACCACCGTTCCTAATCTCACTGTAAGGCGGTGACCACCGTTCCTAATCTCACTGTAAGGTAGCGACCACCGTCCCTAATCTCACTGTAAGGTAGTGACCACCGTCCCTAATCTCACTGTAAGGTGGTGACCACCGTCCCTAATCTCACTGTAAGGTGGTGACCACCGTCCCTAATCTCACTGTAAGGCGGTGACCACCTTCCCTAATCTCACTGTAAGGCGGTGACCACCGTCCCTAATCTCACTGTAAGGTGGTGACCACCGTCCCTAATCTCACTGTAAGGTAGTCACCACTGTTCCTAATCTCACTGTAAGGTGGTGATCACCGTCCCTAATCTCACTGTAAGGTGGTGACCACCATTCCTAATCTCACTGTAAGGTTGTGACCACCGTTCCTAATCTCACTGTAAGGTTGTGACCACCATTCCTAATCTCACTGTAAGGTGGTGACCACCATTCCTAATCTCACTGTAAGGTTGTGACCACCATTCCTAATCTCACTGTAAGGTGGTGACCACCATTCCTAATCTCACTGTAAGGTGGTGACCACCGTCCCTAATCTCACTGTAAGGTAGTGACCACCGTCCCTAATCTCACTGTAAGGTAGCGACCACCGTCCCTAATCTCACTGTAAGGTGGTGACCACCGTCCCTAATCTCACTGTAAGGCAGTGACCACCGTCCCTAATCTCACTGTAAGGTGGTGACCACCGTCCCTAATCTCACTGTAAGGTGGCGACCACCGTCCCTAATCTCACTGTAAGGTAGCGACCACCGTCCCTAATCTCACTGTAAGGTGGTGACCACCGTTCCTAGTCTCACTGTAAGGTGGTGACCACCGTCCCTAATCTCACTGTAAGGTAGCGACCACCGTCCCTAATATCACTGTAAGGTGGTGACCACCGTCCATAATCTCACTGTAAGGCGGTGACCACCGTCCCTAATCTCACTGTAAGGTGGTGACCACCGTCCCTAATCTCACTGTAAGGTAGTGACCACCGTCCCTAATCTCACTGTAAGGTAGTGACCACCATCCCTAATCTCACTGTAAGGTGGTGACCACCGTCCCTAATCTCACTGTAAGGTAGTCACCACTGTTCCTAATCTCCCTGTAAGGTGGTGATCACCGTCCCTAATCTCACTGTAAGGTGGTGACCACCGTCCCTAATCTCACTAGGCGTTGACCACCGTTGCTAATCTCACTGTAAGGTGGTGATCACCGTTCCTAATCTCACGAACACTCGGGGAACACTGCACGGGGTGACCCAGGGCTGGTCATGAACGACGATCGGAGACTCGAGGACTTCTCACGACGTCTTCATCACGGAGTAGAACGGCCCCCCAGCTCCCCAAGCCACGCCCCGCTTATAACCGCTCCTGCGCGGCCAGCTGCACCCTAGGGCCACGCCCCCCCCTTCTCGATCCTTCGGGAAGGATCTGGCCCTCTAACCACGTGACCCCAAAGCTTCCCCCTGGGGCCCCTGCCCACCCCTTTATCCGGTCACGTGTCCTGTTGGGTTCACGCGGCCTGACACGACCCCCCCCACGTAACACCCGCCTACAGCCACCCGTACCGAGCCAACACGGTAGTGACGTCATACGTCCCTACGCTCGTTACTGTCCCGACATAGTAGTGACGTCATGTCACTACAGTGTGTATAGTGATGCAGTAGTGCATGCCGCGGTATACAGCAGTCGCGGTGTAGAGTGTGTAGCGCGCGTACGTGTGATGACGACTGGGACGCAACTTGCCTCGAGGTGGCCGCTCTTATTAAGAACATTCCCGCTGGTTCCGGATGCTCGCAATTTGCCGGCAGACTCCACCGTCACCCCGGGTCGCGCTCCCGTTCCTCGGCCGCTCCCGGAGCCAGCGGGTCCATTCGTACCGCGAGCCGACTCCCCTGTGATCAACCTCCCGTGGCCGCGAGTCCACTCAACACCGTAGGTCGGACGCGGGCAAAGCACGGCCCGTTGGGGCTTTTTAATCCGGCCCGCCGAACTTGTCCAAATAGAATAATAATTATTAAATTAAATTTTACCTTTCTCCTGTAGTGCCCACATTTCCCCCATTAGATGGCGCACTTTGACCGGGGTTTTGCGACGTGGTTTTTTTTGTATCGTTCACGTCCGTGCAATTCGTTAAATTTGCCTTGCAAATAAACGCTTTGCTACCCGATAAAGGGCCAAACCCTTTCACGTAAAACGCTCCGTCCATCTGCTCCTGGCCCGGCCCCGGCCCCTCTCGTCAAATTTTAGAACCCACGAGTGGCCCGCGAGTCGAAACAACTTTCCCACCACTGCCATAGGTTGACTCTACCGTCATTACACACGCACGTTGAACTTCCTTCCGCACCGCACATGGCCAACGTGCGACCGGTAAAAGTGCGGGGGAATGGACAACAAACTGAACACGAAGAGTTCCAGGCACCGGGGCCGTACGGCGGCAGCTGGGTGGCCGGTGTAAACGTCGGGCCTGCCGAGTTTGTCGCCCGGGTTCAAATCCGGGGTTCATCGCAGCGTCAATTTTCTTTCTTTGGACTGCCTTTGGATGCCACCGACGCCAGCGAGAGTACTTGAGGGTTCCCGGGGGAACTGAGTGACGTACAGCTGCGTCATAGCCCTGCGGTGTAAATCCCTAGGCTGCCAAGATTGAAAACCTGGGTTCGCGTACTTTTTCCAGCCTTTGAATATCACCGACGCCGGGGGAGAGTATTTGTGAGATCGCATGCACCCATCCTATGGAGTGCGGCTCTGTGTTGATCAGCAGCTTCACAGTGCACCGCGGGGCGGCGTTGGATTCAAATCCACTTCCGACAGTTCCGTTGTGTCCAAATAAGTGGCCGGCTTCCTCCTCATCGCTGCCTGGCCTGGCCCGGCCTGGCCCGGCCTGCATCTGCATCATCGTCGTCATCGTCAGCTCTTCTGCGGCGGAGCATTTTCCTCACTCCTACGGTCGCCCGCCCGCCCGCTCGCTCGCCCGCCCGCTCTTCTCCCCTTCCGGACGTGGTGCCGAGCAACGCACACCGCAAGCACTCAACTCGCAGAGACGGAAATCAAACGCGCGGGAACCTGGGTGCGAGGGAACGGCGTTTATTGTACCGAGCACATTGAACGTCCGCCCCCGCCCCCCCCCCGCCACTTCTGATCCCCCCCCCCCCCTTCGGCTAAAACGCAGGAAGGGGGCAAAACCTTCTCCGATGCGCACGGGGAGGGCGCACACACGGGGCGAGCGTTCGCGACCGTTTCGGCAGACGCGGATATTCAAACTCAACTATTTTCACCGTTGCCGGGTGCAAGGGCCCAGCACCACAATCGCCACCACCAAGCCAAGCAGCTCTTCTAGATTTAAAGCTTTCGTGACTGCAAGGATCCAAGCTCCAGCGCTGTCCCTACCAGACAGTCTCGTTCCCCTTCACCTGATGAAGGCCGCTTGTGTTGTGGCGGGAAACGTCGTGATTTTTTTCGTCACTTTATTTTTTACCTACGTGACTTTACCCAATAGAGCCAACGAGCGTGCAGATCTTTGCGACACGTGGCTCTACCACAAGCGATGGCAGCTCAACCAAGTGCCGTTGATTTTCACACCTGATGATGACTGCTTGCGTTGCAGTCGAAACGTCGTGAGAATTTTATTGTTTTACATATATATTTTTATTATCTTATTGTTTCCCTTCTACGTGGTGGTGACTTTACCGAAAGAGCCAAGAATATGAATCACTGCAGTCACGAAAGCTTTAAATCAAAATGTTTCTTGCCGTTGATTTTCACACCTGATGATGACTGCTTGCGTTGCAGTCGAAACGTCGTGAGAATTTTATTGTTTTATATAAATATATTTTTATTATTTTATCGTTTCCCTTCAACGTGGTGGTGACTTTACCGAAAGAACCAAGAATATGAATCACTGCAGTCGCGAAAGCTTCAAATCTAAATTTTAAGGTTTGTGTATTTCCGCGGCTTAACCCCCATAAAAAACCTCGATTGTGGATGATATTGGTCGCGAAAGCCTACCCAGGGGTTACACTGGCGGTCGAAACGGTCTCAACGCGTGACAGCGATTCTGAATGCGGATGGGGAAAAATCCAGATGAGAACCCGGAGAGACAAATCCACGCGACCACCACGGGGACAAAGAGAGACGCAGACTCCAAATATAATAACAGGCGTCGTCAGGGTCGGAATCGCAACCCACAAACTCCTGCATACCAGGCAAGGGAGTTAACATCTCCTAACCACCGTGATGATGATGATGATGAGAGAGACGCAGACTCCCAATATAATAACAGGCGTCTTCAGGGTCGGGATGGGAACCCACGACCTCCTGCATACCAGGCAAGGGAGTTAACATCTCCTAACCACCGTGATGATGATGATGATGATGAGAGAGAGATGCAGACTCCAAATATAATAACAGGCGTCTTCAGGGTCAGGATGGGAACCCACGACCTCCTGCACACCAGGCGAGGGAGTTAACATCTCCTAACCAACCGTGATGATGATGATGAGAGAGAGACGCAGACTCCAAATATAATAACAGGCGTCTTCAGGGTCGAGATCGGAACCCACAACCTCCTGCACACCAGGCGAGGGAGTTAACATCTCCTAACCAACCGTGATGATGATGACTCCAAATATAAGAACGGGCGTCGACAGGATCGGAACCTACACGCCAGGGAGCGAACATCTCGCCACTGCTGCGCCCCAAAGACAAAGATCCCCCGTATAGCCCGTAACAGACTGTTGGGGCAAGAGCGCCTATGAAGGCCGGCGCGGCACAAGAGAGGTCAGTGGCGATGATTTCACACACCGCTACGCCAGGCTCTCGTTCGAGTTGCGCCTAGGGGAGGCCCAGGACCGGTTCAAACTACAGGCACTGATGTCGGCCGTGAGCGGGAATCCAACTCGGGTCTCCGGGTTTGTGGCGCAGCGTAGCGCTAACCCGCCACCACTACCGGTCCACACACACGCGGACAGACACACGCACACGCACGCACACACACACACATGCACGCACAGACACCCACACATGCACACACACACGCACACACACACGCACACACACGCACACACGCTCACACACACACACACGAACACACACACACACGCACACACACACGCGGCTACTCACTCTCAGGTGCGAACCAAAGAGGCTGCGGGACCGGGGTTAAGTCACGTGGTGGTGGCAATCCGCGGGCTGAAGACGACGACTCAGACTCAGACACCGCACACGCTGAAGACGTTGACTCAGACTCAGTCACCGCACACGCTGAAGACGTTGACTCAGACTCAGACACGCTGAAGACGTTGACTCAGACTCAGTCACCGCACATGCTGAAGACGTTGACTCAGACTCAGTCACCTCACACGCTGAAGACGTTGACTCAGACTCAGACATCGCACACGCTGAAGACGTTGACTCAGACTCAGACACGCTGAAGACTCAGACTCAGTCACCGCACACGCTGAAGACGTTGACTCAGACTCAGTCACCGCACACGCTGAAGACGTTGACTCAGACTCAGTCACCACACACGCTGAAGACGACGACTCAGACTCAGTCACCTCACACGCTGAAGACGTTGACTCAGACTCAGTCACCTCACACGCTGAAGACGTTGACTCAGACTCAGTCACCGCACACGCTGAAGACGTTGACTCAGACTCAGACTCAGTCACCGCACACGCTGAAGACGACGACTCAGACTCAGTCACCGCACACGCTGAAGACGTTGACTCAGACTCAGTCACCTCACACGCTGAAGACGTTGACTCAGACTCAGTCACCGCACACGCTGAAGACGTTGACTCAGTCACCGCACACGCTGAAGACGATGACTCAGACTCAGCCTCAGTCACCGCACACGCTGAAGACGTTGACTCAGACTCAGTCACCACACATGCTGAAGACGTTGACTCAGACTCAGTCACAGCACACGCTGAAGACGATGACTCAGACTCAGTCACCTCACACGCTGAAGACGTTGACTCAGACTCAGTCACCGCACACGCTGAAGACGTTGACTCAGTCACCGCACACGCTGAAGACGATGACTCAGACTCAGCCTCAGTCACCGCACACGCTGAAGACGTTGACTCAGACTCAGTCACCACACATGCTGAAGACGTTGACTCAGACTCAGTCACAGCACACGCTGAAGACGATGACTCAGACTCAGTCACCTCACACGCTGAAGACGTTGACTCAGACTCAGTCACCGCACACACTGAAGACGTTGACTCAGACTCAGTCACCGCACACGCTGAAGACGTTGACTCAGACTCAGTCACCGCACACGCTGAAGACGTTGACTCAGACTCAGTCACCGCACACGCTGAAGACGATGACTCAGACTCAGTCACCTCACACGCTGAAGACGATGACTCAGACTCAGTCACCTCACACGCTGAAGACGATGACTCAGACTCAGTCACCACACACGTTGAAGACGTTGACTCAGACTCAGTCACAGCACACGCTGAAGACGTTGACTCAGACTCAGTCACCGCACATGCTGAAGACGTTGACTCAGACTCTGCACACGCTGAAGACGTTGACTCAGACTCTGCACACGCTGAAGACGATGACTCAGACACCACACACGCTGAAGACGACGACTCAGACTCAGTCACCACACACGCTGAAGACGTTGACTCAGACTCAGTCACCGCACACGCTGAAGACGTTGACTCAGACTCAGTCTCAGTCACCGCACACGCTGAAGACGTTGACTCAGACTCAGTCTCAGTCACCGCACACGCTGAAGACGTTGACTCAGACTCAGCCTCAGTCACCGCACACGCTGAAGACGACGACTCAGGAGCAGCTGCCGCCGCCGCCGCCGCCGCCGCCCGTCAGTGAGCGGCGATGCCGGTGCACACGTAAACCTTCTCGGTGTCTCCGCCGCACACGAGCCGCGTCCCCGCCGCGTCCAGCCCGTTGAGCGGGGCCCCCACGGGCGGCAGGAGGCTGTCGATGAGCAGCCCCGACGTGGACGGGTGGCCCAGCCAGCCGCAGCCGCCCCCTGCCCGCCCGGGCCGAGCTGGCTGGGCCGCCACGGCCGACGAGACGGAGCCGGGGGAGGCCGGCCCGGGAGGGGCCGTGGGGACAGCACCGGGCCTAGCGACTAAAAGGGGGGGGGAACGAGAGAGGCGGGGCGGGGGGGGGGGGGTGGGTGGTGCAGCGCTGATACGCGCTCACTCGCCGGTACACGCGCTCACTCACACCGGTACACGCGCTCGCTCACCGGTACGCTCGCTCACACCGGTACGCCCGCTCACTCGCCGGTACGCCCGCTCACTCGCCGGTACGCCCGCTCACTCGCCGGTACCTTCGCTCGCTCACCGGTACGCTCACTCACACCGGTACGCTCGCTCACTCACCGGTACACGCGCTCACTCACCGGTACACGCGCTCACTCACCGGTACGCGCGTTCACTCACCGGTACGCGCGTTCACTCACCGGTACGCGCGTTCACTCACCGGTACACTCGCTCACTCACCGGTACACGCGCTCACTCACCGGTACACTCGCTCACTCACCGGTACACGCGCTCACTCACCGATACACTCGCTCACTCACCGGTACGCGCGCTCACTCACCGGTACGCGCGCTCACTCACCGGTACACTCGCTCACACCGGTACACTCACTCACCAGTACACTCGCTCACTCACCGGTACACTCACCGGTACACTCACCAGTACACTTGCTAACACCGGTACACTCGCTCACACCGGTACACTCACTCACCGGTACACTCGCTCACTCACCGGTACACTCGCTCACCGGTACACTCGCTCACTCACCGGTACACTCGCTCACCGGTACACTCACACTCACAGCAGCGCCCTACGTTGGCCTTCTCACGGCCAGGTGGGGCCACCACAAACCATGCAACTATTAAACTCTAGATTTGAAGTTTTCGTGACTGCAAGGAACCACTCTTTGGTTCTTTCGGGGAAGTCAAGTAGTAGGTACAAAAAAATAAAATAAATTACATTCATTTCATTTTACGTGACTTTACCGAAAGAACCAAAAAAAAAAGATTCAACAATCTTTGAAACAGCGTATTCAACCAAACCATGCGTTAAATTGTGTTTTAACCGACCGTTTGTGTTGCTTTATATAGTTTCCAAATTTTGCTAAACCCCGTTTGATTTAGTGTGATGCTCCGTCTCTCCGTGTCCCCTGGTATTATCTGAGTTAATTCCCCCCACTTAAGGTCTGTGTATATATATATATCTCTGCGGTTATGCGTTTCCCCTGCCTGATGATGATTGCTTGTGTTGCGATCGAAACGTCGTATGCTATTACGTAATTTTATTTTTTTAAAATTATTTTTATTATTTCTACGTGACTTTACCGAAAAAAACCAAAGAGTAACCAAAAACAAATTGAACTGTTTCGAGACGAGGGCGGCTCGGGGGGGGGGGTCGGTGCTGGCCACCCACCCCCCACTTCCGTGTGCCTTCGTCCGTTGCCCCACCTGGCCGTGAGAGGGCCTCGGTAGGCTACGGACGGGAAGACGAACCTGATTAGGCGCTTCGTGACTGCAGGAATCACTCTTTGGTGGTTTTTTCGGTAAAGTCACGTAGAAATAATAGAAAGAATAAAAAATAAAATAACATAATAGCACACGACGTTCCGATCGCAACACAAGCAATCATCATCGGGTAGAGGAAACACATAACCACAGAGATATATATACACACAGACCTTAAGTAGGGGGAATTAACACAGATATACCAGGTGACACAAAGAGACGGAACATCACACTAAATAAAAACAGGGTTTAGCAAAATTTGGAAACTATATAAAGCAACACAAACGGTCGGTTAAAACGGGAAGACATTCGTCCGTGCTGCGGCTCGCCTCACCTGACCCTGAGAAGGCCTCAGTAGGCTACAGACTGGAGACATTCGTGAGCTGTGGTGTGCCTCACCTGGCTGTGAGAAGGCCTCAGTAGGCTACGGACTGGGAGACATTCGTGAGCTGTGGTGTGCCTCACCTGACCGTGAGAAGGCCTCGGTAGGCTACGGACGTGAAGACATTCGTGAGCTGTGGTGTGCCTCACCTGGCTGTGAGAAGGCCTCAGTAGGCTACGGACTGAAGACATTCGTGAGCTGTGGTGTGCCTCACCTGACCGTGAGAAGGCCTCGGTAGGCTACGGACGTGAAGACATTCGTGAGCTGTGGTGTGCCTCACCTGGCTGTGAGAAGGCCTCAGTAGGCTACGGACTGAAGACATTCGTGAGCTGTGGTGTGCCTCACCTGGCCCTGAGAAGGCCTCGGTAGGCCACGGACTGGGAGACATTCGTGAGCTGCGGTGTGCCTCACCTGGCCCTGAGAAGGCCTCGGTAGGCTACGGACTGGGAGACATTCGTGAGCTGCGGTGTGCCTCACCTGGCCCTGAGAAGGCCTCGGTAGGCTACGGACTGGGAGACATTCGTGCGTGCGGTGTGCCTCACCTGGCCCTGAGAAGGCCTCGGTAGGCTACGGACTGGGAGACATTCGTGAGCTGCGGTGTGCCTCACCTGACCGTGAGAAGGCCTCGGTAGGCTACGGACGTGAAGACATTCGTGAGCTGTGGTGTGCCTCACCTGGCCCTGAGAAGGCCTCAGTAGGCTACGGACTGGGAGACATTCGTGAGCTGCGGTGTGCCTCACCTGGCCCTGAGAAGGCCTCAGTAGGCTACAGACTGGAGACATTCGTGAGCTGTGGTGTGCCTCACCTGGCTGTGAGAAGGCCTCAGTAGGCTACAGACTGGAGACATTCGTGAGCTGTGGTGTGGTGCCTCACCTGACCGTGAGAAGGCCTCAGTAGGCTACGGACTGGGAGACATTCGTGCGTGCTGCGGGTGTGGTGCCTCACCTGACCGTGAGAAGGCCTCAGTCGGCTACGGACTGGGAGACATTCGTGAGCTGTGGTGTGCCTCACCTGGCCGTGAGAAGGCCTCAGTAGGCTACGGACTGAAGACATTCGTGCGGTGTGCCTCACCTGACCGTGAGAAGGCCTCAGTAGGCTACGGACTGGGAGACATTCGTGAGCTGCGGTGTGCCTCACCTGGCCGTGAGAAGGCCTCGGTAGGCTACGGACTGGAAGACATTCGTGAGCTGCGGTGTGCCTCACCTGGCCCTGAGAAGGCCTCAGTAGGCTACGGACTGGGAGACATTCGTGAGCTGTGGTGTGCCTCACCTGGCCCTGAGAAGGCCTCAGTAGGCTACGGACTGGAAGACATTTGTGAGCTGCGGTGTGCCTCACCTGGCCCTGAGAAGGCCTCAGTAGGCTACGAACTGGAGACATTCGTGAGCTGCGGTGTGCCTCACCTGACTGTGAGAAGGCCTCAGTAGGCTACAGACTGGAGACATTCGTGAGCTGCGGTGTGCCTCACCTGGCCCTGAGAAGGCCTCGGTAGGCTACAGACGGGAGACATTCGTCCGTGCTGCGGTGTGGTGCCTCACCTGGCCCTGAGAAGGCCTCGGTAGGCTACGGACTGGGAGACATTCGTGAGCTGTGGTGTGCCTCACCTGACCGTGAGAAGACCTCGGTAGGCTACGGACGTGAAGACATTCGTCCGTTGCGGTGTGGTGCCTCACCTGGCCCTGAGAAGGCCTCGGTAGGCTACGGACGTGAAGACATTCGTCCGTTGCGGTGTGCCTCACCTGACCGTGAGAAGGCCTCAGTAGGCTACGGACTGGGAGACATTCGTGCGTGCGGTGTGCCTCACCTCGCCGTGAGAAGGCCTCAGTAGGCTACAGACTGGAGACATTCGTGAGCTGCGGTGTGGTGCCTCACCTGGCCGTGAGAAGACCTCGGTAGGCTACGGACTGGGAGACATTCGTGAGCTGTGGTGTGCCTCACCTGGCCCTGAGAAGGCCTCGGTAGGCTACGGACTGAAGACATTCGTGAGCTGTGGTGTGCCTCACCTGGCCCTGAGAAGACCTCAGTAGGCTACGGACTGGGAGACATTCGTGAGCTGTGGTGTGCCTCACCTGGCCCTGAGAAGGCCTCGGTAGGCTACGGACTGAAGACATTCGTCCATGCTGCGGTGTGCCTCACCTGACCGTGAGAAGGCCTCGGTAGGCTACGGACGTGAAGACATTCGTGAGCTGCGGTGTGCCTCACCTGGCCGTGAGAAGGCCTCAGTAGGCTACGGACTGGAAGACATTCGTGAGCTGCGGTGTGCCTCACCTGGCCCTGAGAAGGCCTCAGTAGGCTACAGACTGGAGACATTTGTGAGCTGCGGTGTGCCTCACCTGACCGTGAGAAGGCCTCAGTAGGCTACAGACTGGAGACATTCGTGAGCTGCGGTGTGCCTCACCTGGCCCTGAGAAGGCCTCGGTAGGCTACAGACGGGAGACATTCGTCCGTGCTGCGGTGTGGTGCCTCACCTGGCCCTGAGAAGGCCTCGGTAGGCTACGGACTGGGAGACATTCGTGAGCTGTGGTGTGCCTCACCTGACCGTGAGAAGACCTCGGTAGGCTACGGACGTGAAGACATTCGTCCGTTGCGGTGTGGTGCCTCACCTGGCCCTGAGAAGGCCTCGGTAGGCTACGGACTGGAGACATTCGTGCGTGCTGCGGGTGTGGTGCCTCACCTAACCGTGAGAAGGCCTCGGTAGGCTACGGATGTGAAGACATTCGTGCGGTGTGCCTCACCTGACCGTGAGAAGGCCTCAGTAGGCTACGGACTGGAGACATTCGTCCGTGCTGTGGTGTGGTGCCTCACCTGGCCCTGAGAAGGCCTCGGTAGGCTACGGACTGGGAGACATTCGTCCGTGCTGCGGTGTGGCGCCTCACCTGGCCCTGAGAAGGCCTCGGTAGGCTACGGACTGGGAGACATTCGTCCGTGCTGCGGGTGTGGTGCCTTACCTGGCTGCGAGAAGGCCTCGGTAGGCTACGGACTGGGAGACATTCGTCCGTGCTGCGGGTGTGGTGCCTCACCTGGTCCTGAGAAGGCCTCGGTAGGCTACGGACTGGGAGACATTCGTCCGTGCTGCGGGTGTGGTGCCTCACCTGGCCCTGAGAAGGCCTCGGTAGGCTACGGACTGGGAGACATTCGTGAGCTGCGGTGTGCCTCACCTGGCCCTGAGAAGGCCTCGGTAGGCTACGGACTGGGAGACATTCGTGAGCTGTGGTGTGCCTCACCTGGCCGTGAGAAGGCCTCAGTAGGCTACGGACTGGGAGACATTCGTCCGTGCTGCGGGTGTGGTGCCTCACCTGGTCCTGAGAAGGCCTCGGTAGGCTACGGACTGGGAGACATTCGTCCGTGCGGCGGGTGTGGCGCCTCACCTGGCCCTGAGAAGGCCTCAGTAGGCTACGGACGTGAAGACATTCGTGAGCTGTGGTGTGCCTCACCTGACCGTGAGAAGGCCTCGGTAGGCTACGGACTGGGAGACATTCGTCCGTGCTGCGGGTGTGGTGCCTCACCTGGCCCTGAGAAGGCCTCGGTAGGCTACGGACTGGGAGACATTCGTGAGCTGCGGTGTGCCTCACCTGGCCCTGAGAAGGCCTCGGTAGGCTACGGACTGGGAGACATTCGTGAGCTGTGGTGTGCCTCACCTGGCCGTGAGAAGGCCTCGGTAGGCTACGGACTGGGAGACATTCGTCCGTGCTGCGGGTGTGGTGCCTCACCTGACTGCGAGAAGGCCTCGGTAGGCTACGGACTGGGAGACATTCGTGAGCTGTGGTGTGGTGCCTCACCTGGCCCTGAGAAGGCCTCGGTAGGCTACGGACTGGGAGACATTCGTCCGTGCTGCGGGTGTGGTGCCTCACCTGGCCCTGAGAAGGCCTCGGTAGGCTACGGACTGGGAGACATTCGTCCGTGCGGCGGGTGTGGCGCCTTACCTGACTGCGAGAAGCCGTCGTTCACCCTCCAGTGCCACAGGGAGCCGTCCTGCGAGCACGTGAAGAGGTTCTCGGGGGCCGTCGGGTGGAACTGCACCTCCCACACTGCGCGCGCACGCGTGCAAAATCCGATCAGCTACGAGGCTACAGTCAGTTTTTTTGTGCCAGTTACAAAGGGTAAAAACCTATTCCTATATCTTGTTACTGGCAAAGGAGGTCTCATAATGTAAAGCTACATTTGTTTTTTGCTTGTTTTGCCTGTCCCTCGTAATCGCAGGCGTCTGGCGGTCGGGACGCGGCGGGGGTCGTCGGGAGGTCGTCGCCAGAGCGAACGGTGCGATGTGCAAAGGTGCGAGGCAGGCAAACGACTCAAAATAAACACAAGGCGGGGGGGGCGGGGGGGGAGGGGAGGGGAGGGGGGCGGGGGCGAGGGGAGGTGCCACCGCTCGCAGCGACCCTAGCCGGGGACAAGGGGACCGAGAAACTAGCAAACTAAGCAGAAACAAACGCGCTTAGGACAACGCAACGGGAGACGTCGCGGCGGCGAGTCTGCGTCGTCTCTGCGTCGTCTCTGCGTCATCTGGAACGTCTGCATCGTCTGGAACGTCTGCATCATCTGCGTCGTCTGTGTCGTCTACATCGTCTGTGTCGTCTACATCGTCTGCGTTGTCTGGAACGTCTGCATCGTCTGGAACGTCTGCATCGTCTGGAACGTCTGCATCGTCTGGAACGTCTGCGTCATCTGGAACGTCTGCATCGTCTGGAACGTCTGCATCGTCTGGAACGTCTGCGTCATCTGGAACGTCTGCGTCATCTGGAACGTCTGCATCGTCTGGAACGTCTGCATCGTCTGGAACGTCTGCATCGTCTGAACCGTCTGCATCATATCGACCGTCTGAATCATCTGCGTCATCTGCATCGTCTGCGTCATCTGGACCGTCTGCGTCTGCATTGTCTGGAACGTCTGTACCGTCTGTGTCATCTGGACCGTATGCGTCTGCATTGTCTGGAACGTCTGAATCATCTGGACCGTCTGCGTCGGCAGCGTCTGCATCGTCTGTACCGTCTGTGTCTGCATCACTTGAACTGGCTGCGTCGACTGCGTCGTCTGCGTCGACTGGGGCACCGCAGTGGCTGGATGTTAACTCCCTTGCCAGGTACTCAGGAGGCCCTGGGTTCGAAGCCCCCTCACCCCGGCAGCATATTTGGAGCCTGCGTCTCTCGCTCTCTCCCTGTGGTCGCGCCGGATTGTTCTCCGGGTCGTCCGGCTTTTTCCCCTCCCTCATTTTCGAATCAACGTCTCCGACACGTTCAGGTCGGTGCTTGGGCGCTGCTATGAATTCCCGCGTGACATCGGCGTGGCGTGGTGTGCACGGCGTGTGTGGTGTGCGTGGTGCGTGGTGTGTGTGTGTGGTGTGCACGGCGTGGCGAGCGTGGTGTGTGTGGCGTGTGTGTGTGGTGTGTGTGTGTGGTGTGCACGGCGTGTGTGGTGTGCGTGGTGTGTGTGATGTGCACGGCGTGGCGAGCGTGGTGTGCACGGCGTGGCGTGTGTGTGTGGTGTGCACGGCGTGGCGAGCGTGGTGTGCACGGCGTGGCGAGCGTGGTGTGTGTGGCGTGTGTGTGTGGTGTGTGTGTGTGGTGCGCGTGGTGTGTGGTGTGCGTGGTGTGTGTGATGTGCACGGCGTGGCGAGTGTGGTGTGCACGGCGTGGCGAGCGTGGTGTGCACGGCGTACTCTCGGCCGTGTGCCCCTGCAGCAGGGCGGTGGGGGCTTGCCGCTGACGCACGTCCCACAGCTGCAGAGTGCCGTCTTCGCCACCCACCGCCACGACGTGGGGCTGGCTGGGGTGCACGCACACGCACAGCAGGGGCAAGCTGCACCCCGGCCTGGTGGGACACACACACACACAGAGATATACACACAGATACACACAGAGATACACACACACAGAGATACACACACACACAGATACACACGCACAGCAGGGGCAAGCTGCACCCCGGCCTGGTGGGACATACACACACACAGATACACACACACACACAGATACACACACACAGAGATACACACACACACACACAGATACACACGCACAGCAGGGGCAAGCTGCACCCCGGCCTGGTGGGATACACACACACACAGAGATATACACACACACACACACAGAGATACACACACAGAGATACACATACACACACACAGATACACACGCACAGCAGGGGCAAGCTGCACCCCGGCCTGGTGGGATACACACACACAGAGATACACACACACACACAGAGATACACACAGAGATACACACACACACACACACACAGATACACACAGAGATATACACACACACAGATACACACGCACAGCAGGGGCAAGCTGCACCCCGGCCTGGTGGGATACACACACACACAGAGATACACACAGATACACACACAGAGATACACACAGAGATACACACACAGAGATATACACACACACAGATACACACGCACAGCAGGGGCAAGCTGCACCCCGGCCTGGTGGGATACACGGAGAGACACACAGAGATACAGATACACACACACAGATACACACAGAGAGATACACACACACAGATACACACACACACACAGATACACACACACAGCAGGGGCAAGCTGCACCCCGGCCTGGTGGGATACACACACACACACAGAGATACACACACAGAGATATACACACACACAGATACACACACACACAGATACACACACACAGATACACACACGGAGATACACACACACAGATACACACACACACACAGATACACACACACACAGATACACACACACATACACACACACAGATACACACACACAGATACACACACACAGATACACACACACAGATACACACACACACACAGATACACACACACACACAGATACACACACACACAGATACACACACACATACACACACACAGATACACACACACAGATACACATAGATACACAGAGAGATACACACACACAGATACACACACAGAGATACACACAGATACATATACACACAGATACACACACAGATACATACACAGAGATACACACAGAGATACACACACAGAGATACACACAGATACACACACAGATATACACACAGAGATATATACACACAGAGATATATACACACACAGAGACATATACACACACAGATACACACACACAGATACACACACACAGAGATATACACAGATACATACACACAGATACACACACAGATACACAGATACACACATATACACACAGAGATACACACACACAGAGACACACACAGATACACACACACAGATACACACACAGAGATATACACACAGATACACACACAGAGATATACACAGAGATACACACACAGATACACACAGATACACACACACACACAGATACACACACAGATACACACACACACATAGATACACAAACACAGATACACACAGAGATACACACACACACAGATACACACAGAGATACACACACACAGAGAAATATACACACAGAAATACACACACACACAGATATATACACACAGATACACACAGAGATACACACAGAGATACACAGATACACACACAGAGATACACACAGATACACACAGAAATAAACACATAGAGATACACACAGAGATATATACACACAGATACACACACAGAGATACACACAGATACAACAACAACCGCCATTCACCACTAAGTGGCGGTGACGTCACCACGATGCTTGTGCCAGGCTAGGCTACACACACACAGAGATATATATATACACACACACACAGATATACACACGGAGATACACACAGAGATATACACACAGAGATATACACACAGAGATACACATACACAGATATACACACACACACAGATACACATACACACAGATACACACAGAGATACACACACAGATACACACACACACAGATACACACACACACAGATACACACAGAGATACACACACACACAGATACACACACACACACAGAGATACACACACACACAGATACACACAGCAATACACACACACAGATACACACACACAGATACACCCAGAGATACACACACACACACAGATACACACACACACAGATACACACACACACAGATACACACAGAGATACACACACACACAGATACACACACACACAGATACACACAGAGATACACACACACACAGATACACACACACACAGATACACACAGATACACACACACACACAGATACACACAGAGATACACACACACACAGATACACACACACACAGATACACACAGAGATACACACACACACAGATACACACACACACAGATACACACAGAGATACACACACACAGATACACACACACACAGATACACACAGAGATACACACACACACAGATACACACAGAGATACACACACACACAGATACACACACACACAGATACACACAGAGATACACACACACACAGATACACACACGCACAGATACACACACACACACAGATACACACAGAGATACACACACACACAGATACACACACACACAGATACACACAGAGATACACACACACACAGATACACACACACACAGATACACACAGAGATACACACACACAGATACACACAGAGATACACAAACACACAGATACAGATACACACACACACAGATACAGATACACACACACACAGATACACACACACACAGATACACAGATACACACACACACAGATACACACACACACACACAGATACACACACACACACAGATACACACAGAGATATACACACACATACAGATACACACACGGAGATACACACACAGAGATACACACACAGATACACACACAGATACACACAGAGATACACATAGATACACACACAGAGATATACACACACACAGATACACACACACAGAGATACACAGATACACACACAGATACACACACACACAGATACACACACACACATATACACACACAGATACACACACAGATACACATAGATACACACAGATACACACACAGATACGCACAGAGATACACACAGATACACAGATATACACACAGAGAGATATATACACACACAGAGATATATACACACACAGATACACACACACAGATACACACAGATACACAGATACACACATATACACACAGAGATACACACACACAGAGACACACACAGATACACACAGATACACACACACAGATACACACACACAGATACACACAAAGATATACACAGAGATACACACAGAGATATACACACAGATACACACAGATACACACACACACACAGATACACACAGAGATACACACACAGATACACACACACAGATACACACATAGATACACACACACAGATACACACAGAGATACACACACAGATGCACACAGAGATAGACACAAACAGAAATATATACACACAGATACACAGAGATACACACAGAGATACACAGATACACACACAGAGATACACACAGAAATAAACACACAGAGATACACACACACAGAGATACATACAGATACACACAGAGATATACACAGAGATATATACACACAGATACACACACAGAGATACACACAGATACAACAACAATCGCCATTCACCACTAAGTGGCGGTGACGTCACCACGACGCTTGTGCCAGGCTAGGCTACACACACACAGAGATATATATATACACACACACACACAGAGATATACACACGGAGATACACAGAGATACACAGAGATACACACAGATACACACACACAGATATACACACGGAGATACACGCAGAGATAAACACACACACAGAGATATATACACAGATATACACAGAGATACACACAGAGATATACACACACGGAGATACACATACACAGATATACACACACGGAGATACACATACACAGATATACACACACGGAGATACACATACACAGATATACACACACACAGATATATACACACACACAGATACACACACACAGATACACACACACGGAGATACACACACACGGAGATACACACACAGATACACACACACACAGATACACACACACCACACGCGCACACACACCACACAGATACACACACACACACCGACACACACACACACACAGACAGACACACACACATACACCACACGCGCACACACACACACACACACCACACAGACACACACACACACAGACACACACACCACACAGACACACACAGACACACCACACAGACAGACACACACACCACACAGACACACACACACTCACACACCACACAGACACACACACACCACACAGACAGACACACATACACACACCACACGCGCACACACACCACATACACACACACCACATACACACACACCACACAGACACACACTGACACACACACACACACACCACAGACACACACACACACAGACACACACACACACCACACAGACACACACACACACACACCACACAGACACACACACACCACACAGACACACACCCACACACCACACAGACACACACACCACACAGACACACACACACCACACAGACACACACCACACACACACCACACACACACCACACAGACACACACACACCACACAGACACACACACAGACACACACACACCACACACACCACACAGACACACACACAGACACACACACAGACACACACACACCACACACACACACCACACATACACACACACCACACAGACACACACCACACACACACACCACACCACACACACACCACACACTCACACACCACACAGACACCACACACACCACACAGACACACACACCACACAGACACACACACACACCACACAGACACTCACACACACCACACAGACACACCACACAGACACACACACACACCACACAGACAGACACACACACACCACACAGACAGACACACATACACACACCACACGCGCACACACACCACATACACACACACCACACAGACACACACTGACACACACACACACACACCACAGACACACACACACACAGACACACACACACACCACACAGACACACACACACACACACCACACAGACACACACACACCACACAGACACACACCCACACACCACACAGACACACACACCACACACACACACACCACACAGACACACACCACACACACACCACACACACACCACACAGACACACACACACCACACAGACACACACACACCACACACACCACACAGACACACACACAGACACACACACAGACACACACACACCACACACACACACCACACATACACACACACCACACAGACACACACCACACACACACACCACACCACACACACACCACACACTCACACACCACACAGACACCACACACACCACACAGACACACACACCACACAGACACACACACACACCACACAGACACTCACACACACCACACAGACACACCACACAGACACACACACACACCACACAGACAGACACACACACACCACACAGACAGGCACACACACACAGACACACATACAACACACACACACACACCACACACACCACACACACACTCACACACCACACAGACACACAAACACCACACAGACACACACACACCACACAGACACACACAGACAGACACACACACACACACACAGACAGACACACACACACACACCACACACTCACCACACAGACACACACACACCACACACACACCACACAGACAGACACACCACACACACCACACAGACACACACACCACACACACCACACACACAGACACACACACACACCACACAGACACACACACCACACACACACATACACACCACACTACACACACACCACACACACACACACCACACAGACACACACACCACACAGACACACACTCACATACACCACACAGACACACACACCACACACACACAGACACACACACCACACACCACACACACACACCACACACCACACACCACACTCACACACACACACCACACACACACACCACACACACCACACACACACCACACACACTCACCACACACACACACCACACACACACTCACGAGGCCATGATGGCGGTGGGCTCCAGGTCGTCTCTGCGCATGTCCCAGTGCTTCAGCTGGCCCAGCGAGTTGACGGCAAGGACGCCCGATGAGGTGGCGTGCCGCACGGCATGCAGGGACGTGCAGTCCGCCCAGTCTGTGCATCGCACACACGCACGGTACACACACACACGGTACACACGCGCAAGGTACAAACACGGTATACACACGCTACACACACGGTACACACACACACGGTACACACACGCAAGGTACAAACACGGTATACACACGCTACACACACGGTACACACACACGGTACACACACACACGGTACACACACGGTACACACACACACGGTACACACACACACGGTACACACACACACGGTACACACACGGTACACACACACGGTACACACACGGTACACACACGGTACACACACACGGTACACACACACGGTACACACACACACGGTACAAACACACACGGTACACACACACACGGTACACACACACACGGTACACACACACACGGTACACACACACGGTACACACACACGGTACACACACGCACGGTACACACACATCGCACACATGCGGTACACACACGCACGGTACACACACAAGGTACACACACGCTACACACACGGTACACACACACACGGTACACACACACACGGTACACACGCACGGTACACACACACGCACGGTACACACACGCACGGTACACACGCACGGTACACACACGCACGGTACACACACACACGGTACACACACGCACGGTACACACACACACGGTACACACACACGGTACACACGGTACACACACACGGTACACACACGGTATACACACGCTACACACACGGTACACACACGCTACACACACGGTACACACGTGGTACACACGCACGGTACACACGCACGGTACACACACACACGGTACACACACATGGTACACACACACGGTACACACACACGGTACACACACGGTACACACACACGGTACACACATGCTACACACGCACGGTACACACACGGTACACACACACACGGTACACACACGGTACACACACGCACGGTACACACACGCTACACACGCGGTACACACGCAAGGTACACACACGGTACACACACGCTACACACACGGTACACACACACACGGTACACACACACACGGTACACACGCACGGTACACACACATCGCACACACGCGGTACACACACACAAGGTACACACACGCACGGTACACACACAAGGTACACACACGGTACACACACGCTACACACACGGTACACACACACGGTACACACACGCACGGTACACACACACACGGTACACACGCACGGTACACACACATCGCACACACGCGGTACACACACACAAGGTACACACACGCACGGTACACACACAAGGTACACACACGGTACACACACGCTACACACACGGTACACACACGCAAGGTACACACACGCACGGTACACACACACGCTACACACGCGGTACACACGCAGTACACACGCGCGGTAAACACACACACGGTACACACACGCAAGGTACACACACACGGTACACACACTGTACACACGCGGTACACACACACGGTACACACACAGTACACACACGGTACACACACGGTACACACACACGGTACACACACGGTACACACACACAAGGTACACACACACAAGGTACACACGCGGTACACACACGGTACACACACACAAGGTACACACACACGGTACACACACGCGTTACACACACACGGTACACACACACACGGTACACACACACGGTACACACACGCACGGTACACACACGCACGGTACACACACGCACGGTACACACACACGGTACACACACGCAAGGTACAAACACGCACGGTACACACACACGGTACACACGCAGTACACACGCACGGTACACATGCACACGGTACACACACGCGCGGTACACACACACGGTACACATAGTACACACGCAGTACACACACGGTACACACACGGTACACACACACGGTACACACACACGGTACACATAGTACACACGCAGTACACACACGGTACACACACACGGTACACATAGTACACACGCAGTACACACACGGTACACACACACGGTACACACACACGGTACACACACGTACAGTACACATGCGGTACACACACCGTACACACACAGCACACACACACGGTACACATAGTACACATGTGGTACACACACACGGTACACAAGGTACACACACGCAGTACACACACACGGTACACACAGTACACACACACGGTACACACACACGGTACACACAGTACACACACACGGTACACACACACGGTACACACACACGGTACACATGGTACACACGGTACACACGCAGCACACACACACGGTACACAAGGTACACACACGCGGTACACACACGCAGTACACACACACGGTACACACGGTACACACAGTACACACACACGGTACACACGGTACACACAGTACACACACACGGTACGCACGGTACACACACAAGGTACACACACGCGGTACACAGACAGTACACACTACCACAGCACACAGTACCCACAGTACACACAGCACACACAGCACACACACTACCACAGCACACAGTACCCACAGTACACACACACACAGTACACACAGCACACACAGCACACACACTACCACAGTACACACAGCACACACAGCACACACAGCACACACACTACCACAGTACACACAGCACACACACAGTACACCACAGCACACACAAACACAGCACACACACTACCACAGCACACCACAGCACACACAGTACACACACACACAGTACACACACACACAGTACACACACAGCACACACAGTACACAGCACACACACAGCACACCCACAGTACACACACACACAGTACACACACACACAGTACACACACAGCACAAACAGTACACACACACACACAGCACACCCACAGTACCCACACACACACAGCACACAGTACCCACAGTACACACACAGTACCCACAGTACCCACAGCACACACACAGTACACACAGTACACACACACAGCACACACACTACCACAGTACACACACACAGCACACACACCCACAGCACACAGCACACACAGCACACACAGTACCCACAGCACACACGTACACACAGTACCCACAGCACACACGTACACACAGTACCCACAGCACACACAGTACCCACAGCACACACACAGTACACACAGTACACACACACAGCACACACACGCACACAGCACACACAGTAGCACAGCACCCGCTACACTCCACACGGTGCAAGCGGGGGCACGGCGGGGGCCCACGGCACGGCACCGTTTGAGCGCCGCCCGTTTGCCGCCAAGAGAGAAACCCCCCCCCCCCCTCCCTCCCTCCCGGAAGCTGAACTCGACAAAAACCAAAACGCGGCGGCAAACGCCAGGCCAAAGCTTTCGGTTTGGCGGCACCGCGTCGGCGACGGCACCCCACCCACCAACCCCACCACCCACCCACCCACCAACCCCACCACCCACCCACCCACCCACCCACCAACCCCACCACCCACCCACCCACCAACCCCACCACCCACCCACCCATCAACCCCACCACCCCACCCACCCACCAACCCCACCACCCACCCACCCACCAACCCCACCACCCACCCACCCACCAACCCCACCACCCACCCACCAACCCCACCACCCCACCCACCCACCAACCCCACCACCCACCCACCCACCAACCCCACCCACCCACCAACCCACCAACCCCACCACCCACCCACCCACCAACCCCACCCACCCACCCCACCCACCAACCCCACCACCCACCCACCCACCAACCCCACCACCCACCCACCCACCAACCCCAACCCCACCACCCACCCACCAACCCCACCACCCACCCACCCACCAACCCCACCACCCACCCACCCACCAACCCCACCACCCACCCACCCACCAACCCCACCACCCACCCACCCACCAACCCCACCACCCCACCCACCCACCAACCCCACCACCCACCCACCCACCAACCCCACCCACCCACCAACCCCACCACCCACCCACCCACCAACCCCACCACCCACCCACCCACCAACCCCACCACCCACCCACCCACCAACCCCACCACCCACCCACCCACCAACCCCACCACCCACCCACCCACCCACCAACCCCACCACCCACCCACCCACCAACCCCACCACCCACCCACCCACCAACCCCACCCACCCACCCCACCCACCAACCCCACCACCCACCCACCCACCAACCCCACCACCCACCCACCCACCAACCCCAACCCCACCACCCACCCACCAACCCCACCACCCACCCACCCACCAACCCCACCACCCACCCACCCACCAACCCCACCACCCACCCCACCCACCAACCCCACCCACCCACCCACCCACCAACCCCACCACCCACCCACCCACCCACCAACCCCACCGCCCCGGCACGGCACGGCACGGGCACCGTAGCGGCGCAGCACCGTCGCCACGGCGACGTCCACGAGGGCCAGGAGGCCGTCCTCGCCCACCGAGGCCGCTTGCTGTCCCCGCGCCGACACGGACGTGCAGACCCCCCGGTGCACGGGTAAGCAGCGAGGCGCGCGGAGGGTCTGTGGTGGTGGTGGGGTTGACGCACGGTAGGGGGAAGCAGGGTGGAGAGGGGTGGTGATGGTGGAGAGACACACATGGGGGGGACGACACACAGGGGGGGACGACACACAGGGGACGACACAGGGGATGACACAGGGGACGACACACAGGGGGACGACACACAGGGGGACGACACACAGGGGGACGACACACAGGGGGACGACACACAGGGGGACGACACACAGGGGGACGACACAGGGGACGACACAGGGGACGACACAGGGGACGACACACAGGGGACGACACACAGGGGACGACACAGGGGACGACACAGGGGACGACACACATGGGGAAGACACAGGGGACGACACATGGGGAAGACACATGGGGACGACACAGGGGACGACACAGGGGACGACACAGGGGACGACACAGGGGACGACACAGGGGACGACACACAGGGGGACGACACAGGGGACGACACACAGGGGACGACACACACGGGGACGACACAGGGGACGACACACAGGGGACGACACAGGGGACGACACAGGGGACGACACAGGGGACGACACACAGGGGACGACACAGGGGACGACACACAGGGGACGACACAGGGGACGACACAGGGGGACGACACAGGGGACGACACAGGGGACGACACACAGGGGACGACACAGGGGACGACACACAGGGGACGACACAGGGGACGACACAGGGGGACGACACAGGGGACGACACAGGGGACGACACAGGGGACGACACACAGGGGGACGACACAGGGGACGACACAGGGGACGACACAGGGGACGACACACAGGGGACGACACACAGGACGACACACAGGGGACGACACAGGGGACGACACAGGGGACGACACAGGGGACGACACACAGGACGACACACAGGACGACACACAGGACGACACAGGGGACGACACACAGGGGACGACACAGGGGACGACACACAGGGGACGACACACAGGACGACACAGGGGACGACACAGGGGGACGACACAGGGGACGACACACAGGGGACGACACACAGGACGACACACAGGACGACACAGGGGACGACACAGGGGACGACACAAGGGACGACACACAGGGGGATGACACGCGGGACGACACAGGGGACGACACACAGGGGACGACACAGGGGGACGACACACAGGGGGACGACACAGGGGACGACACAGGGGACGACACACAGGGGGACGACACACAGGGGGACGACACAGGGGACGACACAGGGGACGACACAGAGGACGACACAGGGGACGACACAGGGGACGACACAGGGGACGACACACGGGACGACACACAGGGGGACGACACAGGGGACGACACAGGGGACGACACACAGGGGACGACACACAGGACGACACACAGGACGACACAGGGGACGACACAGGGGGACGACACAGGGGACGACACACAGGGGACGACACACAGGACGACACACAGGACGACACAGGGGACGACACAGGGGACGACACAAGGGACGACACACAGGGGGATGACACGCGGGACGACACAGGGGACGACACACAGGGGACGACACAGGGGACAACACAGGGGACGACACACAGGGGGACGACACAGGGGACGACACACACGGGGACGACACAGGGGACGACACACAGGGGACGACACAGGGGACGACACACAGGGGACGACACACACGGGGACGACACAGGGGACGACACACAGGGGACGACACAGGGGACGACACACACGGGACGACACAGGGGACGACACACACGGGGACGACACAGGGGACGACACACAGGGGACGACACACAGGGGGACGACACACAGGGGGACGACACACAGGGGGACGACACAGGGGACGACACAGGGGACGACACAGAGGACGACACAGGGGACGACACAGGGGACGACACAGGGGACGACACACGGGACGACACACAGGGGGACGACACAGGGGACGACACACAGGGGGACGACACAGGGGAACGACACAGGGGGGACACACAGGGGGACGAAACAGGGGACGACACACAGGGGGACGAAACAGGGGACGACACACAGGGGACGACACACAGGGGGACGACACAGGGGACGACACAGGGGACGACACAGGGGACGACACACAGGGTACGACACAGGGGACGACACAGGGGACGACACAGGGGACGACACAGGGGAAGACACAGGGGACGACACACAGGGGACGACACACGGGACGACACAGAGGACGACACACAGAGGACGACACAGGGGACGACACAGGGGATGACACACACGGGGACGACACAGAGGGACGACACAGGGGACGACACAGGGGACGACACAGAGGACGACACAGGGATGACACAGGGGACGACACAGAGGGGGACGACACAGGGGACGACACACAGGGGGACGACACAGGGGGACGACACACAGGGGACGACACAGAGGACGACACAGAGGACGACACAGGGGACGACACAC
The DNA here is from genome assembly GCF_010993605.1 of Petromyzon marinus. Lineage (NCBI taxonomy): Eukaryota > Metazoa > Chordata > Hyperoartia > Petromyzontiformes > Petromyzontidae > Petromyzon > Petromyzon marinus. The sequence goes on from NW_022638218.1 coordinate 224,463, forward strand.
ACGGGGACGACACAGAGGACGACACAGGGGACGACACACGGGACGACACACACGGGGACGACACACAGGGGGACGACACACAGGGGACGACACAGGGGACGACACAGGGGACGACACAGGGGAAGACACGGGGGACGACACGGGGGACGACACACACGGGGACGACACAGGGGACGACACACAGGGGACGACACACAGGGACGACACAGGGGACGACACAGGGGAAGACACGGGGGACGACACGGGGGACGACACACACGGGGACGACACAGGGGACGACACAGGGGACGACACACAGGACGACACACAGGGGACGACACACACGGGGACGACACAGGGGACGACACACAGGGGAAGACACAGGGGGGGACGACACACGGGACGACACGGGGGACGACACAGGGGACGACACAGAGGACGACACAGGGGACGACACACAGGGGACCGACACACAGGGGACGACACAGGGGACGACACAGAGGACGACACAGGGGACGACACAGGGGACGACACAGGGGACGACACACAGGGGACGACACAGGGGACGACACAGGGGACGACACAGGGACGACACACAGGGGGGACGACACAGGGGACGACACACAGGGGACGACACAGGGGACGACACACAGGGGGACGACACAGGGGACGACACACGGGACGACACAGGGGACGACACACAGGGGACGACACACAGGGGGACGACACAGGGGACGACACACAGGGGGACGACACAGAGGACGACACAGGGGACGACACACAGGGGGACGACACACGGGACGACACAGGGGACGACACAGAGGACGACACAGAGGACGACACAGGGGACGACACACAGGGGACGACACAGGGGACGACACAGGGGACGACACAGGGGACGACACAGGGGACGACACAGGGGACGACACACAGGGGACGACACAGGGGACGACACACAGGGGACGACACAGAGGACGACACACGGGACGACACACAGGGGGACGACACAGGGGACGACACAGAGGACGACACACACACAGGGGACGACACAGGGGACGACACAGGGGACGACACACAGGGGACGACACAGGGGACGACACACAGGGGATGACACAGGGGATGACACAGGGGACGACACACACGGGGACGACACAGGGGACGACACAGGGGACGACACAGGGGACGACACAGGGGACGACACAGGGGACGACGCAGGGGACGACACAGGGGGACGACACAGGGGACGACACAGGGGACGACACAGGGGACGACACAGGGGACGACACACAGGGGACGACACACAGGGGACGACACACAGGGGACGACACAGAGGGGACGACACAGGGGATGACACACAGGGGACGACACACACGGGGACGACACAGAGGACGACACACAGGGGACGACACAGGGGACGACACACACACAGGGGACGACACACAGGGGACGACACACAGGGGACGACACAGAGGGGACGACACAGGGGATGACACACAGGGGACGACACACACGGGGACGACACAGAGGACGACACACAGGGGACGACACAGGGGACGACACACACACAGGGGACGACACACAGGGGACGACACACAGGGGACGACACAGAGGGGACGACACAGGGGATGACACACAGGGGACGACACACACGGGGACGACACAGAGGACGACACACAGGGGACGACACAGGGGACGACACACACACAGGGGACGACACAGGGGACGACACACACACAGGGGACGACACAGGGGACGACACACACACAGGGGACGACACAGGGGACGACACACACACAGGGGACGACACAGGGGACGACACACAGGGGGACGACACAGGGGACGACACAGGGGACGACACACACACAGGGGACGACACACAGGGGACGACACAGGGGACGACACAGGGGACGACACACACACAGGGGACGACACACAGGGGACGACACAGGGGACGACACAGGGGACGACACACACACAGGGGACGACACACACACAGGGGACGACACAGGGGACGACACACACAGGGGGACGACACAGAGGACGACACACACACACGGGGACGACACAGGGGACGACACACAGGGGGACGACACAGGGGACGACACACAAGACCGTGGCGTGTGAGCATCGATGCTTAGATCCAGCTTTCCCCTCCCCCGACCCACCCTGACCTCTCGATCCGGTCCCTCTGGGACCAAGCTTCGGTTTCCTCGAGTCTCCATTTGGGCTCCGATCTTGGAGCTCAAACCCCGTGAGCTTTTTAAAAAAAAAATTTGTTTTATTTATTGTTTTATTTTGCCGGGGCACGGGGGGGGGAGGGTGGGTCTCGCAGCTCCCTGGCCATCGCGAATTTACAGCAGTTCTACGCTAGTGGGTTTATCGTCGTCGTCATCATCATCAGCATGATGATGATCATCATGATCATCATGATGGTGATGATGATCACGTGGAAGTTTATGGCAGCTGCCAAAAACACTCTAAACGCGTGCCGATGTTGATTATAAAAGTGGAAGTTTAAAAATCGGAGGAGCCGGGGAGAGAGACAGAGAGACGCACTGCAAACTCCAAATATACAGCAGCAGCAGCAGGCGACAGGGTCGGGATCGAACCCACGACCTCCTGTATAGGAGGCGAGGTAGTCAACATCTCATAGCCACTGTGGTGATGATGACAGATAGACAAAGACCTCCTGTAGACCAGGCGAGGTAGTCAACATCTCATAGCCACCGTGATGATGATGATGAGAGAGAGACACAGACCTCCTGTAGACCGGGCGAGGTAGTCAACATCTCATAGCCACCGTGATGATGATGATGAGAGAGAGACACAGACCTCCTGCACACCAGGCGAGGTAGTCACCATCTCCTAGCCACCGTGGTGATGATGATGACAGAGAGAGAGACACCGCAAACTCCAAACATACAGCAGCAGCAGGCATCAGATTCGTGATCGAACCCACGACCTCCTGTACACCAGGCGAGGCAGTCAACATCTCATAGCCACTGTGATGATGATGATGAGAGACACAGACCTCCTGTACACCGGGCGAGGCAGTCAACATCTCCTAGTCCACCGTGGTGATGGCGATGGCGATGACGATGATGACGATGACATCGTAACGCCACCATTACACAACAGCACGAGCGTCCCTCCCGTCGCGTTCACCCGGCGAGGGCTCACCTTGCCGTCGTCTGGTATCGTCAGGATTGCGAGCGAGCCCACCGACGAAGCCGTTATCACGCTCTGCCGATCCAAAAACTGTCAAGGGGGAGATATTGGGGGGGGGCAGGGATGAGGATTCATTAGAAGCCGGGATCTCAACAACTTCCCCGCCGCTCCGTTTGAGTACGTGCGTGTCATCTGTAAAGCAGGCCGCGTGAGGCTGGGAAGGGTTACCACCGCGCGGCACGGTTTTTCGGCGGGCGTCGGCTCCAAAACCGGAGGGAGCCGGAGGGAGAAAGCCGTGGTGCCACGGGGAGAGGGAGAGACGCGGACTCTAAATATGCAGCAGCAGCGGCGGCGGCGGCGACACGGGTCAGGGTCTGGATCAAACCCACGACCTCCTGTATACCAGGCGAGGTAGTCAACATCTCCTAGCCACCGTGATGATGATGATGATGAGAGAGACACAGACCTCCTGTATACCAGGCGAGGTAGTCAACATCTCAAAGCCACTGTGATGATGATGAGACACAGACCTCCTGTATACCAGACGAGGTAGTCAACATCTCATAGCCACTGTGATGATGATGATGAGAGAGACACAGACCTCCTGTACACCAGGCGAGGTAGTCAACATCTCCTAGCCACCTTAGTGATAATGATGATGATGATGAGAGAGAGACGCAGACTCTAAATATGCAGCAGCAGCGGCGGCGGCGGCAGGGTCTGGATCAAACCCACGACCTCCTGTATACCAGGCGAGGTAGTTAACATCTCCTAGCCACCGTGATGATGATGATGAGAGAGACACAGACCTCCTGTAGACCAAGCGAGGTAGTCAACATCTCCTAGCCACCGTGATGATGATGATGATGAGAGAGACACAGACCTCCTGTAGACCAGGCGAGGTAGTCAACATCTCATAGCCACTGTGATGATGATGATGAGAGAGACACAGACCTCCTGTATACCAGGCGAGGTAGTCAACATCTCATAGCCACTGTGATGATGATGATGATGAGAGAGACACAGACCTCCTGTACACCAGGCGAGGTAGTTAACATCTCCTAGCCACCTTGGTGATAATGATGATGAGAGAGAGAGACGCGGACTCTAAATATGCAGCAGCAGCGGCGGCGGGCGTCAGGGTCGGGATCAAACCCACGACCTCCTGTATACCAGGCGAGGTAGTCAACATCTCCTAGCCACCGTGATGATGATGATGATGAGAGAGACACAGACCTCCTGTATACCAGGCGAGGTAGTCAACATCTCAAAGCCACTGTGATGATGATGAGACACAGACCTCCTGTATACCAGACGAGGTAGTCAACATCTCATAGCCACTGTGATGATGATGATGAGAGAGACACAGACCTCCTGTACACCAGGCGAGGTAGTCAACATCTCCTAGCCACCTTAGTGATAATGATGATGATGATGAGAGAGAGACGCAGACTCTAAATATGCAGCAGCAGCGGCGGCGGCGGCAGGGTCTGGATCAAACCCACGACCTCCTGTATACCAGGCGAGGTAGTTAACATCTCCTAGCCACCGTGATGATGATGATGAGAGAGACACAGACCTCCTGTAGACCAAGCGAGGTAGTCAACATCTCCTAGCCACCGTGATGATGATGATGATGAGAGAGACACAGACCTCCTGTAGACCAGGCGAGGTAGTCAACATCTCATAGCCACTGTGATGATGATGATGAGAGAGACACAGACCTCCTGTATACCAGGCGAGGTAGTCAACATCTCATAGCCACTGTGATGATGATGATGATGAGAGAGACACAGACCTCCTGTACACCAGGCGAGGTAGTTAACATCTCCTAGCCACCTTGGTGATAATGATGATGAGAGAGAGAGAGACGCGGACTCTAAATATGCAGCAGCAGCGGCGGCGGGCGTCAGGGTCGGGATCAAACCCACGACCTCCTGTATACCAGGCGAGGTAGTCAACATCTCCTAGCCACCGTGATGATGATGATGATGAGAGAGACACAGACCTCCTGTATACCAGGCGAGGTAGTCAACATCTCAAAGCCACTGTGATGATGATGAGACACAGACCTCCTGTATACCAGACGAGGTAGTCAACATCTCATAGCCACTGTGATGATGATGATGAGAGAGACACAGACCTCCTGTACACCAGGCGAGGTAGTCAACATCTCCTAGCCACCTTAGTGATGATGATGATGATGAGAGAGAGAGACGCAGACTCCAAATATGCAGCAGCAGGCGTCAGGGTCTGGATCAAACCCACGACCTCCTGTACACCAGGCGAGGTAGTCAACATCTCCTAGCCACCTTAGTGATAATGATGATGATGAGAGAGAGACGCAGACTCTAAATATGCAGCAGCAGCGGCGGCGGCGGCAGGGTCTGGATCAAACCCACGACCTCCTGTATACCAGGCGAGGTAGTTAACATCTCCTAGCCACCGTGATGATGATGATGAGAGAGACACAGACCTCCTGTAGACCAGGCGAGGTAGTTAACATCTCATAGCCACCGTGATGATGATGATGAGAGAGACACAGACCTCCTGTAGACCAGGCGAGGTAGTCAACATCTCATAGCCACTGTGATGATGATGATGAGAGAGACACAGACCTCCTGTACACCAGGCGAGGTAGTTAACATCTCCTAGCCACCTTAGTGATGATGATGAGAGAGAGAGACACATACCTCCTGTATACCAGGCGAGGTAGTTAACATCTCCTAGCCACCTTGGTGATAATGATGATGAGAGAGAGACACAGACCTCCTGTACACCAGGCGAGGTAGTCAACATCTCATAGCCACCTTGGTGATAATGATGATGATGATGAGAGAGAGACGCGGACTCTAAATATGCAGCAGCGGCGGCGGCAGGCGTCAGGGTCTGGATCAAACCCACGACCTCCTGTATACCAGGCGAGGTAGTTAACATCTCCTAGCCACCTTAGTGATAATGATGATGATGAGAGAGAGACGCAGACTCCAAATATGCAGCAGCAGGCGTCAGGGTCAGGATCAAACCCACGACCTCCTGTACACCAGGCGAGGGAGTCAACATCTCCTAGCCACCGCCTCCCCGCGTCTTCCCACGCCTCCCGGTTACTCTCCGCAACTCCCCTCACGTCTGAACACCTCCACGCGCCTCCCAATGCCTGTCCGTGTCTCACTGTCCTTCCCCGGGGGCGTGCGTGCGTGTGTGTGCGTGCGTGTGTGTGCGTGTGTGTGTGTGTGCGTGTGTGTGTGTGTGTGCGTGCGTGCGGTAGTGTAGCGGTTAGCGCTACGCTGCGCTATGAACCTGGCGACCCGGGTTCGATTCCCGCTCATGGCCAACACCAGTGACGATTATCTGAACCGGTCCCGGGCCTCCCCTAGGTCGACTCAGCCTAAAAATGAGTACCTGGTGCGGTGTGTAGTAAACATCGCCACTAGGGAGACAAAGGCGGTCGGGCGTGGTGCTGGCCACCCACCCCCTCGTGTGCCGTTCCGGCCTTCGTAGGTGCTCGCTAACAGCACTTGCCCCTACAGTCTGTTAAGGCTATACGGGGGGGTCTTTGTCTTTGTGTGTGCTAGTCATCTCAGTCAGTCGACCCGTGGCACCTGCTGGGTCTGCCCCGTGACCTCCTGCCAGCGGGCGTTCGACACTTCACGTGGCCTCAGGGTGCACATAGCCTGGCACAAGCGTCGTGGTGACGTCACCGCCACTTAGTGGCGAATGGCGGTTGTTGTTGTTGTTGTTGTGTCTGTGTGCTAGTGTAGTGGGGTTAGCTCACGGCCACCAACCCCGCCAGTGACGGTGATCTGAAATCGTTTCCTGGGCCTCCCCTAGGTCGACTCGGCCTCAAATGAGTACCTGGCGCGGTGTTCAGTGAACATCGCCAGCAACTGGGGGGAGACAAAGGCGGCCCGGGCGGGCGTGGTGCTACCGGCACTGTGTGCCACAGTGCCGGTAGCCATCACAGTCTGTTAAGGTTACACGGTGGGTCTTTGCCTCTGTGCGTGTGTACGTGTGTGTGCATGTCTGTGCATGTGTGTACATGTATGTACATGTGTGCGTGCACGCGCGTGTGCATGTGTGTGCATGTGCGAGACACTTCACGTGGCCTCACGGTGCACATGGCCTGGCACAAGCGTCGTGGTGACGTCACCGCCACTTAGTGGCGAATGGCGGTTGTTGTTGTTGTTGTTGATGATGTGCGAGACATTGCGTGCGTGTGTGCGTGTCCCGGGTGCTCGCTAACAGCACTTGCCCCAACAGCCCCGTTAAGGCTACACGGGGGATCTTTGTGTGTGCGTTTGTGCGTGCACGTGCGTCTCCGTGCCTGCATGTCCATGACGTCACCGCTGTGCTTGGCCTCACACACGGCTCTGGGCTCCCCGGCCACCTCCTCCGACAGTGACCAGAGGCAAACCTTGTTCTCGTGCTAGCGACAGGCCACAAGGCAAACCACACAACCAGCCGTCAGCAAACGCAACAGCTCACGCTCTCCCCGTCAAGCCTTGCGCGGTTCCGGTCACGCGCGCGCGTGTGTACGTCAGCGGGTTGTCCTTCCGATTCCGTGCCGGCGACGTCATCGCGCGCGACGTCATCGCGCGCGACGTCATCGCGCGCGACGTCATCGCGTGCGTACGCGTGCGCGTCATCGGACACGTGAAGTGTCGGGAGGCTCGCTGCTGGCAGGAGGTCACGGGACAGACCCAGCAGGTGCCAGGCTAGGTGCAGGAGGTCACGGGACAGACCCAGGCGCCATGTATTGAATGCTGTACCAGGCTAGGTGCAGGAGGTCACGGGACAGACCCAGCAGGTGCCATGGGTTGACTGCTGTGCCAGGCTAGGTGCAGGTCACAGTACAGACCCTGCAGGTGCCAGGGGTTAACTGCTCTTGCCAGGCGAGGTGTAGGAGGTCACGGGACATACCCATATGCCATTGGTTAACTGCTGTGCCAGGATAGGTGCAGGTCACAGAACAGACCCAGGTGCTATGGGTTGACTGCTGTGCCAGGCTAGGTGCAGGTGGTCACAGGACAGACCCAGGTGCAGTGGGTTAACTGCTGTGCCAGGCTAGGTGCAGGTGGTCACAGGACAGACCCAGGCGCCATGGGTTGACTGCTGTGCCAGGCTAGGTACAGGTCACGGGACAGACCCAGCAGGTGCCATGGGTTGACTGCTGTGCCAGGCTAGGTGCAGGAGGTCACGGGACAGACCCAGAAGGTGCCATGGGTTGACTGCTGTGCCAGGCTAGGTGCAGGGGGTCACGGGACAGACCCAGCAGGTGCCATGGGTTGACTGCTGTGCCAGGCTAGGTGCAGGAGGTCACGGGACAGACCCAGAAGGTGCCATGGGTTGACTGCTGTGCCAGGCTAGGTGCAGGAGGTCACGGGACAGACCCAGGTGCAATGGGTAGACTGCTGTGCCAGGCTAGGTGCAGGAGGTCACAGGACAGACCCAGGCCGCCGTGGGTTGACTGCTGTGCCAGGCTAGGTGCAGGTGGTCACGGGACAGACCCAGAAGGTGCCATGGGTTGACTGCTGTGCCAGGCTAGGTGCAGGAGGTCACGGGACAGACCCAGAAGGTGCCATGGGTTGACTGCTGTGCCAGGCTAGGTGCAGGAGGTCACGGGACAGACCCAGAAGGTGCCATGGGTTGACTGCTGTGCCAGGCTAGGTGCAGGTCACGGGACAGACCCAGCAGGTGCCAGGCTAGGTGCAGGAGGTCACGGGATAGACCCAGCAGGTGCCATGGGTTGACTGCTGTGCCAGGCTAGGTGCAGGGGGTCACGGGACAGACCCAGCAGGTGCCATGGGTTGACTGCTGTGCCAGGCTAGGTGCAGGTGGTCACAGGACAGACCCAGGTGCAATGGGTTGACTGCTGTGCCAGGCTAGGTGCAGGTGGTCACGGGACAGACCCAGCAGGCGCCATGGGTTGACTGCTGTGCCAGGCTAGGTGCAGGTGGTCACGGGACAGACCCAGGTGCTATGGGTTGACTGCTGTGCCAGGCTAGGTGCAGGTGGTCACAGGACAGACCCAGGCGCCATGGGTTGACTGCTGTGCCAGGCTAGGTGCAGGAGGTCACGGGACAGACCCAGCAGGTGCTATGGGTTGACTGCTGTGCCAGGCTAGGTGCAGGAGGTCACGGGACAGACCCAGGCCGCAATGGGTTGACTGCTGTGCCAGGCTAGGTGCAGGAGGTCACGGGACAGACCCAGGTGCCATGGGTTGACTGCTGTGCCAGGCTAGGTGCAGGAGGTCACGGGACAGACCCAGCAGGTGCCATGGGTAGACTGATGTGCCAGGCTAGGTGCAGGAGGTCACGGGACAGACCCAGCAGGTGCTATGGGTTGACTGATGTGCCAGGCTAGGTGCAGGAGGTCACGGGACAGACCCAGGTGCTATGGGTTGACTGCTGTGCCAGGCTAGGTGCAGGTGGTCACGGGACAGACCCAGCAGGCGCCATGGGTTGACTGCTGTGCCAGGCTAGGTGCAGGTGGTCACGGGACAGACCCAGGTGCTATGGGTTGACTGCTGTGCCAGGCTAGGTGCAGGAGGTCACGGGACAGACCCACGTTCCATGAGTTGACTGACAGATGCACCACCTGTGCCCTGCCCTCCGTTGTTGCTGGAGGGCGACTGCCTCCAACTGCCCAGGAACCTTAACGTGCACCTAGCCTGGCACTGCCCAGCAGCGTCCTTTACGAACCTCCTCCTCCACATAGCCCGATCTTGACACCGCTGGTACCGGTCATCGGCGAGTCAACTCAGCTACACGTTCCTCCTGTACCGCATCAGTTGCATCTCTTCTCTAGCCCGTGTCACTCACCCACCTACTCACTCACACACACACTTGACTTACCTACTCACACACACACCAACTCACCCATTCACTCAATGACTCACTCACCCACTCAACCAATCACTCAGTCACTCACCCACTCAGTCACTCACTCAGTCATTCACCCACTCACTCACTTAGTCACCCACTCAGTCACCCACCCATTCACTCACACACACACACCAACTCACCCATTCACTCACACACCCACTCAGTCAGTCACTCACTCACCCACTCACTCAGTCACCCACCCATTCACTCACACACCCACTCAGTCACCCACTCAGTCATTCACCCACTCACTCAGTCACCCACCCATTCACTCACCTCACCCACTCAGTCACCGACTCACTGACCCACTCAGTCACCGACTCACTCAGTCACCCACTCACTCACTCACACACACACACCAACTCACCCATTCACTCACACACCCACTCAGTCAGTCACTCACTCAGTCATTCACCCACTCACTCAGTCACCCACCCATTCACTCACCTCACCCACTCACTCAGTCACCGACCCACTGACCCACTCAGTCACCCACCCATTCACTCAGTCACCCACTCACTCAGTCACCCACTCACTAACTCATCCACTCACTCATCCACCCACTCACCCACTCACCCAGTCATCCACTCACTCACCCACTCACTCACCCAGTCACCCACTCACCCAGTCACCCACTAACTCAGTCAGTCACCCACCCAGTCACCCACTCAGTCACCCACCCAGTCACCCACCCAGTCACCCACTCACTCACTCACCCAGTCATCCACTCACTCACCCACCCACTCACCCAGTCACCCACTAACTCAGTCAGTCACCCACCCAGTCACCCACTCAGTCACCCACCCAGTCACCCACTCACTCACCCACTCACTCACCCAGTCATCCACTCACTCACCCACCCACTCACCCAGTCACCCACTAACTCAGTCAGTCACCCACCCAGTCACCCACCGCCCATCGACCGCGGCGAACCGATTCAACCCTCAAACGTGACGGGCAAACCACCGCGAAGCCACGGCCGCGCCTAGAATCGCAGCCGGAGCAGCTCGGCACTGTCCCCGCAGGAATCCTAGGCGACTCCGTAGGCTCCGCGGACACGGCGCTAGGCCTTCACCGCCGCGACACCTCGCGAGGACGGCGCCGCGGTCTCCCTGTCTCACCTGCGCGTCCCAGCTGCCCGTGGCGAATTCCGCGGGCGCCGCGAGGGAGCCGGGGGTCGCGGGGCGCCATCGCGCCCGGCTCACTTTGTGGGCCACGGCGCGTGAGAAGACGTCGGCCATTACGCGGGGTTTTTTTGGCGGGAAACAAAACCCAAAAGTGACGCGCCGGAAGAGGAGGAGTCGGCGGCCGGAAGTCGGTCCATTCCGATGCGCGGGCGAATAACAATAAATTATTTAAATATTATAATTAAATTATAATCAGTATTTAAATTATAATTGCAATAAATTATGCTTGTTATTTAAATTATAAATAAGCCATAATTATTAATATAATACTTCACTTGTAATTTCTAAATTTAGATATAAAGCTTTCGTGACTGCAGGGATTCATATTCTTGGTTCTTTCTGTAAAGTTACGTAGAATGGAAACAATAAAATAATAAAAATATAAAACAATATATTTATTATTATTTTATTTTATTGAAATTATAAAACAATATATTTTTACTATTATTTTATTAAAAATATAAAACAATATATTTTTACTATTTCATTTTATTAAAAATATAAAACTATATATTTTTATTATTTTATTGTTTCCCTTCTACGTGACTTTACCGAAAGAACCAAGAATTTGTAATTTCTAATTCAAATAATCATAGTTCAATATGCAATCCAAATAATAATCATAACTTATTTACATTTTTATAGTTTAAATACTTATAAGTATGAATTATTTGTTTATTTAAATGCATTAAATCACAATTATAAAATATTTCGCTAGAATTATAACTTAAACGCTAAGTATAATTAAAAGGCATATATTTTTTTTACATTTAAAGACGTAGTATTTAAATAATAACTGTTATAAATACATTAAAATTTCTTTTTTTTTAATTTAAACCAATATAATTTTAATTTATAATACAATACACTATTAGACATTATTGTCAAAAAATAAATAAAAAGTCCATTCCATGTGTTAGTGCATTTAAAAAAATATTTTAGGCAGGAAATGAGTTTTCAAATTGTATTTTTTTTCCTAGGGGATTTGGGGGGGGGGGGGTACCCCCAGGCCCCCTGGAAGATTTCCCCCCCCCCCTCAATGTTGACTCCATGGCTACGCCCTTGCTGTTGATGGTCGGCCGATCCGACAATCGACTCATCTCGACGAGCTGTTACACTTCTAGATTTGAAGCTTTTCGTGACTGCACGGGGCAATTCAGATCTACAAGCGCAGACACAATTTCAACCGAGAGGATGGTTTCAAATTGAGCAACCATTGGAAAGATGTTCTGAATCAAACCAAACATTAAACGAATTTTTGATTTAAAGCTTTCGTGACTGCAGTCATTCATATTCTTAAGTTCTTTCGGTAAAGTCACGTTGAAGGGAAACAACAAAATAATAAAATATATATAACGTGACTTTACCGAAAGAACTAAGGATATTAAACTAATTTTCAATGGTACAGTATATTTTTTTTCAAGTAGTGGCATCCCAATCTTTCGCAGCTGCTTAAAATTCCCTTTTCACACCATCAATATGTAAACTCCCCCCCTCGCCGGTCTGCACATGTTCACCCCCTCTTACACCGTTCATCATGCTAAGTCCGCCAATTAAATGCTAATTGTTATGCTAATTCCTTTGTCAAGGCGCCCTGTTCCTTCTCACACAGCTTAAAGGTCGCGGTCTGAGCTTGGCTGTGTTCGCTCCAGCGCTGTCCTACCAGACAGTCTCGTCCCCTTCACCTGATCAAGGCCGCCTGTGTTGTGGCCGAAACGTCGTGAGAATTGTTGTTGTTGTTTTTTTACCTACGTGACTTTACCGAATAGAACCAAAGAGTATGGAGCTGTCACACGATGTGCCGTTCAAAGTCAACATTTTTTTTTCCGACGGCGGATTTTTGACGCCAACGTTCGGGCAAAGAAGGACGGGATCGATTTACCGCCAGGTCCGTTCATCCTCTCGGCGACCGCTCAGGTTTCGCTTTTCGAGAGCGCCGGGGAATGGGCAGACAGCGGCCTTGATTCCCAGTCAACCGAGATCCCGCCCGATCAATTGGGGGCGCGCGCGCGCGCGTGCGAGAGAGAGAGAGAGCGTTCAGGATATCAACGCAATGGCCCTCGCTGCGTTTTAGAAGTCGTGGAGTTCGCACGGAGATTTCTGATTGATCGGTACCCCAAGTCGCGGAGTGAAGTAACGCCCCTGGGGATAAATACAAAAAAAACTGAAAAAAAATAATAATCGCGCCCCAGAAATAAAAAAAATATATATATTATTGCCTCGGCCCCAATTTTTTTTTAAAATTAATTCGGCTACCCCGCTGGGGGTTACCGCCCTAATGGGGCCGTCCATAAATGACGTCACGAACCTAGGGGATTTGGGGGGTGGGGTGGGTGGGTGGGTGGGTCAGACGTTTGTGACGATGTTTGACGAGGGGGTGGAGGGGGGTGTGTGGAGAAATGTGACGTCGCATCAAAATGCGCAACTTTAAATAAATATACAATTTCAATTTTGATTTAAAGCTTTCGTGACTGCAGTGATTCGTATTCTTGGTTCTTTCGGTAAAGTCACCACCACGTAGAAGGGAAACAATAAAACAATAAAATATACATTTTTATTAAAGTTACATTGAAGGGAAACAATAAAATAATAAAATATATTTTATTAAAGTTACGTTCAAGGGAAACAATAAAATAATAAAATATATTTGATTAAAGTTACGTTGAAGGGAAACAATAAAATATATATTTAATAATTTTATTGTTTCCCTTCAACGTGACTTTACCGAAAGAACCAAGAATATAAATATACAATTGTTAATACACTAATTGTTCTAACAACACTCCTACAACATCAGAGTGCCATATTAAATACACACTACAATGACGATAGTTTAAAGCGATTTGAAACATTTTTTATTTTCAAAATGGAAATATGTTTTTTTTTTTGGGGGGGGGAGGGGGGGGGGGCAGAGCTTTGTGACGTCATGTTTGAGGGGGTGGGTCTGAATTTTTGTGACGTCGTGTGACGAGGAAGAGGGGGATGGGGGTCAAAAATCGTCCACAATCGCGTGACGTCATTCATGGACGGCCCCTAAGGATTCATTCTTTATCAAAACGGCAGCCGAATTGTTTGTACGTTGATGTGCGAGCGTTGAATTTCTTTCGCACCGGACGCACGTAGGGGGAATGACAACAACCTAACACACAACAACAACAACAACAAGCATTCCTAAAGAAATTAGTTTTAAATATAACATCTATGACAGTCTATGGGTCTCTGTGTGATGTGTCTATGGGTATCTTTGTGGTGAATCAATGGGTCTCTGTATGGTGAGCCTATTGGGTCTCTGTGTGGCGATTCTGTGGGTCTCTGTGTTGATTAAGTATATGGGTCTCTGTGTGAGGAGTCTATGGGTCTCTGTGTGGTGAGTCTATCGGTCTCTGTGTGGTGAGTCTATGGGTCTCTGTGTGATGAGTCTATGGGTCTTTGTGTAGCGAGTCTATGGGCCTCTGGGTGGTGAGTCTATGGAACTCTGTGTGGTGAGTCTATGGGTCTCTGTGTGGTGAGTCTATGGGTCTCTGTGTGATGAGTCTATGGGTCTCTATGTGGTGAGGCTATAGGTATCTTTGTGATGAGTCTATGGATCTCTGTGTGATGAGTCTATGGGTCTCTCTGTGGTGAGTCTATGGGTTTCTGTGTGGTGAGTCTATGGGTCTCTGTGTGGCGAGTCTATGGGTCTCTGTGTGGTGAGTCTATGGGTCTCTGTGTGGTGAGTTTGTGGGTATCTGTGTGATGAGTCTATGGGTCTCTGTGTGGTGAGACTATGGAACTCTGCGTGATGAGTCTACGGGTCTCTATGTGGTGAGGCTATATGTATCTTTGTGATGAGTCTATGGATCTCTGTGTGGTGAGTCTATGGGTCTCTTTGTGATGAGTCTATGGGCGCTGTGTGGTGAGTCTATGGATCCCTGTGTGATGAGTCTGTGGGTCTCTATGTGATGAGTCTATGGGTCTATGTGTGGTGAGTCTATGGGTCTCTGTGTGATGAGTTTATGGGTCTCTGTGTGGTGAGTCTATGGGTCTCTATATGATGATTCTATGGGTTTCTTTGTGACGAGTCTATGGGTCTCTGTGTGATGAGTCTATGGCTCTCTATGTGATGAGTCTATAGGTATCTGTGTGATGATTCTGTAGAGGTGTTAGCCACGCACTATTCAGGTAACCTGCATTGCCACCAGGTATCAAGGGGTCGGTGCAGCATTACCTCGGGGTACAAAACGGTGGTGGTCAGACGAGGTGAAACGGATCGTGGCCACGGTTTGGTAAGAACCAATCAGACTGTTCCACGTGGGAATGTGTGATTGGTTGTACCTGGCCACAAACGAGTTTAAGAAGTTAACTCTAGATTTGAAGCTTTCGTGACTGCAAGGATTCATACTCTTTGGTTTTATTCGGTAAACTCACGTAGGCATTTAAGCTTTTCCATTTCCCCTGTTTTCTTCTCCCCCCCCTTACAGCACATTCTTGCCGATCTTTAAATTTTTCTATTGTTCCGTTTCTATTGCACACACACATAGTGAGCTCCCCTCCCCCGCACCCTCTACACAACAAAGGACGGATTAACTCAGCCCCTCACCCCACCAAGGTCCCCTTACATGCCCCCCCCCCCGTTCCCTTAACCTGTATTTAAGGCCGAGGTTCCCAGAGCTTCGCCACTTGGTGCAGCGATTTTTTGCTGTGACTGTTTCCGCCTGAAGACGGAAGCTTGTGTTGCCTCCGAAACGTCGTGTTTTAATTGTTTATTTTATTTTAAATTTGTTTTTTTTTTACCTACGTGACTTTACCGAAATAAAACCAAAGAGTACGAGTTTAAGGAGGGTGACCACGCAGAGCACGGGGAGTTCTCTCCCCACACGAAGACCGAAAGCCCGGGCTGGAGACCGAAGCCAGGAAGCCTGGACCCGGCCTTCCAGCCCTTCTCAGGGCTAAGGCTCGGCATGCCCAGCGGTCAGGACCCACCGGGCCAGCGGTGGGTCAGATAGCCTCCCCTAGGTCCTAGCCGGAGGACTCTGGGATAGCGGTAGCGGTAGACGTGTGAGTCCAACCAAGCTAGGAGGTTAGCGGTAGACGTGCGAGTCCCGCCAAGCTAGGAGGCTGTACCTCCTTAGGTATCAAGGAGGTTAGCGATAGATGTGCGAGTCCCGCCAAGCTAGGAGGTTAGCGGTAGACGTGTGAGTCCCGCCAAGCTAGGAGGTTAGTGGTAGACGTGTGAGTCCCGCCAAGCTAGGAGGCTGTACCTACTTAGGTATCAAGGAGGTTAGCGGTAGACGTGTGAGTCCCGCCAAGCTAGGAGGCTAGCGGTAGATGTGTAAGTCCCGCCAAGCTAGGAGGCTGTACCTCCTTAGGTATCAAGGAGGTTAGCGGTAGACGTGCGAGTCCCACCAAGCTAGGAGGTTAGCGGTAGATGTGTGAGTCTCACCAAGCTAGGACGTTAGCGGTAGACGTGTGAGTCCCGCCAAGCTAGGAGGTTATTGGTAGACGTGTGAGTCTCACCAAGCTAGGAGGTTAGCGGTAGACGTGTGAGTCCCGCCAAGCTAGGAGGTTAGTGGTAGACGTGTGAGTCGCACCAAGCTGGGAGGTTAGCGGTAGACGTGTGAGTCCCGCCAAGCTAGGAGGTTAGCGGTAGACGTGCAAGTCCCGCCAAGCTAGGAGGTTAGCGGTAGATGTGTGAGTCCCGCCAAGCTAGGAGGCTAGTGGTAGACGTGTTAGTCCCGCCAAGCTAGGAGGTTAGCGGTAGATGTGTGAGTCCCGCCAAGCTAGGAGGTTAGCGGTAGACGTGTTAGTCCCGCCAAGCTAGGAGGTTAGCGGTAGATGTGTGAGTCCCGCCAAGCTAGGAGGCTAGTGGTAGACGTGTGAGTCCCGCCAAGCTAGGAGGCTGTACCTACTTAGGTATCAAGGATGTTAGCGGTAGACGTGTGAGTCCCGCCAAGCTAGGAGGTTAGCGGTAGACGTGTGAGTCTCACCAAGCTAGGAGGTTAGCGGTAGACGTGTGAGTCTCACCACGCTAGGAGGTTAGGGGTAGAAGTGCGAGTCCCGCCAAGCTAGGAGGCTAGCGGTAGACGTGTGAGTCCTGCCAAGCTAGGAGGTTAGCGGTAGACGTGTGAGTCCCGCCAAGCTAGGAGGTTAGCGGTAGACGTGTGAGTCCCGCCAAGCTAGGAGGTTAGCGGTAGACGTGTGAGTCTCACCAAGCTAGGAGGCTAGTGGTAGATGTGCGAGTCCCGCTAAGCTAGGAGGCTAGCGGTAGACGTGTGAGTCCTGCCAAGCTAGGAGGTTAGCGGTAGACGTGTGAGTCCCGCCAAGCTAGGAGGTTAGCGGTAGACGTGTGAGTCCCGCCAAGCTAGGAGGTTAGCGGTAGACGTGTGAGTCTCACCAAGCTAGGAGGCTAGTGGTAGACGTGTGAGTCCCGCCAAGCTAGGAGGTTAGCGGTAGACGTGTGAGTCCCGCCAAGCTAGGAGGCTAGTGGTAGACGTGTAAGTCCCGCCAAGCTAGGAGGATAGCGGTAGACGTGTAAGTCCCGCCAAGCTAGGAGGCTGTACCTACTTAGGTATCAAGGAGGTTAGCGGTAGACGTGTGAGTCCCGCCAAGCTAGGAGGCTAGCGGTAGACGTGTGAGTCCCGCCAAGCTAGGAGGTTAGGGGTAGACGTGCGAGTCCCACCAAGCTAGGAGGCTGTACCTCCTTAGGTATCAAGGAGGTTAGCGGTAGACGTGTGAGTCCCGCCAAGCTAGGAGGTTAGCGGTAGACGTGTGAGTCTCACCAAGCTAGGAGGATAGCGGTAGACGTGTGAGTCCCGCCAAGCTAGGAGGTTAGCGGTAGACGTGTGAGTCCCGCCAAGCTAGGAGATTAGCGGTAGACGTTTGAGTCCCGCCAAGCTAGGAGATTAGCGGTAGACGTGTGAGTCCCGCCAAGCTAGGAGATTAGCGGTTGACGTGTGAGTCCCGCCAAGCTAGGAGATTAGCGGTAGACGTGTGAGTCCCGCCAAGCTAGGAGGCTGTACCTACTTAGGTATCAAGGAGGCTAGTGGTAGACGTGTGAGTCTCACCAAGCTAGGAGGTTAGTGGTAGACGTGTAAGTCCCGCCAAGCTAGGAGATTAGCGGTAGACGTGCGAGTCCCGCCAAGCTAGGAGATTAGCGGTAGACGTGTAAGTCTCGCCAAGCTAGGAGGTTAGCGGTAGACGTGTGAGTCCCGCCAAGCTAGGAGGTTAGCGGTAGACGTGTGAGTCCCGCCAAGCTAGGAGGCTAGCGGTAGACGTGTGAGTCCCGCCAAGCTAGGAGGTTAGCGGTAGACGTGTGAGTCCCGCCAAGCTAGGAGGTTAGCGGTAGACGTGTGAGTCCCGCCAAGCTAGGAGGTTAGTGGTAGACGTGTGAGTCCCGCCAAGCTAGGAGGTTAGCGGTAGACGTGTGAGTCCCGCCAAGCTAGGAGGCTAGCGGTAGACGTGTGAGTCCCGCCAAGCTAGGAGGCTAGCGGTAGATGTGTGAGTCCCGCCAAGCTAGGAGATTAGCGGTAGACGTGTAAGTCTCGCCAAGCTAGGAGGTTAGTGGTAGACGTGTAAGTCCCGCCAAGCTAGGAGATTAGCGGTAGACGTGTGAGTCTCACCAAGCTAGGAGGTTAGCGGTAGACGTGTGAGTCCCGCCAAGCTAATAGGTTAGCGGTAGACGTGTGAGTCCCGCCAAGCTAGGAGGCTAGCGGTAGATGTGTGAGTCTCACCAAGCTAGGAGGTTAGCGGTAGACGTGTGAGTCTCGCCAAGCTAGGAGGTTAGCGGTAGACGTGTGAGTCCCACCAACCTAGGAGGTTAGCGGTAGACGTGTGAGTCTCACCAAGCTAGGAGGTTAGCGGTAGACGTGTGAGTCTCACCAAGCTAGGAGGTTAGCGGTAGACGTGTGAGCCCCGCCAAGCTAGGAGGTCAGCGGTAGACGTGTGAGTCCCACCAACCTAGGAGGTTAGCGGTAGACGTGTGAGTCCCGCCAAGCTAGGAGGTTAGCGGTAGACGTGTAAGTCCCGCCAAGCTAGGAGGCTAGCGGTAGACGTGTGAGTCCCGCCAAGCTAGGAGGTTAGCGGTAGACGTGCGAGTCCCGCCAAGCTAGGAGGTTAGCGGTAGACGTGTGAGTCCCGCCAAGCTAGGAGGTTAGCGGTAGACGTGTAAGTCCCGCCAAGCTAGGAGGCTAGTGGTAGACGTGTGAGTCCCGCCAAGCTAGGGGGTTAGCGGTAGACGTGCGAGTCCCGCCAAGCTAGGAGGTTAGCGGTAGACGTGCGAGTCTCGCCAAGCTAGGAGGCTGTACCTCCCTCGGGTATCGGGTGAGGGGACCGTATAGCCCTCTGTGTGTGTTAAGGATTGTATGAGGAAAGAATAACAATAAACAGAGTGTGCCTCCTAAAGAAGGTTACTCGTCTTTACAACACTACAAGTCTATGGGTCTCTGTGTGGTGAGTCTATGGGTCTCTGTTTAGCGAGTCTAAGGGTCTCTGTGTGGTGAGTCTATGGGTCTGTGTAGTCCGTCTATAGGTTTCTGTGATGAGTCTATGGGTCTCTGTGTGGTGAGTCTATGGGTCCCTGTGTGATGAGTCTATAGGTATCTGTATGATGAGTCTATGGGTCTATGTGTGGCGAGTCTATGGGTCTCTGTGTGGTGAGTCTATGGGTCTCTGTGTGGTGAGTCTATGTATCTCTATGTGATGAGTCTATGGTCTCTGTGTGATGAGTCTATGGGTTTCTGTGTGGTGATCTATGGGTTTCTGCGTGGCGAGTCTATGGGTCTGTGTAGTCCGTCTATAGGTTTCTGTGATGAGTCTATGGATCTCTGTGTGGCGAGTCTATTGGTCTCTGTGTGGCGAGTCTATGGGTCTCTGTGTGGTGAGTCTATGGGTCTGTGTAGTCCGTCTATAGGTTTTTGTGATGAGTCTATGGGTCTCTGTATGGTGAGTCTATGGGTCCCTGTGTGATGAGTCTATAGGTATCTGTATGATGAGTCTATGGGTCTATGTGTGGCGAGTCTATGGGTCTCTGTATGGTGAGTCTATGGGTCTCTGTGTGGTGAGTCTATGTATCTCTATGTGATGAGTCTATGGGTTTCTGTGTGGTGATCTATGGGTTTCTGCGTGGCGAGTCTATGGATCTGTGTAGTCCGTCTATAGGTTTCTGTGATGAGTCTATGGATCTCTGTGTGGCGAGTCTATGGGTCTCTGTGTGGCGAGTCTATGGGTCTACGTGTGGCGAGTCTTTGGGTCTCTGTGTGGTGAGTCTATGGGTCTGTGTAGTCCGTCTATAGGTTTTTGTGATGAGTCTATGGGTCTCTGTGTGGCGAGTCTATGGGTCTCTGTGTGGCGAGTCTATGGGTCTACGTGTGGCGAGTCTATGGGTCTCTGTGTGGTGAGTCTATGAGTCTGTGTAGTACGTCTATAGGTTTTTGTGATGAGTTTATGGGTCTCTGTGTGGTGAGTCTATGGGTCCCTGTGTGATGAGTCTACAGGTATCTGTATGATGAGTCTATGGGTCTCTGTGTGGCGAGTCTATGGGTCTACGTGTGGCGAGTCTATGGGTCTCTGTGTGGTGAGTCTATGGGTCTGTGTAGTCCGTCTATAGGTTTCTGTGATGAGTCTATGGATCTCTGTGTGGCGAGTCTATGGGTCTCTGTGTGGCGAGTCTATGGGTCTACGTGTGGCGAGTCTTTGGGTCTCTGTGTGGTGAGTCTATGGGTCTGTGTAGTCCGTCTATAGGTTTTTGTGATGAGTCTATGGGTCTCTGTGTGGCGAGTCTATGGGTGTCTGTGTGGCGAGTCTATGGGTCTACGTATGGCGAGTCTATGGGTCTCTGTGTGGTGAGTCTATGGGTCTGTGTAGTACGTCTATAGGTTTTTGTGATGAGTCTATGGGTCTCTGTGTGGTGAGTCTATGGGTCCCTGTGTGATGAGTCTACAGGTATCTGTATGATGAGTCTATGGGTCTCTGTGTGGCGAGTCTATGCGTCTCTGTGTGGTGAGTCTATGGGTCTCTGTGTGGTGAGTCTATGTATCTCTATGTGATGAGTCTATGATCTCTGTGAGATGAGTCTATGGGTTTCTGTGTGGTGATCTATAGGTTTCTGCATGGCGAGTCTATGGGTCTGTGTAGTCCGTCTATAGGTTTCTGTGATGAGTCTATGGATCTCTGTGTGGCGAGTCTATGGGTCTCTGTGTGGCGAGTCTATGGGTCTACGTGTGGCGAGTCTATGGGTCTCTGTGTGGTGAGTCTATGGGTCTGTGTAGTCCGTCTATAGGTTTTTGTGATGAGTCTATGGGTCTCTGTGTGGTGAGTCTATGGGTCCCTGTGTGATGAGTCTATGGGTCTCTGTGTGGCGAGTCTATGGGTCTCTGTGTGGCGAGTCTATGGGTCTCTGTGTGATGAGTCTATGGGTCTCTGTGTGGCGAGTCTATGGGTCTCTATGCGGTGAGTGTATGGGTCTCTGTGTGGTGAGTCTATGATCTCTGTGAGATGAGTCTATGGGTTTCTGTGTGGTGATCTATAGGTTTCTGCATGGCGAGTCTATGGGTCTGTGTAGTCCGTCTATAGGTTTCTGTGATGAGTCTATGGATCTCTGTGTGGCGAGTCTATGGGTCTCTGTGTGGCGAGTCTATGGGTCTACGTGTGGCGAGTCTATGGGTCTCTGTGTGGTGAGTCTATGGGTCTGTGTAGTCCGTCTATAGGTTTTTGTGATGAGTCTATGGGTCTCTGTGTGGTGAGTCTATGGGTCCCTGTGTGATGAGTCTATGGGTCTCTGTGTGGCGAGTCTATGGGTCTCTGTGTGGCGAGTCTATGGGTCTCTGTGTGATGAGTCTATGGGTCTCTGTGTGGCGAGTCTATGGGTCTCTATGCGGTGAGTGTATGGGTCTATGTGTGGCGAGTCTATGGGTCTCTATGTGGTGAGTCTGTGGGTCCCTGTGTGATGAGTCTATGGGTCTCTGTGTGGTGAGTCTGTGGGTCTCTGTGTGGTGAGTCTATGGGTCTCTGTGTGGTGAGTGTATGGGTCTCTATGTGGTGAGTCTATGAATATATGTGTGGTGAGTCTATGGTTCTCCGTGTGGCGAGTCTATGGGTCTCTGTGTGGTGAGTCTGTGGGTCTCCGTGTGACGAGTCTATGGGTCTCTGTGTGGCGAGTCTATGGGTCTCTGTGTGGTGAGTCTGTGGGTCTCTGTGTGATGAGTCTATGGGTCTCTGTTTTTAGCGAGTCTATGGTTCTCTATGCGGTGAGTCTATGGATCTCTGTGTGGTGAGTCTATGGGTCTCCGTGTGGCGAGTCTATGGATCTCCGTGTGCCGAATCTATGGGTCTCTGTGTGGCGAGTCTATGGGTCTCTATGTGGTGAGTCTGTGGGTCCCTGTGTGATGAGTCTATGGGTCTCTGTGTGGTGAGTCTGTGGGTCTCTGTGTGGCGAGTCTATGGGTCTCTGTGTGGTGAGTCTGTGGGTCTCCGTGTGACGAGTCTATGGGTCTCTGTGTGGCGAGTCTATGGGTCTCTGTGTGGTGAGTCTGTGGGTCTCTGTGTGATGAGTCTATGGGTCTCTGTATGGTGAGTCTATGGGTCTCTGTGTGGTGAGTCTATGTATCTCTATGGGATGAGTCTATGGGTCTACGTGTGGCGAGTCTATGGGTCTCTGTGTGGTGAGTCTATGGGTCTGTGTAGTACGTCTATAGGTTTTTGTGATGAGTCTATGGGTCTCTGTGTGGTGAGTCTATGGGTCCCTGTGTGATGAGTCTACAGGTATCTGTATGATGAGTCTATGGGTCTCTGTGTGGCGAGTCTATGGGTCTACGTGTGGCGAGTCTATGGGTCTCTGTGTGGTGAGTCTATGGGTCTGTGTAGTTCGTCTATAGGTTTCTGTGATGAGTCTATGGATCTCTGTGTGGCGAGTCTATGGGTCTCTGTGTGGCGAGTCTATGGGTCTACGTGTGGCGAGTCTTTGGGTCTCTGTGTGGTGAGTCTATGGGTCTGTGTAGTCCGTCTATAGGTTTTTGTGATGAGTCTATGGGTCTCTGTGTGGCGAGTCTATGGGTCTCTGTGTGGCGAGTCTATGGGTCTACGTGTGGCGAGTCTATGGGTCTCTGTGTGGTGAGTCTATGGGTCTGTGTAGTACGTCTATAGGTTTTTGTGATGAGTCTATGGGTCTCTGTGTGGTGAGTCTATGGGTCCCTGTGTGATGAGTCTACAGGTATCTGTATGATGAGTCTATGGGTCTCTGTGTGGCGAGTCTATGCGTCTCTGTGTGGTGAGTCTATGGGTCTCTGTGTGGTGAGTCTATGTATCTCTATGTGATGAGTCTATGATCTCTGTGAGATGAGTCTATGGGTTTCTGTGTGATGAGTCTATGGGTCTCTGTGTGGCGAGTCTATGGGTCTCTATGCGGTGAGTGTATGGGTCTATGTGTGGCGAGTCTATGGGTCTCTATGTGGTGAGTCTGTGGGTCCCTGTGTGATGAGTCTATGGGTCTCTGTG
The DNA here is from genome assembly GCF_010993605.1 of Petromyzon marinus. Lineage (NCBI taxonomy): Eukaryota > Metazoa > Chordata > Hyperoartia > Petromyzontiformes > Petromyzontidae > Petromyzon > Petromyzon marinus. Next base: position 248,149 of record NW_022638218.1, read on the forward strand.
TGGTGAGTCTGTGGGTCTCTGTGTGGTGAGTCTATGGGTCTCTGTGTGGTGAGTGTATGGGTCTCTATGTGGTGTGTCTATGAATATATGTGTGGTGAGTCTATGGTTCTCCGTGTGGCGAGTCTATGGGTCTCTGTGTGGTGAATCTGTGGGTCTCCGTGTGACGAGTCTATGGGTCTCTTTGTGGCGAGTCTATGGGTCTCTGTGTGGTGAGTCTGTGGGTCTCTGTGTGATGAGTCTATGGGTCTCTGTTTTTAGCGAGTCTATGGTTCTCTATGCGGTGAGTCTATGGATCTCTGTGTGGTGAGTCTATGGGTCTCCGTGTGGCGAGTCTATGGATCTCCGTGTGCCGAATCTATGGGTCTCTGTGTGGCGAGTCTATGGGTCTCTATGTGGTGAGTCTGTGGGTCCCTGTGTGATGAGTCTATGGGTCTCTGTGTGGTGAGTCTGTGGGTCTCTGTGTCGTGAGTCTATGGGTCTCTGTGTGGTGAGTGTATGGGTCACTATGTGGTGAGTCTATGAATATATGTGTGGTGAGTCTATGGGTCTCCGTGTGGCGAGTCTATGGGTCTCTGTGTGGTGAGTCTGTGGGTCTCCGTGTGACGAGTCTATGGGTCTCTGTGTGGCGAGTCTATGGGTCTCTGTGTGGTGAGTCTGTGGGTCTCTGTGTGATGAGTCTATGGGTCTCTGTATGGTGAGTCTATGGGTCTCTGTGTGGTGAGTCTATGTATCTCTATGTGATGAGTCTATGGGTCTACGTGTGGCGAGTCTATGGGTCTCTGTGTGGTGAGTCTATGGGTCTGTGTAGTACGTCTATAGGTTTTTGTGATGAGTCTATGGTTCTCTGTGTGGTGAGTCTATGGGTGCCTGTGTGATGAGTCTACAGGTATCTGTATGATGAGTCTATGGGTCTCTGTGTGGCGAGTCTATGCGTCTCTGTGTGGTGAGTCTATGGGTCTCTGTGTGGTGAGTCTATGTATCTCTATGTGATGAGTCTATGATCTCTGTGAGATGAGTCTATGGGTTTCTGTGTGGTGATCTATAGGTTTCTGCATGGCGAGTCTATGGGTCTGTGTAGTCCGTCTATAGGTTTCTGTGATGAGTCTATGGATCTCTGTGTGGCGAGTCTATGGGTCTCTGTGTGGCGAGTCTATGGGTCTACGTGTGGCGAGTCTATGGGTCTCTGTGTGGTGAGTCTATGGGTCTGTGTAGTCCGTCTATAGGTTTTTGTGATGAGTCTATGGGTCTCTGTGTGGTGAGTCTATGGGTCCCTGTGTGATGAGTCTATGGGTCTCTGTGTGGCGAGTCTATGGGTCTCTGTGTGGCGAGTATATGGGTCTCTGTGTGATGAGTCTATGGGTCTCTGTGTGGCGAGTCTATGGGTCTCTATGCGGTGAGTGTATGGGTCTATGTGTGGCGAGTCTATGGGTCTCTATGTGGTGAGTCTGTGGGTCCCTGTGTGATGAGTCTATGGGTCTCTGTGTGGTGAGTCTGTGGGTCTCTGTGTGGTGAGTCTATGGGTCTCTGTGTGGTGAGTGTATGGGTCTCTATGTGGTGTGTCTATGAATATATGTGTGGTGAGTCTATGGTTCTCCGTGTGGCGAGTCTATGGGTCTCTGTGTGGTGAGTCTGTGGGTCTCCGTGTGACGAGTCTATGGGTCTCTGTGTGGCGAGTCTATGGGTCTCTGTGTGGTGAGTCTGTGGGTCTCTGTGTGATGAGTCTATGGGTCTCTGTTTTTAGCGAGTCTATGGTTCTCTATGCGGTGAGTCTATGGATCTCTGTGTGGTGAGTCTATGGGTCTCCGTGTGGCGAGTCTATGGATCTCCGTGTGCCGAATCTATGGGTCTCTGTGTGGCGAGTCTATGGGTCTCTATGTGGTGAGTCTGTGGGTCCCTGTGTGATGAGTCTATGGGTCTCTGTGTGGTGAGTCTGTGGGTCTCTGTGTCGTGAGTCTATGGGTCTCTGTGTGGTGAGTGTATGGGTCTCTATGTGGTGAGTCTATGAATATATGTGTGGTGAGTCTATGGTTCTCCGTGTGGCGAGTCTATGGGTCTCTGTGTGGTGAGTCTGTGGGTCTCCGTGTGACGAGTCTATGGGTCTCTGTGTGGCGAGTCTATGGGTCTCTGTGTGGTGAGTCTGTGGGTCTCTGTGTGATGAGTCTATGGGTCTCTGTATGGTGAGTCTATGGGTCTCTGTGTGGTGAGTCTATGTATCTCTATGTGATGAGTCTATGGGTCTACGTGTGGCGAGTCTATGGGCCTCTGTGTGGTGAGTCTATGGGTCTGTGTAGTACGTCTATAGGTTTTTGTGATGAGTCTATGGGTCTCTGTGTGGTGAGTCTATGGGTCCCTGTGTGATGAGTCTACAGGTATCTGTATGATGAGTCTATGGGTCTCTGTGTGGCGAGTCTATGGGTCTACGTGTGGCGAGTCTATGGGTCTCTGTGTGGTGAGTCTATGGGTCTGTGTAGTTCGTCTATAGGTTTCTGTGATGAGTCTATGGATCTCTGTGTGGCGAGTCTATGGGTCTCTGTGTGGCGAGTCTATGGGTCTACGTGTGGCGAGTCTTTGGGTCTCTGTGTGGTGAGTCTATGGGTCTGTGTAGTCCGTCTATAGGTTTTTGTGATGAGTCTATGGGTCTCTGTGTGGCGAGTCTATGGGTCTCTGTGTGGCGAGTCTATGGGTCTACGTGTGGCGAGTCTATGGGTCTCTGTGTGGTGAGTCTATGGGTCTGTGTAGTACGTCTATAGGTTTTTGTGATGAGTCTATGGGTCTCTGTGTGGTGAGTCTATGGGTCCCTGTGTGATGAGTCTACAGGTATCTGTATGATGAGTCTATGGGTCTCTGTGTGGCGAGTCTATGCGTCTCTGTGTGGTGAGTCTATGGGTCTCTGTGTGGTGAGTCTATGTATCTCTATGTAATGAGTCTATGATCTCTGTGAGATGAGTCTATGGGTTTCTGTGTGATGAGTCTATGGGTCTCTGTGTGGCGAGTCTATGGGTCTCTGTGTGGCGAGTCTATGGGTCTCTGTGTGATGAGTCTATGGGTCTCTGTGTGGCGAGTCTATGGGTCTCTATGCGGTGAGTGTATGGGTCTATGTGTGGCGAGTCTATGGGTCTCTATGTGGTGAGTCTGTGGGTCCCTGTGTGATGAGTCTATGGGTCTCTGTGTGGTGAGTCTGTGGGTCTCTGTGTGGTGAGTCTATGGGTCTCTGTGTGGTGAGTGTATGGGTCTCTATGTGGTGTGTCTATGAATATATGTGTGGTGAGTCTATGGTTCTCCGTTTGGCGAGTCTATGGGTCTCTGTGTGGTGAGTCTGTGGGTCTCCGTGTGACGAGTCTATGGGTCTCTGTGTGGCGAGTCTATGGGTCTCTGTGTGGTGAGTCTGTGGGTCTCTGTGTGATGAGTCTATGGGTCTCTGTTTTTAGCGAGTCTATGGTTCTCTATGCGGTGAGTCTATGGATCTCTGTGTGGTGAGTCTATGGGTCTCCGTGTGGCGAGTCTATGGATCTCCGTGTGCCGAATCTATGGGTCTCTGTGTGGCGAGTCTATGGGTCTCTATGTGGTGAGTCTGTGGGTCCCTGTGTGATGAGTCTATGGGTCTCTGTGTGGTGAGTCTGTGGGTCTCTGTGTCGTGAGTCTATGGGTCTCTGTGTGGTGAGTGTATGGGTCTCTATGTGGTGAGTCTATGAATATATGTGTGGTGAGTCTATGGGTCTCCGTGTGGCGAGTCTATGGGTCTCTGTGTGGTGAGTCTGTGGGTCTCTGTGTGGTGAGTCTGTGGGTCTCTGTGTGGCGAGTCTATGGGTCTCTGTGTGGTGAGTCTGTGGGTCTCTGTGTGATGAGTCTATGGGTCTCTGTATGGTGAGTCTATGGGTCTCTGTGTGGTGAGTCTATGTATCTCTATGTGATGAGTCTATGGGTCTACGTGTGGCGAGTCTATGGGTCTCTGTGTGGTGAGTCTATGGGTCTGTGTAGTACGTCTATAGGTTTTTGTGATGAGTCTATGGGTCTCTGTGTGGTGAGTCTATGGGTCCCTGTGTGATGAGTCTACAGGTATCTGTATGATGAGTCTATGGGTCTCTGTGTGGCGAGTCTATGGGTCTACGTGTGGCGAGTCTATGGGTCTCTGTGTGGTGAGTCTATGGGTCTGTGTAGTTCGTCTATAGGTTTCTGTGATGAGTCTATGGATCTCTGTGTGGCGAGTCTATGGGTCTCTGTGTGGCGAGTCTATGGGTCTACGTGTGGCGAGTCTTTGGGTCTCTGTGTGGTGAGTCTATGGGTCTGTGTAGTCCGTCTATAGGTTTTTGTGATGAGTCTATGGGCTCTGTGTGGCGAGTCTATGGGTCTCTGTGTGGCGAGTCTATGGGTCTCTGTGTGGCGAGTCTATTGGTCTCTGTGTGGTGAGTCTATGGGTCCCTGTGTGATGAGTCTACAGGTATCTGTATGATGAGTCTATGGGTCTCTGTGTGGCGAGTCTATGCGTCTCTGTGTGGTGAGTCTATGGGTCTCTGTGTGGTGAGTCTATGTATCTCTATGTGATGAGTCTATGATCTCTGTGAGATGAGTCTATGGGTTTCTGTGTGGTGTTCTATGGGTTTCTGCATGGCGAGTCTATGGGTCTGTGTAGTCCGTCTATAGGTTTCTGTGATGAGTCTATAGATCTCTGTGTGGCGAGTCTATGGGTCTCTGTGTGGCGAGTCTATGGGTCTACGTGTGGCGAGTCTATGGGTCTCTGTGTGGTGAGTCTATGGGTCTGTGTAGTCCGTCTATAGGTTTTTGTGATGAGTCTATGGGTCTCTGTGTGGTGAGTCTATGGGTCCCTGTGTGATGAGTCTATGGGTCTCTGTGTGGCGAGTCTATGGGTCTCTGTGTGGCGAGTCTATGGGTCTCTGTGTGATGAGTCTATGGGTCTCTGTGTGGCGAGTCTATGGGTCTCTATGCGGTGAGTGTATGGGTCTATGTGTGGCGAGTCTATGGGTCTCTATGTGGTGAGTCTGTGGGTCCCTGTGTGATGAGTCTATGGGTCTCTGTGTGGTGAGTCTGTGGGTCTCTGTGTGGTGAGTCTATGGGTCTCTGTGTGGTGAGTGTATGGGTCTCTATGTGGTGTGTCTATGAATATATGTGTGGTGAGTCTATGGTTCTCCGTGTGGCGAGTCTATGGGTCTCTGTGTGGTGAGTCTGTGGGTCTCCGTGTGACGAGTCTATGGGTCTCTGTGTGGCGAGTCTATGGGTCTCTGTGTGGTGAGTCTGTGGGTCTCTGTGTGATGAGTCTATGGGTCTCTGTTTTTAGCGAGTCTATGGTTCTCTATGCGGTGAGTCTATGGATCTCTGTGTGGTGAGTCTATGGGTCTCCGTGTGGCGAGTCTATGGATCTCCGTGTGCCGAATCTATGGGTCTCTGTGTGGCGAGTCTATGGGTCTCTATGTGGTGAGTCTGTGGGTCCCTGTGTGATGAGTCTATGGGTCTCTGTGTGGTGAGTCTGTGGGTCTCTGTGTCGTGAGTCTATGGGTCTCTGTGTGGTGAGTGTATGGGTCTCTGTGTGATGAGTCTGTGGGTCTCCGTGTGACGAGTCTATGGGTCTCTGTGTGGCGAGTCTATGGGTCTCTGTGTGGTGAGTCTGTGGGTCTCTGTGTGATGAGTCTATTGGTCTCTGTGTGGCGAGTCTATGGGTCTCTGTTTTTAGCGAGTCTATGGGTCTCTGTGTGGTGAGTCTATGGGTCTCTTTGTGACGAGTCTATGGGTCTCTGTGTGGTGAGTCTATAGGTCTCTATGTGATGAGTCTATAGGTATCTGTATGATGAGTCTGTGGGTCTCCGTGTGATGAGTCTATGGATCTCTGTGTGGTGAGTCTGTGGGTCTCCGTGTGAGTGAGTCTATGGATCTCTATGCGGTGAGTCTATGGGTCTCTGTGTGATGAGTCTATCAGTTCGTCACGCGACGGGCGTTTCTGTCTGCCGCCAGGCTGGATGGTGAATCGCAAGTGAAGGGATCTCAGAAGCAGTTCTTTGACATCCATCTGCTTCCACGGACCATTCTCAGAAAAGTTGACTTTCTGAACGCACCCTTGGGTCACACACCATCATCGTGAGCGCAATTGGAGAGAAGTTTCTTTTGTTCGTTTCGTTTGCACTTTTTTCAAATTTTAATCCACATTAAGTTATTGCTTAAACAATTCAGGAGGCATTGCTTATCAAACATGCATCAAGGATACAATTTTAGACAGTCTAGGCATTGAGCTTATATAAAGTGACACAGTACGGGATGAGTTTGGGATTTGGACTGATGTTGGATATTTTAATGGCAATTTCTGTTCTTTAAATTTTTATTTTATTTTTTTAGACCTTCCGATCGCTTACATTCACGTGACGAACGGCGTGCGCGCGTGCGTGTCGTCCGTCTGCCATCGTCACGTGGCCCATTCGGTGGGAAAATGGCGGCCGTGACGTCACGGGGGGCGGCCGTGACGTCACGGGGGGCTGCCGTGACGTCACGGGGGGGGTGTGCCGTGACGTCGTGCGAGAAACCGTCACTTCGAATAAACCTCTCCTCGCTTTCCAATCGGTCCTCGAGAGCAACGTTTCTTAAACTTTTTCTTTGGGATCCATGGAAACCACCACCCCCCCCCCACCACCTCCCTCAACACAAAACTTCGTTCAGCTTATCTCCGTAAACATCAGGAACACAACATCGTTCACGTGACGGAAAGTAACTTTTTTTTGTTTTGTTTTTATACGCAGCTGATCAACTCTGCGTTTGCATCACAGCCGCCAAGGACCCACCGGGAGGACCGTCACGGACCACTACTGAAACGAAACTATTTCACTTGCCCGCTGCCGAGCTATGTAGCTCGTTTCCAGAAGCGACCCGGCTCTCACAAATGACACCAGCAGCCCAACACTCTAAACGCGTGGCGATGTTGATTCTGAATTTGGAGGAGGAGGAGGAGGAAGAGGGGGGGGAGAGAGAGAGAGAGAGAGATGCACGCAGACTCCAAATACACAGCAGCAAACAGCAGCAGCAGCTGTCGGGGTCGGGATTGAACCCACGACCTCGCCGTGGCGCCCACACTCTTGAGAACCGCTGGCCTGGAGCAGCTGTTGAGATGCCACACTCTGGGGTAACCCCCCACCGCCACAAACGATTTGTCTCGCCAAACTCTCCGACCGTCCGCGATGACGGAACCTCGAGCCGAAAGTTCGATTTCGGGGGGGGGGGGGGGGGGGCGCTTTTTGGGATTGCGATCGGCTGGCACGAAGGGGAGGTCACCGCCCCCGTTATTCAGGGCGACGGGGGGGGGGGGGGTTTAAAAAAATAAAAAGAGTCCAGAGTCGCTTCCGCCCCCCCCCGATGTCATTTTTTTCACCCCGCTAAAAAAAAGTTGCCGTGACCTCACGCGGTGTCCTCGAACGGCACTGCTTTTGGGCTGTAAGGAATTCGCCATCGTGACGTTCAAGGTCGCTTTTACACGGGCGCGGAACTCGGGGCCGTGAACAGTGTAATTCGCTCGAATTGCAAAACGCTGTGGGTTTACCATTGCCTCATCGACCTGTCCGGCTTTACCGCTATTAATGTAGTTTATTTTTCGATTTAAAGCTTTCGTGACTGCAATGATTCATCTTCTTTGGTTCTTTCGGTAAAGCCACGTAGAATGAGAATAAAATAATACATTGATAAAATAAAATAACACAATAATATTCTCACGACGTTTCGGCCACAACACAAGTTGAGGCATCAAGGCCGTGATCTGAACGTGGCTCTCGCACTCCAGCGCTGTCCTACCAGACAGTCTCGTCCCTTCACCTGATGAAGGCCGCTTGTGTTGTGGCCGAAACGTCGTGAGAATATTATTGTGTTATTTTATTTTATCAATTTATTATTTTATTCTCATTCTACGTGGTGACTTTACCGAAAGAACCAAAGAAAATGTAGTTTATTGTTAAAAATTCGGTCGCGGCCCCTGCGATCACTGTTGCATTGCATTTAAGGCTTTATTTTGGTGATTTCGAAAACGTTTTTTTTTGGGGGGGGTTTGGCCATGTTTTTGTTTATTACAGTATGGAGTTTAGACTGATGGCCTTAATCTTAAGTTGTCTTGTGGTTGTTGTTGTTGTTGTTTGACTTGCATCCCACTGGGATTTTTGCCCACAGCGTTGGTGTACACGGTAACTTTTTCAGGAATATTTTGCTGTTTTTTTCCCTGGATTTTCGGTTTGCACAGTCACACACACAAAGTCACTTTAAGATGTTTTTTTTTTCTTGTTCGTGTTTTTGTTTTTTGTTTGTTGCGGTTGCAACCCCGATTCGAGAGCCGAATGGCTCACAGGACCGTACCAAATAAATGGAACTAACCGCTATTGAGTGTTTTTAAGGTCTATACGGCATACAGACGTTTTAATACGGCAACAGCAACACCCAACGGTGCTTGTTTGTGTTTTGACCCGCGCGATGGGACTTTGTACGATGAACGTTGAGATTTATGAGGTGCGCGGGGTGACCAATGAGGTCTGAATTTGTCGGTTGATAGGAATGGTGAGCGCTGAACTCGTTAAGTAATTGGCCAAGTTTTATTTAGGTGACAATTATTGACTGATTGGCTGTGTCGGGTGGCGGTGGCTAGTTTCACGACGCACGTTTATATTTACGCGATCTAACCCGAACAACAACAACAACAAAAACCTTTATTATGGATATTATTTAAGATTGTACAATCTTGAGCCTAAGCAAAGAAAGTTTAAAATACGTAAAAATCTCTTTCGACCTATATCCTTAGATACCAAATATATTCCGAAATTGGGTTGTAAAAAGTCCGATATCTGAAAAATTAAAACTAATGGCATTTGCTTTTTTCCGTGTCCTGCGGATCAAAAGATGTGCCAGAAAGCCTAGGCAGCATCCCCGAAAGCTGTCCCCCCGGTGTCAATCAAGTTAAATAAAATCTGGTCACACGCAAACGAAAATAAACCACACGAATACCAGATTATAAGACGCAAACCCTCCCCGCCCAAACGCTTTCCTTAAAATACAGAGGAGTAAAAATGTTCGACTTAACCGTTCGGGAGAACACGACCGTCGATGCCGTCCGTTCACGGAAATTTGCGCGGGGCGGGGGGTGTGGGGTGGTGTGTGGCAGCAAACGGAAGAACGTGGCACGAACTGTGGACATTTTGGACATTAGAATAGCCAAAAAAAGTTTCACACGGACACCCGGGGAAAAGCGGAGTCAGCTGTAGCTTCCCCCCCCGTTTTACCGGCAAGAACCCACGAGGGGCGTTCAGGTGTTGGTCGAACACCCCGAGCGTAGAAGCACGTTGCGGCGAGGCATCGTCAGGTCTGCGTTAAGTCACACGGCCATGCTCTGTGGTTTAAAGGGGCATGCAAAAACAAGCGCGCTTCGACGATGATAATGTACGCATCGTCCTTGAGACTGAATAGCCTGCACCAGAGCCCACACAGCCTCCTCCTGTAATGGCCGTGTCTCACCACCGGCGTGAGGCCAGAGGACAGCACAAGGACAATGCAATAAAACGTGCTTTGATAATTGTGATAATTACAAACGCGCTCGTCCTCCAAAATGATTGTCCTGCTATCGTGTATTTTTTATATATATACCTATATAGCCTCTTTATCCCAGGCGTTCTACAAGCGCTTTGAGTGGTACAATCAGATTATCTGAAGGTGATATGGTGAATAGGAATGGGTGATGGGGATGGAGGTGCGTGGGTATGGGGATCGCGGGGGTACCTAGGGATGGAGGGGTGAAGGACGGACGGGCAAATGCGAAGAGGTGCGGGGTCTTGAGGGAGGAGCGGACGCTACACGGGGGGGGGGGGGGGGGGGGTGGGGGAGGAGGGGGGTGCTTCACGCTTAACGTGGAGGGAAAGTTTGTTCCAGTGCGGGTGACTCAAGCAGGGAAAAGGAGCGGAAGCGGTGGATCGTGCACAGGGGGCAGGGGACGGGGACGGGGACGGTGACGGAGTAAGGAGAGGTTGCGGGCGGAGCGAGCAGGCGGTGGACATGATACGAGCGGAAGGAAGCCGAGGTACGGCGGGGGGGGGGGGGGGGCAAGGGGCAAGCCTATGGGGAGATCTGCAGACTCGCGTCAGTCAGGAGCAGGAGCTTGAACGGACACCGCTAGCGTAATGGGGAGCCCCTCCGCACTTCTGTCAGAAGGGCCGAGGGTTCGGGAGCAGCGCGGCAAGACGGAGCAGCGGGCAGACGCAAAGTCGGAACCCGCCGCAGTGGAATGAACGCGGCAGGCTGGGGCTGGGAGGCCCGAGTGGGAGAGAGTTTGCGGTCGCCCGCATACTGGGAGTCCGGCGGTGGGCTGAGTGACGTAGAGAAGGGGGGGGGGGGGGGCTGTGCTTCGCGAATCCTTCGCGGGGTTTGCGGCGAGTTAAAGGGGACCGCTTGGACAAGCCGACCCCCCCCTGTTTATTCCGGAGGACCCCTGTAACCCCCCCCCCCCCCCCCAGCTGAGCGAACCTCCCCACCGGGCGAGCGAGCGAGAGGCATCGCCGGCGCTCAGCCCATTTGTGTCTTCGCCAGGGCAAGGAGGCCCGTCCGCCGTAGCCGGCGCTTTTGTCAGAAGCGGCCTGGCCGTCGCTCAGCGATAAGCTCAGCGAAGTGGCTGATATCATGTGCGGGGGGGGGGGGGGGAGGGGGGGTGGTGGTGGTGAAGGTGGTGGTAGTGGGGGGGTCTGGTGGGGGGGGGGGGGGAGGTGATCCCGTTGCTAGCGTTGTCTAAGAGCCGTCTTCACCTCCTCGGCCCGGCTGAGGCTGCGCCACTGAGCGGTAGCTCCACGAAGTGGCTGACATCATGCGCGGAAATGGGGGGGGGGGGGGGGGGTGGTGAAGGTGGTGGTGGTGGGGTCTGGTGGGGGTGGTGAAGGGGTGGTGAAGGTGGTGGTGGTGGGGTCTGGTGGGGTCTGGTGGGGGGGTGGTGAAGGGGTGGTGAAGGTGGTGGTGGTTGTGGGGTCTGGTGGGGGGGTGGTGAAGGGGTGGTGAAGGTGGTGGTGGTGGTGGGGTCTGGTGGTGGGGGGGTGTCTGGTGGGGGTGGGGTGTCTGGTGGGGGTGGGGGGTGATCCCGTTGCTAGCGCTGCCCAAGAGCCGTCTTCACCTCCTCGGCCCGGCTGAGGCTGCGCCACTGAACGGTAGCTCAGCGAAGTGGCTGACATCATGTGTGGAAATGGGGGGGGGGGGGGTGGTGAAGGTGGTGGTGGAGGGGTTTGGTGGTGAAGGGGTGGTGAAGGGTTGGTGAAGGTGGTGGTGGTGGTGGGGTCTGGTGGGGGTGGTGAAGGGGTGGTGAAGGTGGTGATGGTGGGGTCTGGTGGGGGGGGTCTGGTGGGGGGTGGGGGGTGATCCCGTTGCTAGCGTTGTCTAAGAGCCGTCTTCACCTCCTCGGCCCGGCTGAAGCTGCGCCACTGAGCGGTAGCTCAGCGAAGTGGCTGACATCATGTGCGGAAATGGGGGGGGGGGGGGTGGTGAAGGTGGTGGTGGTGGGGGTTTGGTGGGGGTGGTGAAGGGGTGGTGAAGGTGGTGGTGGAGGGGTTTGGTGGGGGGGTGGTGAAGGTGGTGGTGGTGGGGGTCTGGTGGGGGTGGTGAAGGGGTGGTGAAGGGGTGGTGAAGGTGGTGGTGGTGGTGGGGTCTGGTGGGGGTCTGGTGGGGGGGTGGTGAAGGGGTGGTGAAGGTGGTGGTGGTGGTGGGGTCTGGTGGGGGTGGGGGGGTGTCTGGTGGGGGTGGGGGGTGGGGGGGGTGATCCCCGTTGCTAGCGCTGCCCGAGAGCCGTCTTCACCTCCTCGGGCCGGCTGAGGCTGTGCCACTGAGCGATGGGGTGCCGCGCGTTGTTCAGCATGTCATTCCAGTGCCGGAGGCCTCCGCCCGTCGCCTCCGAGCCCACGAACACCTTGCCGATCATGTCGTTCTTCTTCATCTTATCGTGGTCGATGACCGAGATGACCAGCTGCACCTTCTGTGGCGTGGCGGAGGAGAGGGGAGGGGAGGAGAGCGAGGGGCGGTGGTGTCACGGGTTGAGAGAGAGAGAGAGACGGACACGGATAGAGCGTGCGTGGGTGGGTTACAGCTCCACGCTGTCCGGTCGGGACAGGTACAAACGAAAGAGAAAGATCCCACCCACCCACCCACCCGCCCGCGTAGCCTCAACAGACTTTTTTGGGGCAAGCGCCGTTAGCGAGCAGCAGCGTCGCCCATGGAGGATGCCGCTGGGGTGGGTGGCCAACATCAGGTGCCAGGTAATCATTTGGTGCCCGGGTAACGACCTAGGGGGAGGCCCGGGACCGGTTCAGGGAATCGTCAACCGGCGTCGACCGTGAGCGGGAATCGAGCCTGGGACAGCTCAGGGCTCTAACCACGGTGCTACCGCCCCGCACTCAACCACTCAGCAAAAACCCAGCCACCAACCCCCGCTCACGTGCCCACACTCAACCGGGCACATGCCCACACTCAACCGGGCACGTGCCCGCCCACACACTGACCCCACCAAGCCAGCCAGCCATCAACCCACTCAGCAACACACTCCCCGCCATCAACCCAACAATCCACCAACCCCAGCCACTCGCCAACCCCAATCAACCACCGAAAACCTTCGCCCACCCACCTAAACACCCGCCCACCTACTCAACCCATCCACCCACAAACACCTACAGACCCACCCAACTACTCAAATCATCCACCAATGGGACCATCTACCAACCCACCCACCGACCCCCCTCACCCACCCACACACCTACCTACCCACCTACTCAACCCATCCACCCACTCAACCACCCACAAATCCACTCACCCATCAAACCACCCATCCACCAACCCACTCACCCACCCACCCACCTACTCAACCCATCCATCCACCCACTCAACCACTCACCAATACACTCACCCATCAACCCACCCATCCACCAACCCAGCCACTCACCAACCCAGCCACTCAACAACCCACTCAACCACCAAACCCCTCACACACCCACCCACCTACTCAACCCACCCACCCACTCAACCACCCACCAATCCAATCACCCATCAACCCACCCATCCACCAACCCAGCCACTCACGAACCACCAAACTCCTCACCCACCCACCCACCCACACACCCACCCACCCACCCACCTACTCAACCCACCCACCCACTCAACCACCCACCAATCCAATCACCCATCAACCCACCCATCCACCAACCCAGCCACTCACCAACCCACTCAACCACCAATCCCCTCACCCACCCGCCCACCCACACACCCGCCCACCCACCTACTCAACCCACCCACCCACTCAACCACCCACCAATCCAATCACCCATCAACCCACCCATCCACCAATCCAGCCACTCACCAACCCACTCAACCACCAAACCCACCACCCACCCACCCACCCACACACACACCGACCCACCCACCTACTCAACCCACCCACCCACTCAACCACCCACCAATCCCATCACCCATCAACCCACCCATCCACCAACCCAGCACGGCCCCGATGGGGACTCATCATCCCTCTCCCGCTATCCCTCTCTCGCTCTCGACCCACGTGGATCTGGTCGGTGGTGATGTCGAAGGTGAACGACTCGTTGTAGTAGGGGTCCAGCGTCTCCTTCTTGATGGTCGTCTTTTTCTTCTTGATCCTCTTGCCGTTCTCCATCAGCTGGATCTTCACGAAGGGGTCTGCGGTGATCGAGCGTCAAAGCCGCACAGCATCGACATCAAGGCACACCCCCCCCACAACCTCCCCCACCACCACCCCTTCTTGCCAGTGACAAAATTCAAGAATGCGTTTCACCCTTTCCGGCAATTAAGCAAAAAGTAAAACGCCGTTAAGATGTTCTCCTGGTTCTTTGAAACAAATCACGAACAAAACGCTAGCTACTGTGAGGGTGTTACGGTAGGCTAGCTACGGTGAGGGTGTTACGGTAGGCTAGCTACGGTGAGGGTGTTACGGTAGGCTAGCTAGGGTGAGGGTGTTACGGTAGGCTAGCTACGGTGAGGGTGTTACGGTAGGCTAGCTACGGTGAGGACGTTACGGTAGGCTAGCTACGGTGAGGGTGTTACGGTAGGCTAGCTACGGTGAGGGTGTTACGGTAGGCTAGCTACGGTGAGGGTGTTACGGTAGGCTAGCTACGGTGAGGGTGTTACGGTAGGCTAGCTAGGGTGAGGGTGTTACGGTAGGCTAGCTACGGTGAGGGTGTTACGGTAGGCTAGCTACGGTGAGGGTGTTACGGTAGGCTAGCTACGGTGAGGGTGCTACGGTAGGCTAGCTACGGTGAGGGTGTTACGGTAGGCTAGCTACGGTGAGGGTGTTACGGTAGGCTAGCTACGGTGAGGGTGTTACGGTAGGGTAGCTACGGTGAGGGTGTTACGGTAGGCTAGCTACGGTGAGGGTGTTACGGTAGGCTAGCTACGGTGAGGGTGTTACGGTAGGCTAGCTACGGTGAGGGTGCTACGGTAGGCTAGCTACGGTGAGGGTGTTACGGTAGGCTAGCTACGGTGAGGGTGTTACGGTAGGCTAGCTACGGTGAGGGTGTTACGGTAGGCTAGCTACGGTGAGGGTGTTACGGTAGGCTAGCTACGGTGAGGGTGTTACGGTAGGCTAGCTACGGTGAGGGTGTTACGGTAGGCTAGCTACGGTGAGGGTGTTACGGTAGGCTAGCTACGGTGAGGGTGTTACGGTAGGCTAGCTAGGGTGAGGGTGTTACGGTAGGCTAGCTACGGTGAGGGTGTTACGGTAGGCTAGCTACGGTGAGAGTGTTACGGTAGGCTAGCTACGGTGAGGGTGATACGGTAGGCTAGCTACGGTGAGGGTGCTACGGTAGGCTAGCTACGGTGAGGGTGTTACGGTAGGCTAGCTACGGTGAGGGTGTTACGGTAGGCTAGCTACGGTGAGGGTGTTACGGTAGGCTAGCTACGGTGAGGGTGTTACGGTAGGCTAGCTACGGTGAGGGTGTTACGGTAGGCTAGCTACTGTGAGGGTGTTACGGTAGGCTAGCTACGGTGAGGACGTTACGGTAGGCTAGCTCCGGTGAGGGTGTTACGGTAGGCTAGCTACGGTGAGGGTGTTACGGTAGGCTAGCTACGGTGAGGGTGATACGGTAGGGTAGCTACAGTGAGGGTGTTACGATAGGCTAGCTACGGTGAGGGTGTTACGGTAGGCTAGCTACGGTGAGGGTGATACGGTAGGCTAGCTACTGTGAGGGTGTTACGGTAGGCTAGCTATGGTGAGGGTGTTACGGTAAGCTAGCTACGGTGAGGGTGTTACGGTAGGCTAGCTACGGTGAGAGTGTTACGGTAGGGTAGCTACGGTGAGGGTGTTACGGTAGGCTAGCTACGGTGAAGGTGTTACGGTAGGGTAGCTACGGTGAGGGTGTTACGGTAGGCTAGCTACGGTGAGGGTGTTACGGTAGGGTAGCTACGGTGAGGGTGTTACGGTAGGCTAGCTACGGTGAGGATGTTACGGTAGGCTAGCTACGGTGAGGGTGTTACGGTAGGCTAGCTACGGTGAGGGTGTTACGGTAGGCTAGCTACGGTGAGGGTGTTACGGTAGGCTAGCTACGGTGAGGGTGTTACGGTAGGGTAGCTACGGTGAGGGTGTTACGGTAGGCTAGCTACGGTGAGGGTGTTACGGTAGGCTAGCTACGGTGAGGGTGTTACGGTAGGCTAGCTACGGTGAGGGTGATACGGTAGGGTAGCTACGGTGAGGGTGTTACGGTAGGCTAGCTACGGTGAGGGTGTTACGGTAGGCTAGCTACGGTGAGGGTGTTACGGTAGGCTAGCTACGGTGAGGGTGTTACGGTAGGCTAGCTACGGTGAGGGTGTTACGGTAGGCTAGCTACGGTGAGGGTGCTACGGTAGGCTAGCTACGGTGAGGGTGTTACGGTAGGCTAGCTACGGTGAGGACGTTACGGTAGGCTAGCTACGGTGAGGGTGTTACGGTAGGCTAGCTACGGTGAGGGTGTTACGGTAGGCTAGCTACGGTGAGGGTGTTACGGTAGGCTAGCTAGGGTGAGGGTGTTACGGTAGGCTAGCTACGGTGAGGGTGTTACGGTAGGCTAGCTACTGTGAGGGTGCTACGGTAGGCTAGCTACGGTGAGGACGTTACGGTAGGCTAGCTACGGTGAGGGTGTTACGGTAGGCTAGCTACGGTGAGGGTGATACGGTAGGCTAGCTACGGTGAGGGTGTTACGGTAGGCTAGCTACGGTGAGGGTGTTACGGTAGGCTAGCTACGGTGAGGGTGTTACGGTAGGCTAGCTACGGTGAGGGTGCTACGGTAGGCTAGCTACGGTGAGGGTGTTACGGTAGGCTAGCTAGGGTGAGGGTGTTACGGTAGGCTAGCTACGGTGAGGGTGTTACGGTAGGCTAGCTACGGTGAGGGTGTTACGGTAGGCTAGCTACGGTGAGGGTGTTACGGTAGGCTAGCTACTGTGAGGGTGTTACGGTAGGCTAGCTACGGTGAGGGTGTTACGGTAGGCTAGCTACGGTGAGGGTGTTACGGTAGAGTAGCTACGGTGAGGGTGTTACGGTAGAGTAGCTACGGTGAGGGTGTTACGGTAGGGTAGCTACGGTGAGGGTGTTACGGTAGGCTAGCTACGGTGAGGGTGTTACGGTAGGCTAGCTACGGTGACGGTGTTACGGTAGGCTAGCTACGGTGAGGGTGTTACGGTAGGGTAGCTACGGTGAGGGTGTTACGGTAGGCTAGCTACTGTGAGGGTGTTACGGTAGGCTAGCTACGGTGAGGGTGTTACGGTAGGCTAGCTACGGTGAGGGTGTTACGGTAGAGTAGCTACGGTGAGGGTGTTACGGTAGAGTAGCTACGGTGAGGGTGTTACGGTAGGGTAGCTACGGTGAGGGTGTTACGGTAGGCTAGCTACGGTGAGGGTGTTACGGTAGGCTAGCTACGGTGAGGGTGTTACGGTAGGCTAGCTACGGTGAGGGTGTTACGGTAGGGTAGCTACGGTGAGGGTGTTACGGTATGCTAGCTACGGTGAGGGTGTTACGGTAGGCTAGCTACGGTGAGGGTGTTACGGTAGGCTAGCTACGGTGAGGGTGTTACGGTAGAGTAGCTACGGTGAGGGTGTTACGGTAGAGTAGCTACGGTGAGGGTGTTACGGTAGGGTAGCTACGGTGAGGGTGTTACGGTAGGCTAGCTACGGTGAGGGTGCTACGGTAGGCTAGCTACGGTGAGGGTGTTACGGTAGGCTAGCTACGGTGAGGACGTTACGGTAGGCTAGCTACGGTGAGGGTGTTACGGTAGGGTAGCTAGGGTGAGGGTGTTACGGTAGGCTAGCTACGGTGAGGGTGTTACGGTAGGCTAGCTACGGTGAGGGTGTTACGGTAGGCTAGCTACGGTGAGGGTGTTACGGTAGGCTAGCTACGGTGAGGGTGTTACGGTAGGCTAGCTACGGTGAGGGTGTTACGGTAGGCTAGCTACGGTGAGGGTGTTACGGTAGGCTAGCTACGGTGAGGACGTTACGGTAGGCTAGCTACGGTGAGGACGTTACGGTAGGCTAGCTACGGTGAGGGTGCTACGGTAGGCTAGCTACGGTGAGGGTGTTACGGTAGGCTAGCTACGGTGAGGGTGTTACGGTAGGCTAGCTACGGTGAGGGTGTTACGGTAGGCTAGCTACGGTGAGGGTGTTACGGTAGGCTAGCTACGGTGAGGGTGTTACGGTAGGCTAGCTACGGTGAGGGTGTTACGGTAGGGTAGCTACGGTGAGGGTGATACGGTAGGCTAGCTACGGTGAGGGTGCTACGGTAGGCTAGCTACGGTGAGGGTGTTACGGTAGGCTAGCTACGGTGAGGGTGTTACGGTAGGCTAGCTACAGTGAGGGTGTTACGGTAGGCTAGCTAGGGTGAGGACGTTACGGTAGGGTAGCTACGGTGAGGGTGTTACGGTAGGCTAGCTACGGTGAGGGTGTTACGGTAGGGTAGCTACAGTGAGGACGTTACGGTAGGGTAGCTACGGTGAGGGTGTTACGGTAGGCTAGCTACGGTGAGGGTGTTACGGTAGGCTAGCTACGGTGAGGGTGTTACGGTAGGCTAGCTACGGTGAGGGTGTTACGGTAGGGTAGCTACGGTGAGGGTGTTACGGTAGGCTAGCTACGGTGAGGGTGTTACGGTAGGCTAGCTACGGTGAGGGTGTTACGGTAGGCTAGCTACGGTGAAGGTGTTACGGTAGGCTAGCTACGGTGAGGGTGTTACGGTAGGCTAGCTAGGGTGAGGGTGTTACGGTAGGCTAGCTACGGTGAGGGTGTTACGGTAGGGTAGCTACGGTGAGGGTGTTACGGTAGGGTAGCTACGGTGAGGGTGCTACGGTAGGCTAGCTACGGTGAGGGTGTTACGGTAGGCTAGCTACGGTGAGGACGTTACGGTAGGCTAGCTACGGTGAGGGTGTTACGGTAGGCTAGCTACGGTGAGGGTGCTACGGTAGGCTAGCTACGGTGAGGGTGTTACGGTAGGCTAGCTACGGTGAGGGTGTTACGGTAGGCTAGCTACGGTACACGTGCTACGGTACGGGTGTTACGGTACACTAACACAGTGAGGGTGTTACGGTACACTAACACAGTGAGGGTGTTACGGTACACTAACACAGTGAGGGTGTTACGGTACACTAACACAGTGAGGGTGTCACGGTACACTAACACAGTGAGGGCGTTACGGTACACTAACACAGTGAGGGTGTTACGGTACACTAACACAGTGAGGGTGTTACGGTACACTAACACAGTGAGGGTGTTACGGTACACTAACACAGTGAGGGTGTTACGGTACACTAACACAGTGAGGGTGTTACGGTACACTAACACAGTGAGGGTGTTACGGTACACTAACACAGGGTGATACGGTACACTAACACAGTGAGGGTGTTACGGTACACTAACACGGTACCGGTGTTACGGTACACTAACACAGTGAGGGTGTTACGGTACACTAACACAGTGAGGGTGTTACGGTACACTAACACAGTGAGGGTGATACGGTACACTAACACAGTGAGGGTGTTACGGTACACTAACACAGTGAGGGTGTTACGGTACACTAACACAGTGAGGGTGTTACGGTACACTAACACGGTACGGGTGTTACGGTACACTAACACAGTGAGGGTGTTACGGTACACTAACACAGTGAGGGTGTTACGGTGCACTAACACAGTGAGGGTGTTACGGTACACTAACACGGTACGGGTGTTACGGTACACTAACACAGTGAGGGTGTTACGGTACACTAACACAGTGAGGGTGTTACGGTACACTAACACAGTGAGGGTGTCACGGTACACTAACACGGTACGGGTGTCACGGTACACTAACACAGTGAGGGTGTTACGGTACACTAACACAGTGACGGGGTTACGGTACACTAACACGGTACGGGTGTTACGGTACACTAACACAGTGAGGGTGTTACGGTACACTAACACAGTGAGGGTGTTACGGTACACTAACACAGTGAGGGTGTTACGGTACACTAACACAGTGAGGGTGTTACGGTACACTAACACAGTGAGGGTGTCACGGTACACTAACACAGTGAGGGTGTTACGGTACACTAACACAGTGAGGGTGTTACGGTACACTAACACGGTACGGGTGTTACGGTACACTAACACAGTGAGGGTGTTACGGTACACTAACACAGTGAGGGTGTTACGGTACACTAACACAGTGAGGGTGTTACGGTACACTAACACAGTGAGGGTGTTACGGTACACTAACACAGTGAGGGTGTTACGGTACACTAACACAGTGAGGGTGTTACGGTACACTAACACAGTGAGGGTGTTACGGTACACTAACACAGTGAGGGTGTTACGGTACACTAACACAGTGAGGGTGTTACGGTACACGTGCTACGGTACGGGTGTTACGGTACACACACGTGTGTGCTACGGTACGGGTGTTACGGTACACGTGCTACGGTACACGTGCTACGGTACGGGTGTTACGGTACACACGCGTGTGTCCGCGCTACGGTACGGGACAGCGGCGAGGCCTGGCGGCCGCCCTCACCAGAGAGGCCGTTCTTGTCCATGGCCTTGACGTTCTTGGCCTCGAGGATGACGACAGTGAGCTTGCCCGTCGTGGGGACGTAGCGCAGCGAGAAGCAGATGTCCCCCAGGTTCTCCATCTACGAGACGCGGGGGGGCGGGGAGGTGACTCAGCAAAGGTTTCGCGAGTAGAACCAAACAAATGTCTGAAAGAGAAAAATTATATTTTCTAAAAAAAAAAGATAATTTTTTTTATCATTCCGCAAGATTGCCCCTCACAGCCCCCCCCCTTACCCCACCCCCCTACCCACCAGGAGACGAAGATACAAAAGATAAAAGACCAAATCGCATCTCAAGACTCGTTTGCAGGTGGAGGCCTTACCTAGTAACAAGATTACACTCATCGACGCGGTGGCTAGGAGATGTCAGCTACCTTGCACGGTGTACGGGAGATCGTGGGTTCGATCCTGACCCTGACACCTCAGTGGCTAGGAGATGCCAGCTACCTTGCCTGGTATACAGGAGATCGTGGGTTCGATCCCGACCCTGACACCTCAGTGGGTAGGAGATGTCAGCTACCTTACCCGGTATACAGGAGATCGTGGATTCGATCCCGACCCTGACACCTCAGTGGCTAGGAGATGTCAGCTACCTTGCACGGTATACGGGAGATCGTGGGTTCGATCCCGACCCTGACACCTCAGTGGCTAGGAGATGTCAACTATTTCGCCTGGTATACGGTAGATCGTGGTTTTTGATCCTGACCCTGACACCTCAGTGGCTAGGAGATGTCAACTATTTCGCCTGGTATACAGGAGATCGTGGGTTCGATCCCGACCTTGACACCTCAAGTGGCTAGGAGATGTCAACTATTTCGCCTGGTATACAGGAGATCGTGGATTTGATCCCGACCCTGACACCTCAGTGGCTGGGGGAGATGTCAACTATTTCGCCTAGTATACGGTAGATCGTGGTTTCCGATCTTGACCCTGACACCTCAGTGGCTAGGAGATGTCAACTATTTTGCCAGGTATACGGTAGATCATGGTTTTCGATCCTGACCTTGACACCTCAAGTGGCTAGGAGATGTCAGCTATTTTGCCTGGTATACAGGAGATCGTGGATTTGATCCCGACCCTGACACCTCAGTGGCTGGGGGAGATGTCAACTATTTCGCCTAGTATACGGTAGATCGTGGTTTCCGATCCTGACCCTGACACCTCAGTGGCTAGGAGATGTCAACTATTTTGCCAGGTATACGGTAGATCATGGTTTTCGATCCTGACCTTGACACCTCAAGTGGCTAGGAGATGTCAACTATTTCGCCTGGTATACGGTAGATTGTGGTTTTCGATTCTGACCCTGACACCTCAGTGGCTAGGAGATGTCAACTATTTCGCCTGGTATACAGGAGATCGTGGGTTCGATCCCGACCCTGACACCTCAGTGGCTAGGAGATGTCAACTATTTCGCCTGGTATACAGGAGATCGTGGGTTCGATCCCGACCCTGACACCTCAGTGGCTAGGAGATTCATATTCTTAGATTCATATTCTTAGTTTTTACCGAAAAAACTAAGAATATGAATTACTGCAGTCACGAAAGCTTTAAATCAAAATTTGGCTAGGAGATGTCAACTATTTTGCCTGGTATACGATAGATCGTGGTTTTCGATCCTGACCCTGACACCTCAGTGGCTAGGAGATGTCAGCTACCTTGTCCGGTATACAGGAGATCGTGGGTTCGATCTCGACCTTGACACCTCAGTGGCTAGGAGATGTCAACTATTTCGCCAGGTATACGGTAGATCATGGTTTTCGATCCTGACCTTGACACCTCAAGTGGCTAGGAGATGTCAACTATTTCGCCTGGCATACAGGAGATCGTGGGTTCGATCCCGACCCTGACACCTCTGTGGCTGGGGGAGATGTCAACTATTTCGCCTGGTATACGGTAGATCGTGGTTTTTGATCCCGACCCTTATGCCCGCTGAATATTTAGAGTTTTCATCTCTCTCTCTCTCTCACTTCCCGTGGTCACGTGGATTTTTCTCGAGGTCATCCACCGTTTTTTTTTTCTTCCACATTTAGAAATCAACATCACCACCGCGTTTAGAGTATTTGGCTGCTGCTATGAATGTGCGCGTGATGGTGATGATCAGTCATTTCGTTTGGACTGCTGTGATTCATGATTGCCAGGTTGCTTCTGAAAAAGTGGTAGCTCAATGGAGTGGGGGGGGGCTTACTTGGTAACAATAAAAAAATAGTTTAACATCTAGTAGGTCTTCGCGAGCAATAGCATCCACAATTACAGTTTGTTGGGTTATATTTCGTGAAGAAATAAATGTTGTGTCGTTAAACCCGCCACCACCTGACACAGCCAATTAAGCAAAGGTTTATCACGTAAACGGAACATGCCAATTCGTTACCAGTACAGCAGTAGTGTATAGTGTAGTGGATAGTGTAGTGTATAGTGTAGTGTATAGTAGTGTATAGTGTAGTGTATAGTGTAGTGTATAGTGTAGTGTGTAGTAGTGTACAGTGTAGTGTATAGTGAAGTGTTTAGTAGTGTATAGTGTAGTGTATAGTGTAGTGTATAGTGTAGTGTATAATAGTGAATAGTGTAGTGTATAGTGTAGTGTATAGTAGTCTATAGTGTAGTGTATAGTGTAGTGTGCAGTAATATTGTATATAGTGTAGTGTATAGTAGTGTAGTGTATAGTGTAGTGTATAGTAGTGCATAGTAGTTTATAGTGTAGTGTATAGTAGTGTATAGTGTAGTGTATAGTAGTGTATAGTGTAGTGCACAGTGTAGTGTATTGTGTAGTGTATAGTGTAGTGTATAGTGTAGTGTATAGTGTAGTGTAGTGTATAGTGTAGTGTATAGTGTATAGTGTAGTGTATAGTGTATAGTGTAGTGTATAGTGTAGTGGATAGTGTAGTGTATAGTGTAGTGTATAGTGTAGTGTATAGTGTAGTGTATAGTAGTGTATAGTGTAGTGTATAGTGTAGTGTATAGTGTAGTGTATAGTGTATAGTGTAGTGTATAGTGTAGTGTATAGTAGTGTATATTGTAGTGTATAGTGTAGTGTATAGTGTAGTGTATAGTGTAGTGTATAGTGTAGTGTATAGTAGTGTATAGTGCAGTGTATAGTGTATAGTGTAGTGTATAGTGTAGTGTATAGTGTAGTGTATAGTGTAGTGTATAGTGTAGTGTGTAGTAGTGTATAGTGTAGTGTGTAGTAGTGTATAGTGTAGTGTATAGTGTAGTGTATAGTAGTGTATAGTGTAGTGTATAGTGTAGTGTATAGTGTAGTGTATAGTGTAGTATATAGCGTAGTGTATAGCGTAGTGTATAATGTAGTGTATAGTAGTGAATAGTGTAGTGTATAGTGTAGTGTACAGTGTAGTGTATAGTGTAGTGTATAGTAGCGTATAGTGTAGTGTATAGTGTAGTGTATAGTGCAGTGTATAGTTTAGTGTATAGTGTAGTGTATAGTTTAGTGTATATTGTAGTGTATAGTGTAGTGTATAGTAGTGTATAGTGTAGTGTATAGTGTAGTGTAGTGTATAGTGTAGTGTATAGTGTAGTGTATAGTAGTGTATAGTGTAGTGTATAGTGTAGTGTATAGTGTAGTGTATAGTAGTATTGTGCATAGTGTAGTGTATAGTAGTGTAGTGTATAGTGTAGTGTATAGTAGTGTATAGTAGTTTATAGTGCAGTGTATAGTGTAGTGTATAGTAGTGTATAGTGTAGTGTATAGTGTATTGTATAGTGTATAGTAGTGTATAGTGTAGTGTATAGTGTATAGTGTAGTGTATAGTGTAGTGTAAAGTGTAGTGTATAGTGTAGTGTATAGTGTATAGTGTAGTGTATAGTGTAGTGTGTAGTGTAGTGTATAGTAGTGTATAGTGTAGTGTATAGTGTATAGTGTAGTGTATAGTGTATAGTGTAGTGTAGTGTATAGTGTAGTGTATAGTGTAGTGTATAGTAGTGTATAGTGTAGTGTATAGTGTATAGTGTTGTGTATAGTGTAGTGTATAGTGTATAGTGTAGTGGGTAGTGTAGTGTATAGTGTAGTGTATAGTGTAGTGTATAGTGTAGTGTATATTGTAGTGTATAGTGTAGTATAGTGTATAGTGTAGTGTAAAGTGTAGTGTATAGTGTAGTGTATAGTGTATAGTACATAGTGTAGTGTGTAGTGTATAGTGTAGTGTAAAGTGTAGTGTATAGTGTAGTGTATAGTGTAGTGTATAGTGTAGTGTATAGTAGTGTATAGTGTAGTGTATAGTGTAGTGTAAAGTGTAGTGTATAGTGTAGTGTATATTGTAGTGTATAGTGTAGTGTATAGTGTAGTGTATAATGTAGTGTATAGTGTAGTATACTAAGTACAGCACCACCGGTGTGTTGGAGAGCAAAGCCCCAACATTTACCATCTGAGTACGACGTTTCGCAAGTAATTACAGCCAGCTTCATCAGGCAACAGCCAGATTTGTGGTGGTGCACGTGGTGTGAGTGGCTCCAGTGGTGCACGTGGTGTGAGTGGCTCCGGTGGTGCACGTGGTGTGAGTGGCTCCGGTGGTGGACGTGGTGTGAGTGGCTCTGGTGGTCCACGTGGTGCACGTGGTTTGAGTGGCTCGGGTGGTGCACGTGGTGTGAGTGGCTCGGGTGGTGCACGTGGTGTGAGTGGCTCCGGTGGTGCACGTGGTGTGAGTGGCTCGGGTGGTGCACGTGGTGTGAGTGGCTCTGGTGGTGCACGTGGTGCACGTGGTGTGAGTGGCTCTGGTGGTGCACGTGGTGTGAGTGGCTCGGGTGGTGCACGTGGTGTGAGTGGCTCTGGTGGTGCACGTGGTGCACGTGGTGTGAGTGGCTCCGGTGGTGCACGTGGTGTGAGTGGCTCTGGTGGTGCACGTGGTGTGAGTGGCTCCGGTGGTGCACGTGGTGTGAGTGGCTCCGGTGGTGCACGTGGTGTGAGTGGTGTGAGTGGCTCTGGTGGTGCACGTGGTGTGAGTGGCTCCGGTGGTGCACGTGGTGCGAGTGGCTCTGGTGGTGCACGTGGTGTGAGTGGCTCTGGTGGTGCACGTGGTGTGAGTGGCTCTGGTGGTGCACGTGGTGTGAGTGGCTCTGGTGGTGCACGTGGTGTGAGTGGCTCTGGTGGTGCACGTGGTGTGAGTGGCTCCGGTGGTGCATGTGGTGTGAGTGGCTCCGGCGGTGCACGTGGTGTGAATGGCTCTGGTGGTGCACGTGGTGTGAATGGCTCTGGTGGTGCACGTGGTGTGAGTGGCTCTGGTGGTGCACGTGGTGTGAGTGGCTCTGGTGGTGCACGTGGTGTGAGTGGCTCCGGTGGTGCACGTGGTGTGAGTGGCTCTGGTGGTGCACGTGGTGTGAGTGGCTCCGGTGGTGCACGTGGTGCGAGTGGCTCTGGTGGTGCACGTGGTGTGAGTGGCTCTGGTGGTGCACGTGGTGTGAGTGGCTCTGGTGGTGCACGTGGTGTGAGTGGCTCCGGTGGTGCACGTGGTGTGAGTGGCTCTGGTGGTGCACGTGGTGTGAGTGGCTCTGGTGGTGCACGTGGTGTGAGTGGCTCCGGTGGTGCACGTGGTGTGAGTGGCTCTGGTGGTGCACGTGGTGTGCGTGGCTCTGGTGGTGCACGTGGTGTGAGTGGCTCTGGTGGTGCACGTGGTGTGAGTGGCTCTGGTGGTGCACGTGGTGTGAGTGGCTCTGGTGGTCCACGTGGTGCACGTGGTGTGAGTGGCTCTGGTGGTGCACGTGGTGTGAGTGGCTCTGGTGGTGCACGTGGTGTGAGTGGCTCTGGTGGTGCACGTGGTGTGAGTGGCTTTGGTGGTGCACGTGGTGTGAGTGGCTCCAGGTGGTGCACGTGGTGTGAGTGGCTCCGGTGGTGCACGTGGTGTGAGTGGCTCTGGTGGTGCACGTGGTGTGAGTGGCTCTGGTGGTGCACGTGGTGCACGTGGTGTGAGTGGCTCCGGTGGTGCACGTGGTGTGAGTGGCTCCGGTGGTGCACGTGGTGTGCACGTGGCTCCGCTAGATTTGTTCCAGCGGCACCACCACCGGCGGCGGTTCCGCGCGGCGGTTCCGGCGGTGGTCCTGGTGCGTGCGGCACCTCGTCGTTGTCCGACTTGCTGATCAGCTTCCACTCCTCCGTGATGTGCTCCAGGTCAATGGAGGCAAGCGGCAGCCGCACCTCGCCTATGATGTCGTGCTTGGAGAAGCGGTTGAAGTCATAAACGACGAAGAGCAGGGTGCGGTTCGCGGTCTCCGCCGGGATGACCTGCGACAGCAAACCGCGGGCGACCGCGCAGAAGAAGTCGTCACGCGCGCACGCACGCAGAGGCACAGGTACACAGACGCGCAGATGCACACACACAGACACACACACAGACACAGACACACACACAGACACACACACAGACACACACAGACACACAGACACACACACAGACACACACAGACACACACACAGACACACACACACAGACACACACACACACAGACACACACACACACAGATACACACACAGACACACAGACACACACACAGACACAAAGACAAAGACAAAGATCCCCCGTATAGCCTTAACAGACTGTAGGGGCAAGTGCTGTTAGCGAGCACCTACACACACAGACACACACACACAGACACACACACAGACACACACACAGACACACACACAGACACACACACACACCGACACACACACACAGACACACACACAGACACACACACAGACACACACAGACACACACACAGACACACACACACACAGACACACACACACACAGACACACACACAGACACACACACAGACACACACAGACACACAGATACATACACACACACACACAGACACACACACTCTCTCTGTCGCTCCTCACCCTGAAGATGAACTTCTCGTTGAAGGTGGGGTTGAGGTCGTTCCTCTTCACCTTGGTCTCCTTCTTGTTCTGCTTGTCCGGCAGAACCATCACCACCACGTACGGCTCCGACTTGCCGTTCCTGTCCATGGCCGGGAGGTCCTCCGCCTTCAAAACCTCCACCTGCAACTGTGGTGGTGGTCGTGGTGGTGGTGGTGGTGGTGGTCGTTGTGGTGGTGGTCGTGGTGGTGGTCGTGGTGGTGGTGGTCGTGGTGGTCGTGGTCGTGGTGGTCGTGGTCGTGGTGGTGGTCGTGGTGGTGTTGGTGGTGGTCGTGGTGGTGGTGGTCGTGGTGGTGGTGGTAGTGGTGGTGGTGGTGGTGGTGGTGGCCGTCGTGGTGGTGGTGGTCGTGGTGGTCGTGGTGGTGGTCGTGGTGGTGGTGGTGGTAGTGGTGGTGGTCGTGGTGGTGGTCGTGGTGGTGGTCGTGGTGGTGATGGTGGTCATGGTGGTGGTGGTCGTGGTGGTGGTGGTCGTGGTGGTCGTGGTGGTGATGGTGGTCATGGTGGTGGTGGTCGTGGTGGTGGTGGTGGTGGTGGTCGTGGTGGTGGTGGTGGTGTTGGTGGTGGCGGTCGTGGTGGTGGTGGTCGTGGTGGTCGTGGTGGTGGTGGTGGTGGTGGTGGTGGTCGTGGTGGTGGTGGTGGTCGTTGTGGTGGTGGTGGTGGTGGTCGTGGTGGTGGTGGTGGTGGTCGTGGTGGTGGTGGTGGTGGTCGTGGTGGTGGTGGTCGTGGTGGTGATGTTGGTTGTGGTGATGGTAGTCGTGGTGGTGGTGGTGGTCGTGGTGATGGTGATCGTGGTGGTGGTGGTCGTGGTGGTGGTGGTTGTGGTGGTGTTGGTTGTGATGATGGTAGTCGTGGTGGTGGTAGTCGTGGAGGTGGTGGTCGTGGTGGTGGTGGTAGTTGTGGTGGTGGTAGTCGTGGAGGTGGTGGTCGTGGTCGTGGTGGTCATGGAGGTGTTGGTCGTGGTGGTTGTGGTGGTGGTCGTGGTGGTGGTGGTCGTGGTGGTGTTGGTTGTGGTGGTGGTAGTCGTGGTGGTGGTAGTCGTGGAGGTGGTGGTCGTGGTTGTGGTAGTGGCGGTAGTTGTGGTGGTGGTAGTCGTGGTGGTGGTCGTGGTTGTGGTGGTCATGGAGGTGTTGGCCGTGGTGGTGTTGGTTGTGGTGGTCGTGGTGGTGGTGGTCGTGATGGTGGTGGTGTTGGTTGTGGTTGTGGTGGTGGTGGTGGTGGTCGAGGTGGTGGTCGTGGTGGTGGTCGTGATGGTGGTCATGGTGGTGGTAGTCGTGGTGGTGGTAGTCGTGGTGGTGTTGGTTGTGGTGGTGGTGGTAGTCGTGGTGGTGTTGGTTGTGGTGGTGGTGGTGGTAGTCGTGGTGGTGTTGGTTGTGGTGGTGGTGGTGGTAGTGGTGGTGGTGTTGATCGCGGTGGTGGTGGTTGAGCGAGAAGGAGAGTGACGGCATCAGAATCATCACAAACTGGAGGAGGAAGAGCGTTGAGGGAGGATTTGATGAGGAGGGAGGAGTGGGGGGTGGGAGGAGGGATGGATGTGGAGGAGGTGAAGTGGGAGGAGGGGGTGGAGGAGTGTTTCACCTGGGCGTTGGGTGCGTCGTACGAGATGGAGTACTGCAGCCGGCCCCGGAACTGAGAATCTTCAATGCCTCCGCTGGCGCTGGAATCACGGCCACCGCCGCCGCCGCCGCCGCCGCCCTTACCCTGCCAACGTAGGATCATCATCACCATCATCATCATCATCACCATCATCACCCTCATCATCGTCATCATCATCACCCTCATCATCATCAACATCATCACCCTCATCATCGTCATCATCATCACCCTCATCATCATCAACATCATCATCATCACCATCACCATCATCAACATCATCACCCTCATCATCGTCATCATCATCACCATCATCATCATCAACATCATCACCCTCATCATCGTCATCATCATCACCCTCATCATCATCAACATCATCATCATCACCATCACCATCATCAACATCATCACCCTCATCATCGTCATCATCATCACCATCATCATCATCAACATCATCACCCTCATCATCGTCATCATCATCACCCTCATCATCATCAACATCATCATCATCATCGTCACCCTTATCATCATCAACATCATCGTCATCATCATCACCCTCATCATCGCCGTCGTCACCGTTGTCATTTTCGCGACGGCCTTCATCACGGCGGTTATCATCTTCTTTACAAATATCATCATCAATAGTAGCATCATCATCACCATGATCATCACCATTTCACTTAAGCACGAATGTAATCGTTAAATGTCATATCTTGTTACAGTCATTAACGTCGTCATCATCGCTGTCACCGCCATCATCACCGTTACCGCCATCATCATCGTCATCATCGCCACCATCGTCACAGCCATCGTTACCGCCATCGTCACCACCATCGTCACCGCCACCACCATCGTCACCGCCATCATCAACGTCACAGCCATCGTCACCACCATCGTCACCGCCATCATCAACGTCACTGCCATCATTAACGTCACCACCATCGTCACCGCCATCGTCACCGTCATCGTCACCACCATCATCATCACCGCCATCGTCACCGCCATCATCATCACCGCCATCGTCACCACCATCATCACCACCATCATCATCACCGCCATCGTCACCGCCATCATCATCACCACCATCACCACCATCATCATCACCGCCATCGTCACCGCCATCATCATCACCACCATCGTCACCACCATCATCACCGTCATCGTCACCACCATCATCATCACCACCATCATCATCACCACCATCGTCACCACCATCATCACCGTCATCGTCACCACCATCATCATCACCACCATCATCATCACCACCATCGTCACCACCATCGTCACCGTCACCACCATCGTCACCACCATCATCAACGTCACCGCCATCGTCACCACCATCGTCACCACCATCATCACCGTCACCACCATCGTCACCACCATCATCACCGTCACCACCATCGTCACCACCATCATCAACGTCACCGCCATCGTCACCACCATCGTCACCACCATCATCACCGTCACCACCATCGTCACCACCATCATCACCACCACCGTCACGATAACGACCACCAGCGCTGCAGCCATCGCTATTCCTACCGTCAGCACAGTGGAGAGGGTGAGCCCGCTCGCTGCGGGGCTAGTCACTTAGTGGGCGGGGCTGTCACGAGTGGGCGGGGCTATTGGGAGAGGGCGGGGGCTGTCAGGAGTGGGCGGGGCTATTGGGAGTAGGCAGGGCTATTAGAAGTGGGCGGGGCTGCTGGGAGTGGGCGAGGGCATATTAGGAGCAGGTGGGGGAATTAGGAGTGGGCGTGGCTACCAGGGGTGGGCGGGGCTATTAGGGGTGGGCGGGGCTATTAGGAGAGGGCGGGACTATTAGGAGTGGGCTCGGTTATCAGGAGTGGGCGGGGCTTGCTAGCGAGCACGCCTCCCTGCTCTGGCCCTGCGTGAGTGTCCCGTGGTTGTCACGTGGTTGTCACGTAGGTGTCACGTGGTTGCCCCGTGGGTGTCACGTGGGTGTCACGTGGCTGTCACGTGGCTGTCACGTGGCTGTCACGTGGTTGTCATGTAGGTGTGTCACGTGGTTGTCACGTGGCTGTCACGTGGTTGTCACGTGGCTGTCACGTGGTTGTCACGTGGTTGTCACGTGGGTGTGTCACGTGGTTGTCACGTGGGTGTGTCACGTGGCTGTCACGTGGCTGTCACGTGGCTGTCACGTGGCTGTGTCACGCGGGTGTGTCACGTGGGTGTGTCACGCGGTTGTGTCACGCGGTTGTGTCACGCGGCAGTGTCCCGCGGCTGTCCCGGTGAACCCCTCCCTCCGCTAGATCGGCGAGGCCGTCGTGGGTGGCCGGACCCTCACCTTGCCGCCTCCGCCGCCCTTGCCGCCGCCGCCCTTGCCGCCGCCGCCGCCATTGATGAGAGCCCCAGCCTTCTTCTTCTTCTTCTCCTCCTTCTTACGGCAGCAGCAGCAGCGGCAGATGCAGACGATGATGCACAGCAGCACGAGGCCCCCTCCCACACACATGGCGATCAGGGCCCATTGAGGGACTGGGGGTCAGGGTGGGGGGGGGGGGGGGGTGAGGGAGGGGGGGGGTGGGTGGATGCGCAAAGGGTTAGGGGGTTCGATCCTGACCCTGACGATGCCTGCTGCTGTATATTCGGAGTCTGTGTCTCTCTCTCATCATCATCACGGTGGCTAGGAGATGTTGACTACCTCGCCAGGTATACAGGAGGTCGTGGGTTCGATCCCGACCCTGACGATGCCTGCTGCTGCTGCTGTATATTTGGAGTCTGAGTCTCTCTCTCTCATCATCATCATCACGGTGGCTAGGAGATGTTGACTACCTCGCCTGGTATACAGGAGGTCGTGGGTTCGATCCTGACCCTGATGATGCCTGCTGCTGTATATTCGGAGTCTGTGTCTCTCTCTCATCATCACAGTGGCTAGGAGATGTTGACTACCTCGCTGGGTATACAGGAGGTCTGTGTCTCTCTCTCATCATCATCACGGTGGCTAGGAGATGTTGACTACCTCGCTGGGTCTACAGGAGGTCTGTGTCTCTCTCTCATCATCATCACAGTGGCTATGAGATGTTGACTACCTCGCCTGGTCTACAGGAGGTCTGTGTCTCTCTCATCATCATCACGGTGGCTATGAGATGTTGACTACCTCGCTTGGTCTACAGGAGGTCTGTGTCTCTCTCTCATCATCATCATCATCACGATGGCTAGGAAATGTTGACTACCTCGCCGGGTATACAGGAGGTCGTGGGTTCGATCCCGACCCTGACGATGCCTGCTGCTGCTGCTGTATATTTAGAGTCTGCGTCTCTCTCTCTCATCATCATCATCATCACTAAGGTGGCTAGGAGATGTTGACTACCTCGCTGGGTCTACAGGAGGTCGTGGGTTCGATCCCGACCCTGACGATGCCTGCTGCTGCTGCTGCTGTAGATTTGGAGTCTGAGTCTTTCTCCCTCATCATCATCATCACGGTGGCTAGGAGATGTTGACTACCTCGCCTGGTATACAGGAGGTCGTGGGTTCGATCGCGACCCTGACGATGCCTGCTGCTGCTGCTGTAGATTTGGAGTCTGAGTCTCTCTCTCTCATCATCGTCGTCACAGTGGCTATGAGATGTTGACTACCTCGCCGGGTCTACAGGAGGTTGTTTGTTCGATCCTGACCCTGACGATGCCTGCTGCTGTATATTTAGAGTCTGCGTCTCTCTCTCTCATCATCATCATCATCACGGTGGCTAGGAGATGTTGACTACCTCGCCTGGTATACAGGAGGTCGTGGGTTCGATCCTGACCCTGACGATGCCTGCTGCTGCTGCTGTAGATTTGGAGTCTGAGTCTCTCTCTCTCATCATCATCACTAAGGTGGCTAGGAGATGTTGACTACCTCGCCGGGTCTACAGGGGGTCGTGGGTTCGATCCTGACCCTGACGATGCCTGCTGCTGTATATTCGGAGTCTGTGTCTCTCTCTCATCATCACAGTGGCTAGGAGATGTTGACTACATCGCTGGGTCTACAGGAGGTCTGTCTCTCTCTCATCATCATCATCATCACAGTGGCTAGGAGATGTTGACTACCTCGCCTAGTCTACAGGAGGTCTGTGTCTCTCTCATCATCATCATCATCACGGTGGCTATGAGATGTTGACTACCTCGCCGGATCTACAGGAGGTCGTGGGTTCGATCCTGACCCTGACGATGCCTGCTGCTGTATATTCGGAGTCTGTGTCTCTCTCTCATCATCACGGTGGCTATGAGATGTTGACTACCTCGCTGGGTATACAGGAGGTATGTGTCTCTCTCAGCATCATCACAGTGGCTATGAGATGTTGACTACCTCGCCTGGTCTACAGGAGGTCTGTGTCTCTCTCATCATCATCACGGTGGCTATGAGATGTTGACTACCTCGCCTGGTCTACAGGAGGTCTGTGTCTCTCTCTCATCATCATCATCACAGTGGCTATAAGATGTTGACTACCTCGCCTGGGTCTACAGGAGGTCTGTGTGTCTCTCTCATCATCATCATCACGGTGGCTAGGAGATGTTGACTACCTCGCCTGGTGTGCAGGAGGTCGTGGGTTCTATACCGACCCTGACGACAGCCACGGGACACTCACGCAGTGCCAGAGCAGGGAGGCGCCCTCGCTAGCGAGCCCCGCCCACTCCTAGCAGCCCCGCCCACTTTTAAAAAAAACCTCGCCCACTTCTCATAGCCCGCCCACTCCTGATTTCTATTCTTTACCCTTTCGATCGAGAGCGCACCGATTGGATGATGGCAGAGCCACAGCCAATCAGCATGAATCAAACTCTGCCCACCGATTGGATGATGGCAGAGCCACAGCCAGTCAACATCAATCAAACTCTGCCCACCGATTGGATGATGGCAGAGCCACAGCCAATCAACATCAATCAAACTCTGCCCACCGATTGGATGATGGCAGAGCCACAGCCAATCAACATCAATCAAACTCTGCCCACCGATTGGATGATGGCAGAGCCACAGCCAATCAACATCAATCAAACTCTGCCCACCGATTGGATGATGGCAGAGCCACAGCCAATCAACATCAGTCAAACTCTGCCCACCGATTGAATGATGGCAGAGCCACAGCCAATCAGCATCAATCAAACTCTGCCCACTGAGTGGATGATAGCCACAGCCAATCAACATCAATCAAACTCTGCCCACCGATTGGATGATGGCAGAGCCACAGCCAGTCAACATCAATCAAACTCTGCCCACCGATTGGATGATGGCAGAGCCACAGCCAATCAGCATGAATCAAACTCTGCCCACCGATTGGATGATGGCAGAGCCACAGCCAATCAACATCAATCAAACTCTGCCCACCGATTGGATGATGGCAGAGCCACAGCCAATCAACATCAATCAAACTCTGCCCACCGATTGGATGATGGCAGAGCCACAGCCAATCAGCATGAATCAAACTCTGCCCACCGATTGGATGATGGCAGAGCCACAGCCAATCAACATCAATCAAACTCTGCCCACTGATTGGATGATAGCAGAGCCACAGCCAATCAGCATCAATCAAACTCTGCCCACTGATTGGACGACAGCCACAGCCAATCAACATCAATCAAACTCTGCCCACTGAGCGAATGACAGCAGAGCCACAGCCAATCAACGTCAATCAAACTCTGCCCACTGAGTGGATGACAGCCACAGCCAATCAACATCAATCAAACTCTGCCCACCGATTGGATGACAGCCACAGCCAATCAACATCAATCAAACTCTGCCCACCGATTGGATGATGGCAGAGCCACAGCTAATCAACATCAATCAAACTCTGCCCACCGATTGGATGATGGCAGAGCCACAGCCAATCAGCATGAATCAAACTCTGCCCACCGATTGGATGATGGCAGAGCCACAGCCAATCAACATCAATCAAACTCTGCCCACCGATTGGATGATGGCAGAGCCACAGCCAATCAGCATCAATCAAACTCTGCCCACTGATTGGACGACAGCCACAGCCAATCAACATCAATCAAACTCTGCCCACTGAGCGAATGACAGCAGAGCCACAGCCAATCAACGTCAATCAAACTCTGCCCACTGAGTGGATGACAGCCACAGCCAATCAACATCAATCAAACTCTGCCCACCGATTGGATGACAGCCACAGCCAATCAACATCAATCAAACTCTGCCCCCTGATTGGATGACAGCCACAGCCAATCAACATCAATCAAACTCTGCCCACTGAGCGAATGACAGCAGAGCCACAGCCAATCAACGTCAATCAAACTCTGCCACCCACTGTTGTAGATAAATGGCAACTCCTTTACTGTAGAGGCGATCACGTTTTATTTCGGGCTATCCAGGAGCAAACATTTGTTTGGTTTAAGCACCGCGTGCGTGACTTGGCATACAAGTTTCCAAGAATAACGACACACGACCGTTAATAGATGATTAATTTAGGCTTGATGGGATAGTGTATAGTGTAGTATACACTACACTATACACTACACTACTATACACTACACTACTATACACTACACTACTATACTATACACTACACTACTATACACTACACTACTATACACTACACTACTATACACTACACTACTATACACTACACTACTATACACTACTATACACTACATTACTATACACTACACTATACATTACACTACACTAAACACTACTATACACTACACTATACACTACACTACTATACGCTACACTACTATACACTACACTACTATACACTACACTACTATACACTACACTACTATACACTACACTACTATACACTACTATACACTACACTACTATACACTACACTAAACACTACTATACACTACACTATACACTACACTACTATACACTACACTACTATACACTACACTATATACTACACTACTATACACTACA
The DNA here is from genome assembly GCF_010993605.1 of Petromyzon marinus. Lineage (NCBI taxonomy): Eukaryota > Metazoa > Chordata > Hyperoartia > Petromyzontiformes > Petromyzontidae > Petromyzon > Petromyzon marinus. Next base: position 283,535 of record NW_022638218.1, read on the forward strand.
CTACTATACACTACTATACACTACACTATACACTACACTATATACTAGACTACTATACACTATACTACTATACACTACACTACTATACACTACACTACTATACACTACACTATACACTACACTACTATACACTACACTATACACCACACTACACTACTATACACTACACTATACACTACACTACTATACACTACACTATACACTACACTACAATACATTACACTATACACTACACTTTTGGTTCGCCATCGAACAAAAACGGTGGTCACCGCGTCATCGCACGGTGCTTCCAGATGTGCTGCTGCTTCTGCGGCCGTCTGGAACGCTCTTCCTTCCGATATGAGGAAGCAACTTTTACATCATCGTCGTCGTTTAGATTGACGAACTCATTTCTTTAGCACTGCTGCTGTTGTTGTTGTTGTGTTGGTTTGTTGTTCCTCACCCCGGCACCTCTGTGTTAGCCACGGCCCGGGCTACGCACAGCGGTGCAAAACTAATAACAAGTTCAAGACGCGTACAAGTGTATGGCAGGAGTGAGTGACGTCATGTCAAGCTCGCCCTCTGGTCCGATGACGTCACGGACGGTGACGTCATGCACAGGGGCGCCGCGGGACGGTGACGTCACGTCCCCCTGGGGGGATTTAAGCCGGAACCCGTCACGGGTTCAGGGTCTTCATGGAGGGTCCGGGAAAGTGAAGGGTGGAAGTCGGGGAAATTGGCACCAGGCTAGAGTAGTCTGTGGGTGTGCTAGGGGCCTCCCCCAGTACCTCTACCCCTGAGGGAGCGATGGGACCCCAGGGTAGGGGGGAAATTGGCACCAGGCTAGAGTAGTCTGTGGGTGTGCTAGGGACCTCCCCAGTACCCTTCCCCCGGGGGAGCGATGGGACCCCGGGGTAAGGGGGGAAATTGGCACCAGGCTAGGGTAGCCTGCGGGTGTGCTAGGGGCCTCCCCAGTACTTCTACCCCTGAGGGAGCGATGGGACCCCAGGGTAGGAGAGAATTAGCACCAGGCTAGGGTAGCCTGTGGGTGTGCTAGGGGCCTCCCCAGTACCTCTACCCATGAGGGAGCGATGGGACCCCGGGGTAAGGGGGAAATTGACACCAGGCTAGCGTAGCCTGTGGGTGTGCTAGGGACCTCCCCCAGTACCCTTACCTTGGGGGGAGCGATGGGACACAGGGTAGGGGGAAACTGGCACTAGGCTAGAGTAGTCTGTGGGTGTGCTAGGGACCTCCCCAGTACCTCTACCCCTGGGGGAGCGATGGGACACAGGGTAGGGGGAAATTGGCACCAGGCTAGGGTAGCCTGTGGGTGTGCTAGGGACCTCCCCAGTACCTCTACCCCAGAGGGAGCGATGGGACACAGGGTAGGGGGAAATTGGCACCAGGCTAGAGTAGTCTGTGGGTGTGCTAGGGGCCTCCCCTAGTACCTCTACCCCTGAGGGAGCGATGGGACCCCAGGGTAGGGGGAAATTGGCACCAGGCTAGGGTAGCCTGTGGGTGTGCTAGGGACCTCCCCAGTACCTCTACCCCAGAGGGAGCGATGGGACACAGGGTAGGGGGAAATTGGCACCAGGCTAGAGTAGTCTGTGGGTGTGCTAGGGGCCTCCCCTAGTACCTCTACCCCTGAGGGAGCGATGGGACCCCAGGGTAGGGGGAAATTGGTACCAGGCTAGGGTAGCCTGTGGGTGTGCTAGGGACCTCCCCAGTACCTCTACCCCTGAGGGAGCGATGGGACTCAGGGTAGGGGGAAATTGGCACCAGGCTAGGGTAGCCTGCGGGTGTGCTAGGGACCTCCCCAGTACCTCTACCCCTGAGGGAGCGATGGGACTCAGGGTAGGGGGACATTGACACCAGGCTAGGGTAGCCTGTGGGTGTGCTAGGGGCCTCCACCAGTAACCTTTCCCCGGGGGAGCGATGGGACACAGGGTAGGGGGAAATTGACACCAGGCTAGAGTAGCCTGTGGGTGTGCTAGGGACCTCCCCAGTACCCTTCCCCCGGGGGAGCGATGGGACACAGGGTAGGGGGAAATTAGCACCAGGCTAGGGTAGTCTGCGGGTGTGCTACGGGCCTCCCCCAGTACCCTTACCTTGGGGGGAGCGATGGGACTCAGGGTAGGGGGGAAATTGGCACCAGGCTAGGGTAGCCTGCGGGTGTGCTAGGGGCCTCCCCAGTACCTCTACCCCTGGGGGAGCGATGGGACTCAGGGGTAGGGAGAAATTGGCACCAGGCTAGGGTAGCCTGCGGGTATGCTAGGGACCTCCCCCAGTACCCTTACCTTGGGGGGAGCGATGGGACCCCAGGGTAGGGGGTAATTAGCACCAGGCTAGGGTAGTCTGTGGGTGTGCTAGGGACCTCCCCAGTACCTCTACCCCTGAGGGAGCGATGGGACTCAGGGTAGGGGGGAAATTGACACCAGGCTAGAGTAGTCTGTGGGTGTGCTAGGGACCTCCCCAGTACCTCTACCCCTGAGGGAGCGATGGGACCCCAGGGTAGGGGGAAATTGGCACCAGGCTAGAGTAGCCTGTGGGTGTGCTAGGGGCCTCCCCCAGTACCCTTACCTTGGGGGGAGCGATGGGACTCAGGGTAGGGGGGAAATTGGCACCAGGCTAGAGTAGCCTTGTGGGTGTGCTAGGGGCCTCCCCCAGTACCCTTACCTTGGGGGGAGCGATGGGACCCCGGGGTAGGGGGGAAATTGGCACCAGGCTAGAGTAGCCTGTGGGTGTGCTAGGGGCCTCCCCAGTACCTCTACCCCCGGGGGAGCGATGGGACACAGGGTAGGGGGAAATTGGCACCAGGCTAGAGTAGCCTGCGGGTGTGCTAGGGACCTCTCCAGTACCTCTACCCCTGAGGGAGCGATGGGACCCCAGGGTAGGGGGAAATTGACACCAGGCTAGGGTAGCCTGTGGGTGTGCTAGGGGCCTCCCCAGTACCCTTCCCCCGGGGGAGCGATGGGACTCAGGGGTAGGGGGAAATTGGCACCAGGCTAGAGTAGTCTGTGGGTGTGCTAGGGGCCTCCCCTAGTACCTTTACCCCTGAGGGAGCGATGGGACCCCGGGGTAAGGGGGGAAATTGGCACCAGGCTAGGGTAGCCTGCGGGTGTGCTAGCGACCTCCCCCAGTAACCTTCCCGGGCTACGTAAGGTGGCGGTGCAAAGGAGAAGTTCAATGTACGTTCAAATCACCCACGCTGACAAACGCATTTTGATAGAAATGCCGCTTGCTGTGGTTGTTCGTTGCGTCCGTTGATTATCCGTCACCCCCCGCCCAGCACCTACCGATAAGCCACGGCCGGACTACGCGCCCGAAGGGTGACCTCGACATGCTCACGGCGATGAGACCCCGCACTCCGGCGTGTCCCTGCCGCCCTACGAGACTCGCGTCCGCTACTCACACGGCAGCTGGTCCACGATGTTGGTGATGAAGTCCTTGGCCGTGGTGCTGGCGTGCGCCGTCGACGGAGCTTTCGTGGGCCCCCCGCCGTGCGCCTGGCTCGGCGGGCCGGCCGCCCGTCGCCAAAGCCGCCCGTCGCCCCGACTCGCCACCCCCATCGCTAGCGCCTCCGCCTCCTCCTCCTCCGCCTCCTCCTCCGCCTCCTCCTACTCCTCCTCCGCCTCCTCCTACTCCTACTCCTCCTCCGCCTCCTCCTACTCCTACTCCTCCGCCTCCTCCTACTCCTACTCCTCCTCCTCCGCCTCTGCCTCCTCCTCCTCCTACTCCTCCGCCTCCGCCTCCTCCTACTCCTCCGCCTCTACCTCCACCTCCGCCTCCTCCTACTCCTCCTACTCCTCTTCCGCCTCCTCCTACTCCTCCGCCTCCTCCTCCTCCTCTGCCTCCTCCTCCTCCTCCTCCTCCTACTCCTCCTCCTCCTCTGCCTCCTCCTCCTCCTCCGCCTCCTCCTCCTACTCCTCCGCCTCCGCCTCCTCCTCCTCCTCCGCCTCCTCCTCCTCCTCCTCCTCCTCCTCCTCCTCCTCCTCCTCCTCCTCTGCCTCCTCCTACTCCTACTCCTCCGCCTCCTCCTCCGCCTCCTACTCCTCAACTGTCAACAACCACCACCCCACACTGCCTCCTACTCCTCCGCCTCCTCCTACTCCTCCTCCTCCTCAACTGTCAACAACCACCACCCCACTCCACCTCCTCCTCCTCCTCCTCCTACTCCTCCTCCTCCTCTGCCTCCTCCTACTCCTCCTCCTCCTCAACTGTCAACAACCACCACCCCACTCCACCTCCTCCTCCTCCTCCTCCTCCTCCTCCTACTCCTCCTCCTACTCCTCCTCCGCCTCCTCCTCCTCCTCAACCGTCAGCAACCACCACCCCACTCCACCTTCCCCCGGTGTGACCTTCCCCGTCCGCGCCGACCGGAGACCTTACTCTTTATTCTCTGGACGAGGTCGTCTGCTGTTTGCTGGACAAGGGTGGGGTGGTGGTGGTGGTGGTGGTGGTAGGAGGGGGCAAGAGGACAACAGATTTCACCCCCACCCACCAGCTCAGCTCAACCAAGTGGTGGTTTGTCACCATCATCATCATCGTCATCATCACCGTCATCGTCAACATCATCATCATCAGCATCACCATCGTCATCATCGTCATCGTCAACATCGTCAACATCGTCACCATCGTCATCACCATCGTCATCGTCGTCATCGTCAACATCGTCATCATTGTCACCATCGTCATCACCATCGTCATCGTCACCATCGTCATCATCATCATCAACATCGTCATCATGACCGTCATCATCACCATCGTCGTCATCATCATCATCATCGTCAACATCGTCATCATCATCACCATCGTCATCATCATCAACATCGTCATCATCACCATCGTCATCATCATCGTCAACATCGTCAACATCGTCACCATCGTCATCACCATCGTCATCGTCACCATCGTCATCATCATCATCATCAACATCGTCATCATGACCGTCATCATCACCATCGTCGTCATCATCATCATCATCGTCAACATCGTCATCATCATCACCATCGTCATCATCATCATCAACATCGTCATCATCACCATCGTCATCATCATCGTCAACATCGTCATCATCAGCACCATCATCATCATCACCATCGTCATCGTCACGTGGACATTTAAGGCAGCAAATACTCGAAACGCATAGAGACCCATAGATGCCCATAGAGACCCATGCAGACCCATAGAGACACATAGAGACACATAGAGGTCAATAGAGACCCATAGAGGTCCATAGAGACCCATAGAGACACATAGAGTCCCATAGAGTTCCATAGAGACCCATAGAGTCCCATAGAGACCCATAGAGACACATAAAGTTCCATAGAGACACATAGAGACCCATAGAGGTCCATAGAGACACATAGAAATCCATAGAGATCCATAGAGACTAATAGAGCCATAGAGACCCATAGAGACCCGTAGATACACAAAGACCCATAGAGACCCATAGAGATCCATAGAGTTCCATAGAGACACATAGGGACACAGAGTCCCATAGAGACACATAGAGACACATAGAGCTCCATAGAGTTTCATAGAGACCCATTAGAGACCCATGACACCCACATAGACTAATCTAAACTACATACACACACACACAACAAAGACACGCACACACATGGACACACACACACACGCACACACGCAGACAAAGATCCAGTATAGCCCTGACAGACTGTTGAGGCAAGTGCTGCTTTGGGTAGTACCCTGGCGTAGCGGAGCGTGGCAAACATCGCCACTGGGAGAGAGACAAAGGCGGCCGGGCTTGGCGTGCTGCTGACCACCCACCCCCTCTGTGTGTGCCACAGTGCCGGTAGCCTTCATTAGGTACTCGCTAGCAACAAAGGGAATCACGGTGGACTAGGAGATGTTGACTACCTCGCCTGGTGTACAGGAGGTCGTGGGTTCGATCCCGACACTGACGCTTGCTACTGCTGCTGCTGCTGTAGATTTGGAGCCTGCGTCTCTCTCTCTCATCATCATCATTATCACGGTGGCTAAGAGATGTTGACTACCTCGCCTGGTGTACAGGAGGTCGTGGGTTCGATCCCGACCCTGACGATGCCTGCTGCTGTAGATTTGGAGTCTGCGTCTCTCTCTCTCTCTCCCATCATTACGGTTGCTAAGAGATGTTGACTACCTCGCCTGGTATACAGGAGGTCTGTGTCTCTCTCTCTCTCATCATCATCATCATCACGGTGGCTAAGAGATGTTGACTACCTCGCCTGGTATACAGGAGGTCTGTGTCTCTCTCTCTCATCATCACGGTGGCTATGAGATGTTGACTACCTCGCCTGATCTACAGGAGGTCTGTGTCTCTCTCATCATCATCATCACGGTGGCTATGAGATGTTGACTACCTCGCCTGGTATACAGGAGGTCTGTGTCTCTCTCTCTCATCATCATCACGGTGGCTAAGAGATGTTGACTACCTCGCCTGGTATACAGGAGGTCTGTGTCTCTCTCTCATCATCATCATCATCACAGTGGCTAGGAGATGTTGACTACCTCGCCTGGTATACAGGAGGTCTGTGTCTCTCTCTCATCATCATCATCATCACGGTGGCTAAGAGATGTTGACTACCTCGCCTGGTCTACAGTAGGTCTGTGTCTCTCTCTCATCATCATCATCATCACGGTGGCTATGAGATGTTGACTACCTCGCCTGGTATACAGGAGGTCTGTGTCTCTCTCTCTCTCATCATCATCATCATCACGGTGGCTAAGAGATGTTGACTACCTCGCCTGGTATACAGGAGGTCTGTGTCTCTCTCTCTCATCATCATCATCACGGTGGCTAAGAGATGTTGACTACCTCGCCTGGTATACAGGAGGTCTGTGTCTCTCTCTCATCATCATCATCATAGTGGCTATGAGATGTTGACTACCTCGCCTGGTATACAGGAGGTCTGTGTCTCTCTCTCATCATCATCATCATCACAGTGGCTATGACAATGTTGACTACCTCGCCTGGTCTACAGGAGGTCGTCGGTTCGATCCCGATCCTGGTGCTTGCTGATGCTGCTGTCGTGTGGATTTGTAGTGAGTTGTGGTGAGTGAGCTGTGGTGAGCTGTGGTGAGTTGTGGTGAGTTGTGGTGAGTGAGTTGTGGTGAGTGAGTTGTGGTGAGCTGTGGTGAGTTGTGGTGAGTTGTGGTGAGTGAGTTGTGGTGAGTGAGTGAGTTGTGGTGAGTGAGTTGTGGTGAGTTGTGGTGAGTGAGTTGTGGTGAGTGAGTGGTGAGTTGTGGTGAGTGAGTGGTGAGTGAGTTGTGGTGAGTTGTGGTGAGTGAGTGGTGAGTGAGTTGTGGTGAGTGAGTGAGTGGTGGTGAGTGAGTGAGTGGTGAGTGAGTTGTGGTGAGTTGTGGTGAGTGAGTTGTGGTGAGTTGTGGTGAGTGAGTTGTGGTGAGTTGTGGTGAGTGAGTTGTGGTGAGTGAGTTGTGGTGAGCTGTGGTGAGTTGTGGTGAGTGAGTTGTGGTGAGTGAGTTGTGGTGAGTTGTGGTGAGTGAGTTGTGGTGAGTGAGTTGTGGTGAGTGAGTGGTGAGTTGTGGTGAGTGAGTTGTGGTGAGCTGTGGTGAGTTGTGGTGAGTTGTGGTGAGTGAGTTGTGGTGAGTGAGTGGTGAGTGGTGGTGAGTGAGTTGTGGTGAGTGAGTTGTGGTGAGTGAGTTGCGGTGAGTGAGTTGTGGTGAGTGAGTTGTGGTGAGTGAGTTGTGGTGAGTGAGTGGTGAGTTGTGGTGAGTGAGTTGTGGTGAGTGAGCTGTGGTGAGCTGTGGTGAGTTGTGGTGAGTTGTGGTGAGTGAGTTGTGGTGAGTGAGTTGCGGTGAGTGAGTTGTGGTGAGTGAGTGGTGAGTGGTGGTGAGTGAGTTGTGGTGAGTGAGTGAGTGGTGGTGAGTGAGTGAGTGGTGAGTGATTTGTGGTGAGTTGTGGTGAGTGAGTTGTGGTGAGTTGTGGTGAGTTGTGGTGAGTGAATTGTGGTGAGTGAGTTGTGGTGAGTGAGTTGCGGTGAGTGAGTGAGTTGTGGTGAGTGAGTGAGTTGTGGTGAGTTGTGGTGAGTTGTGGTGAGTTGTGGTGAGTGAGTTGTGGTGAGTTGTCGTGAGTGAGTTGTGATGAGTGAGTTGTGGTGAGTTGCGGTGAGTGAGTTGTGGTGAGTTGTGGTGAGTGAGTTGTGGTGAGTTGTGGTGAGTGAGTGGTGGTGAGTGGTGGTGAGTGGTGTGAGTTGTGGTGAGTGAGTGGTGGTGAGTGGTGGTGAGTGGTGTGAGTTGTGGTGAGTGAGTGGTGGTGAGTGGTGGTGAGTAGTGGTGAGTTGTGGTGAGTGAGTGGTGGTGAGTGGTGGTGAGTTGTGGTGAGTGAGTGGTTGTGAGTGGTGGTGAGTTGTGGTGAGTGAGTGGTGGTGAGTGGTGGTGAGTGGTGTGAGTTGTGGTGAGTGAGTGGTGGTGAGTGGTGGTGAGTGGTGGTGAGTGGTGGTGAGTTGTGGTGAGTGAGTGGTGGTGAGTGGTGGTGAGTTGTGGTGAGTGAGTTGTGGTGAGTGAGTTGTGGTGAGTGAGTTGTGGTGAGTTGTGGTGAGTGAGTGGTGTGAGTTGTGGTGAGTGAGTGGTGAGTGAGTGGTGAGTGAGTTGTGGTGAGTGAGTGGTGAGTGAGTTGTGGTGAGTTGTGGTGAGTGAGTTGTGGTGAGTTGTGGTGAGTGAGTGGTGTGAGTTGTGGTGAGTGGTGTGAGTTGTGGTGAGTGAGTGGTGACTGAGTTGTGGTGAGTTGTGGTGAGTTGTGGTGAGTGAGTGGTGAGTGAGTTGTGGTGAGTGAGTTGTCGGGAGTTGTGGTGAGCTCGGGTGGGCTGTGACCAGACTCGACTGGAGTTCACTCCGAGGCACGCGGAACCGGTTTTAAACACAAAAAACACAGACACACACACAAACACACACACAGACACACAGACACACACACACAAACACACACACACAGACACACACACACAGACACACAAACACACACACACACAGACACACAAACACACACATACAAACACACACAGACACACACACACAGACACACACACAAACACAGACACACACACAGACACACACACACAAACACACACACAGACACACACACACAAACACACACACAGACACAAACACAGACACACACACAGACACACACACACAGACACACACACAGACACACACACAGACACACACAGACACACACACAGACACACACACACACACACGTGTCTGTGTGTGTGTGTCTGCGCCCAGCCACCGCATGCCGAAACAGCTTTTGTTCGGCCGGATCGAGGGGGCTAAACGGGCGCGGAACGGGCTAGAGAAGAGATGGAGTGATGTGGTACAGGAGGACGTGGAGCTGAGTGGACTTGCCGATGACCGGTACCAGCGGTGTCAAGATCGGCCTCTGTGGAGGAGGCTCGTGAAGGACGCTACTGGGTAGTTGGAGGTAGTCGCCCTCCAACAACAACGGAGGGCGGAGGAGCGACGCTCACAACAACGAGCGGCGTGCCGGGTGGCTAAATCACAGCAGGTTGGCACAGTAGGGGGCACAGGTGGTGCATCAGCCACTCATCTCAGTCATCTCAGTCAGTCGACCCGTGGCACCTGGGTCTGCCCCGTGACCTCCTGCCAGCGGGCGTTCGACACTTCACGTGGCCTCAAGGTGCACATGGCCTGGCACAAGCGTCGTGGTGACGTAACCGCCACTCAGTGGCGAATGGCGGTTGTTGTTGTTGTTGTTGTGTACGTGGGGAGCGGTGGGTGTAGTGGTTAGCGCCACACTGCGCTATGAACCCAGCGACCCAAGTTCGATTCCCGCTCACGGCCAACACCACCCAGGGCCTCCCCTAGGTCGACTCAGCCTCAAATGAGTGCCTGGTGCGGTGTGTAAACATCGTCACTGGGAAGACAAAGGCGGCCGGGCGTGGTGCAGGCCACCTACCCCCTCGTGTGCCGTGCCGGCCTTCATAGACGCTCGCTAACAGCACTTGCCCCTGCAGTCTGTTAGAGGCTACACGGGGGATCTTTGTCTGTGTCTGTGTGTGAGGTGCCAGCTAACAGCACTTGCCCCTGCAGCCTGTTAGAGGCTACACGGGGGATCTTTGTCTGTGTCTGTGTGTGAGGCGCTGGCTAACAGCACTTGCCCCTGCAGTCTGTTAGAGGCTACACGGGGGACCTTTGTCTGTGTCTGTGTGTGAGGCGCTGGCTAACAGCACTTGCCCCTGCAGTCTGTTAGAGGCTACACGGGGGACCTTTGTCTGTGTCTGTGTGTGAGGTGCTCGCTAACAGCACTTGCCCCTGCAGCCTGTCGCAGGCTACCCGGGGGATCTTTGCCTTTGTTGGTGGGTTCCTGGTGCGGTGCTAGCTAACAGCACTTGCCCCTGCGGCCTGTCGCAGGCTACACGGGGGATCTTTGCCTTTGTGGGTGGGTTCCTGGTGCGGTGCTAGCTAACAGCACTTGCCCCTGCGGCCTGTCGCAGGCTACACGGGGGATCTTTGCCTTTGTGGGTGGGTTCCTGGTGCGGTGCTAGCTAACAGCACTTGCCCCTGCGGCCTGTCGCAGACTACACGGGGGATCTTTGTCTTTGTGGGTGGGTTCCTGGTGCAGTGTGTGTCGTGAAACATCGCACACTGGCCAGAGAAAAGCGGCTAGTGCAGGCGCGGTGCTGGTCACCCACCACCCCCCCTCCACCCCCTCTCGTGAGTCATGGGGATAGTTTTCATTGTGGGGGGCCTGCTACTCGCTAACAGCGTTCGCCCCCTCTCCATCCCAAAACAGCCTGTTGAGGTTTTACACGTTTAGATTTTTAAAGCTTTCGTGACTGCAGGGATTCATATTATTGGTTCTTTGGGTGAAGTCACCACCACGTTAGAAGGGAAATAATAAAAAATATATAGCAGTAAAATTATTGTAAAACAATACAATTATTATTCTTGGTTCTTTGGGTAAAGTCACCACCACGTAGAAGGGAAACAATAAAATAATAAAAATATAAAACAATACAATTATTGTAAAACAATAAAATTATTATTCTTGGTTCTTTGGGTAAAGTCACCACCACGTAGAAGGGAAACAATAAAATAATACAAATATAAAACAATAAAATTATTGTAAAACAATAAAATTATTATTCTTGGTTCTTTGGGTAAAGTCACCACCACGTAGAAGGGAAACAATAAAATAATAAAAATATAAAACAATAAAATTATTATTGTTGGTTCTTTGGGTAAAGTCACCACCACGTAGAAGGGAAACAATAAAATAATACAAATATAAAACAATAAAATTATTATTCTTGGTTCTTTGGGTAAAGTCACCACCACGTAGAAGGGAAACAATAAAATAATAAAAATATAAAACAATAAAATTATTATTCTTGGTTCTTTGGGTAAAGTCACCACCACGTAGAAGGGAAACAATAAAATAATAAAAATATAAAACAAAATTATTATTCTTGGTTCTTTGGGTAAAGTCACCACCACGTAGAAGGGAAACAATAAAATAATAAAAATATAAAACAATACAATTATTATTCTTGGTTCTTTGGGTAAAGTCACCACCACGTAGAAGGGAAACAATAAAATAATTAAAAAAACAATATTTATTATTTTATTGTTTCCCTTCTACTTATAAAATAATAAAAATATAAAACAATATTTATTTTTATTATATTATTGTTTCCCTTCTACTTATAAAATAAATAAAAATATAAAACAATATTTTTTCCATTATTTTATTGTTTCCCTTCTACGTGGTGACTTTACCGAAAGAACCAAGAATATAAACCCCATGTGTTAGTGACTTCTCTTTTATATTCTAGGCAGGAAACGGCTGGAAATGAGTTTTTAAATTTAGATTTTTTTTTCTTGGGGGGGGGGGGAGTTGGGGGGGGGGTACCCCCAGACCCCCTGGAAGATTTGGTCCCCACCAATGTTGACCCCCTTGGCTGCGGCCTTGCCGTGGGGTACCACCAAGAGATTCAAATGCTCCAGAACGCGTGGTGACGTGGATCCTAATTGCGGAGGGGAAGATCTGAGATGGAAATTGCAAGCAGCGACCACCACGGCGAAAGAGAGACGCAGACAGAGAGAGACAGAGAGAGAGAGAGAGACGCAGACTCCGAATCTACAGCAGCAGCGGCAGGGTCGGGATCGAACCCACGACCTCCTGCACACCAGGCGAGGTAGTTAACATCTCTCTAAGCCACCGTGATCAGCGGTGGTTTAGAGAGAGGGATCGAACCCACGACCTCCTGTACACCGGGCGAGGTAGTCAACATCTCTCTAAGCCACCGTGATCAGCGGCGGTTTAGAGAGAGGGATCGAACCCACGACCTCCTGCACACCAGGCGAGGTAGTCAACATCTCCTAGCCACCGTGATGATGATGATGATGAGAGAGAGAGACACACAAACTCCAAATCTACAGCAGCAGCGGCAGGGTCGGGATCGAACTCACGACCTCCTGCACACCAGGCGAGGTAGTCAACATCTCTCTAAGCCACCCTGATGATGATGATGAGAGAGAGAGAGACGCAAACTCCGAATCTACAGCAGCAGCAGCAGGGTCGGGATCGAACCCACGACCTCCTGCACACCAGGCGAGGTAGTCAACATCTCTCTTAGCCACCGTGATGATGATGATGAGAGACAGAGAGAGAGAGACGCAAACTCCGAATCCACAGCAGCAGTAGGCATCCTTCAGGGGTCGGGATCGAACCCACGACCTCCTGCACACCAGGCGAGGTAGTCAACATCTCTCTAAGCCACCGTGATGATGATGAGAGAGACACACAAACTCCGAATCTACAGCAGCAGCAGCAGTAGGCATCGTCAGGGTCGGGATCGAACCCACGACCTCGTGCGTAAACCAGGCGAGGTAGTCAACATCTCGTAGCCACTGTGATGATGATGATGATGAGAGAGAGAGAGACACACAAACTCCGAATCTACAGCAGCAGCGGCAGTAGGCATCCGTCAGGGGTCGGGATCGAACCCACGACCTCCTGCACAACAGGCGAGGTAGTAAACATCTCCTAGCAACCGTGATGATGATGATGAGAGAGAGAGAGACGCAAACTCCGAATCTACAGCAGCAGCGGCAGGGTCGGGATCGAACCCACGACCTCCTGCACACCAGGCGAGGTAGTCAACATCTCTCTAAGTCACCGTGATGATGATGATGAGAGAGAGAGACGCAGACTCCAAATATACAGCAGCAGCAGCCATCGTCAGGAGTCGGGATCGAACCCACGACCTCCTGCACACCAGGCGAGGTAGTCAACATCTCTCTAAGTCACCGTGATCAGCGGTGGTTTAGAGAGAGGGATCGAACCCACGACCTCCTGCACACCTGGCGAGGTAGTCAACATCTCTCTAAGTCACCGTGATCAGCGGTGGTTTAGAGAGAGGGATCGAACCCACGACCTCCTGCACACCAGGCGAGGTAGTCAACATCTCTCTAAGTCACCGTGATCAGCGGTGGTTTAGAGAGAGGGATCGAACCCACGACCTCCTGCACACCTGGCGAGGTAGTCAACATCTCTCTAAGTCACCGTGATGATGATGATGAGAGAGAGAGAGAGACGCAGACTCCAAATATACAGCAGCAGCAGGGTCGGGATCGAACCCACGACCTCCTGCACACCAGGCGAGGTAGTCAACATCTCATAGCCACCGTGATGATGATGATGATGAGAGAGACGCAGACTCCAAATATACAGCAGCAGCAGACATCGTCAGTGTCGGGATCGAACCCACGACCTCCTGCACACCAGGCAAGGTAGTCAACATCTCTCTAAGTCACCGTGATGATGATGATGAGAGAGAGAGAGAGACGCAGACTCCAAATATACAGCAGCAGCAGCAGACATCGTCAGGGGTCGGGATCGAACCCACGACCTCCTGCACACCAGGCGAGGTAGTCAACATCTCTCTAAGTCACCGTGATCAGCGGCGGCATTCATCGTTGCTTGACACCAACACCA